>LPNX010100407.1:264606-360954 GCA_001517045.1 Pseudotsuga menziesii | reverse complement strand
TTCTTTTGTTGCCCATGATTCTTTAATTTGTACCTTAAACTTATAATAGCTTTCTCTATCAAGAATCTTCACCATAAAAAAAATAATCACTTTAGAAGCTTAGAAATGCAACAAAGAAAAAAAAATCTTCATAAAAGTCTCCAAAAATGCAACAAAGACAAAAAAAATTTCATAAAAGTGCCTAGAAATACAACAAAGAAAAAAAAAATCTTCTTAAAAGTGCCCAAAAATGCAACAAAGACAAAAAATTTCATAAAAGTGCCCAGAAATACAACAAAGATATAAAAAATTCTCTTAAAAGTGCCGAAAAATGCAACAAAGATAAAAATAATCTTCTTAAAAATGCTTTGAAATACCAAAAAAAGGAAAAAAAAAAGTCAAAAAAGCCGCAGTACATACCTTAGCATTTGTATAACACGAATGATTTAAAAAATGCGAAAATGTGTAATTCATATTCTTTATAAATATGAATTTTGTGTTTTCAATCGGCGTTTTTTTCCCGGCCGACGTGAAAAAAACAAAATTATTTTCGGCCGAACTATTTGTTCGGCCGAACAATTATTCCGTCAGTTAAAACTAACGTTTCGGCCGAACTAATAATTGTTCGGCTGAAAAATATGTTCGGCCGAAAACCTGCAAATATTCAGAAATCAGTTCTTCAGCTTTTTCCTGAAGCTTTTTGCAATTTCGGACATAGCGGATCATATGAAATATTTGCTATTTCATTTCACAAATACTACCATTACATGCATAATTCAATCTAGTTTCTATAAATGTGATTTTTATTAAATTTCAAGACATACAGTAAATATTTAGAATATTTTTCCTGTAAGGGGTTTGGATTGCTTGAAATTTTAAGAAAAACCAGTGAAATGAAAAATCAATAACTTCAAAACGACATTATGAAAAAAATTAAAAAAACAGTGATACACAAGTTTGATGTGTTAGTTTCAAAAGGGTACTTTCAATTTTGTGTTATGAAATAGAAAATTATACAAAGTGTAACGTCTCCTTAAACATGTCAATTTTATGATAGTTTTTCAGGTAGGTCCACTTCAAAAAATTCTAATAATTATTGTATGTCTCTGTTGGATACAAAATTATAGTCATGCATTAGTACAATCTATGTAGATTGTACTAACATATTTTGTTTTTAATAAACAATAAGTTAATAATGAATAAAGTTACGTCTTTCGACATGACTATTTACCATAATTTCATTACTTAAGAACATACTGTCAAACAATTGCTAAAATGACATATCAAATGCCAATAAAAAAATTCTGAAAAATAACAGATAGAAAGCTAACACGATTGTTTACAACTTTTGTTTTTACTCGAAAGTGAAATTCTAAACACAAATACAACTTTTCTTTGTTCGAAGTTGAGAAACATGTAAAAACAACTTCGATTTTGTCATAGACCCCCCCAAAATAGACACCCAACTTCATGATTTCACCCACAAGTAAATTATCTCTTTAATAGAGGGAGTATTTTCAACCCTTTTCTTATAACAAATAAATTCTTATGTGTTTGCCACTAATATAACTTTCCTAAGGTATATGCAAGATTCTTGTTTAAAATGTTTTGTTTAGATGATGGATAGATAAAACGGAAATATTAATGTTTTTTATGTAAAGGAAGGTAACTGTAATTTCTTTTACTTGGGTCTATTGTGGTATTTGCTAATTTTATTTAAAGAATACAGTATGATTACTACCTCTAATAAAATTATCATAGATGCACGTAGAATAAATTCTTAGATATGATTTTATGAACGTAAATACATAATCTCAAATAAGTGATAATATGCAATAGAACAAGAAACCACTCACACAACAATAAACATAATTTTACCCAAGAAACCCTAATGGGGGGAACTAGCAAACTAGGGATTTCTTGATAAGCATGCCAAACAAATAGAAATGATTAGAACAAAAAAATCATAGATAGAGGAACCTAAAGCCTAGGAAGTCATGTTGATTATCAAGGTCAAACCCACACTCCTCAACATTTGCAATGGTTGCACTATAGGAAGTGCACCCCTACTCACACATGTTTCCCAGTTGTCAACTTGGGAAAAGTGTGCCCTCTATCTCTGCTCTTAAATATGTGATGGCATCAACCCTGAATGAATTCCTAAGGAAATGCATCTTCTCACGGCTAAAGAAGTACACCCTCACTGCCCTCACAATAATTGAAGTGTGCCCCTATTCTCTACTCTCTGACAACTCAATAAATCGCTCCCTTTCAATCAATCATTAAATAAGTGAATGTGTCGATCAACTAAAATTTTACCCTATGCCTCTCTTTTATAACTTACTAGTGACTTTAAGGGTTCCAAACCCCTAATTTCACTTTCACTGTAAAAAGTTAATTAATCAACATTTTCACCATAAATTTGTAACACCCCGGTTTTGACCTCGTTTGCATAAAAATGTATATGATGTATATTTTGTAATTAACCATGGTGTGGAGCTAAAGGAAAAAGCCCCACCACTAATTTATTGTTTTATGTTTCGGTGATTAAAATCGTTGCCGATGGTATTTTGTGCTAGCGAGCAGATTATAATTTTGGACATCATGTAAATATACAATTTAATTAAAAACCCGCAACCAGCTATGTCAATGCACCAAATAAAGAGATGGGGGCATGATTTCCTAAGGATACGGGGGGGGTGCTATTCAAACCTTTGGGCCAATGGGGAAAAGCCAAATGCCAAAGGGAGAACCCATCAAACTGTCAACTACCTTTCTTCTCTTATTCACCCAATCATTTATTACTGCTAGAAATTGGTTGAGTTGGTTATTGCATGGGATGGGCAAGGTATGGTAGCCCAAATTCGAATTGGAGAAGCCATCAGTTTTATGGAAACACTATTTTGACTTTTGGGGCAAATTAACACCCAAAAATGTTGCCCATTCCCTCATACATTCACGTTGTTGTCTTCCCCCTGTTTTTGGAGCTATTGTGCATTCTCCATGGACATTTTTGTAGTGTTCTTCATTTTCCCATGGCTGGGAAGTGGTTTTGTTGAAATTCAGTGGTTGGGATCTATGTTGGGTGTTTTTGTGTTGTTTTTACATTCCCACGGTTGGGACTTTTGTGTTTTCTGTGTTGCACAACCAATGGGGGACAAATACATGAATTTAGGGACTGAGGGAGTCGTTTTTACCACGTAAAGCGATATAACATTTCTGGAAATCGAATTGCTCCCCCAAGGTCGTTTTCCCCCATCTGCAAATTCGTTTTTAGCTCCCAAGTTGTTTTTCTTCAACCCAGAATTTTGTATCATGCCGTGTGTGCATATTTTGCTTTGATCTGGACTGGTTGGGAGTGGAATTGGGTCTGAACAAGATTGATAAACCTAGGGTATAAAGGAACCTCACAGAAAAATCAAGAGGGGTTGGTTTTCTTCTTTTCACATCTTGAATAGCACTGGAACAGAAGGAATAGCCTGAGGGACTATGTAGCAGAGAAGGGAATGGTTTCTTGTGTTGGGTGTGTAGATGTTTAGAATTCAAGCCAGATCTGGTGCAGGTTTCCATAGCTCTGTGATTGAGCTCATTAGCTTAGCAATTTAGTCTTCCACCTCCCTAGCATCCTGTTAAACCCAACTCTATTTGGCTTAGCTGAATTTTGATATACCTTTGGCTATGTGTTAACCTACTAGTGTTCCCTTATTCCTTGTGGGAATCATGCCCAGCTCGGGGGTGGCAGTGTTGCTGAGATATTGATGAGCACATTGGCCTATGGTTGGGTGGAACGTTGCAGTTACGTAGTTGGTTGCAAGACAAGCTTCTCTCAAGATAAGTATTTTTGTCTATTTTATCTATGCAATTGTATTTGTTGCTTAATGAAAAATTATGAACATGTCTAATGCGTTGAATGCATGAATTGCTTCCGATGTATAATTACAATTGTTACGCATCTATGTATGTTTTATTTCAATGCATTTTTATTTTACGATAATGGGGCTAGATTTCCCGGATATGTAGCAGCATAGTTGCATCCTCTCTCTGGTAGAGGGGTGGGGACGTGACAAAATTAATAAAAGTCGCTTGCATGGAAAAGTTAAAGTATGGAAATCTCATGTATGCTTCTGACACTGAATTCATGTAGAGTACTTGTCCTTAGTTACTTCAAAAATCAACACTCCCTCTTAACAAGGAAAGTGTTCTACACCACTCAAAGCTTATCTCTGAAGAAGACAAAGTTCCCCTTCACTAAAGCATTCGTAAGAATGTCTACAATGTACTCATTTATAGGTATGTACTAAAGCTTCACACATCCCATTTAAACATAATATCGAATGGAGTGATTCTTTATCTCTATGTGATTTGACCTGTCATGAAACACTAGATTCTTAAAGAGTTTGATGCAACTCTAATTATTGCAGTGAATGATGGTTTGTTGCAACCTCTAATGAAATAACACAAAAGCAACTTGTGAATCCAAATGGCCTCACAAATTTCCTGACTAGATACCATATACTCTACCTTTGTTGAGCTCAATGTCACTGGCTTCTTCCTATGACAGAAACATGATGCTACTGTCAAACCCAAATTGAAGCAGCACCTTGAGGTGATTTTTCTATCCACTGAATTGGTTACCCAATATAAGTCTGTATAACATGTCAATCATACTCTATTTCCCTGCTCATAACTCAAACCATACTCTACAGTACCTAGTAGGTACCTGAGCATATGTTTTGTTTCAACCCAATGTACTCTCTTCGATTCCACAATGAACTAACTAAGAGTGTTGAAAAAAAAACATATATTTGACTTGGTGTTAACCAAATACATCAAGGACTCAATCAACTGATATTACAACGTAGGATCAACCAATTCTAACTCAAAATAATCCAACTTATTCAAGTTAGTTGTCATAGGAATAGCCATAGCCCTGCACTATATCATCTCAAATATCCTCAAGAGATCCACAATATACTCTCCCTAACCCATGAAAATATGACTTGTCCTTTTCCACACCTCCAATCCCAAGAAGTAATGGAATCCATCTGATGTTCTTCTTCTCGAAATCCATAGCAATCTCTCTCGTGCACCCCTCAATGAGCTTCTCTATTCCCATCAGGAACAAATCATCTATGTATAGAACAATAATAAGAGGGTCATTTCCAATCACAATGTAGTAAAGTTTTAGATCTGCTTCACTCTTCTCAAATCCAATCTATTGTAGGTAACTGTCGATCCTGGAATACCAATCTCTATGAGTTTGTTTGAATCCATACAATTCTTTCTTTAAGCAACACATATGAGACTATCTCCCATGCACCTCAAAGCCCTCAGGTTTCTCAATGTAAACCTCCTCATCAATGGCCCCATTCAAAATTGCGATCTTTGCATCCATATGACGTATGCTACAATCTATCTCTACTACAATAGAAATCACTAATATTATGGAAGTATATATGTACATTGGTAAAAACATTTCCTCATAATCGACTCCCTCTATTTTTGAAAACCCCCATGCCATAAATCTCTCCTTGTACTTCTTTATACTTCCATATATTGCATGTTTGATCTTATAGATCCATTTCAAACTCACCATAGACTTCTCTTCTGGCCTCGGGACTATGTCACACTCATCATTATTCATGATGGAGGCATACTCCTCCACCACAACATCCCTCCATACCTGAATCTCTGAGGCCTGATCAAACTCGTAGACTTAAAATCAATGATGTTGCACATAAATGCCATGTAGCTTGAATAATTATATGATGGTCTAATCTCCCCGAGGTTCTCCTATGAGGCTCTACAAGCACCTCAACTTCCTTCAAGGTCGATTTCATCCATATCGGCACCTTCATCCCTAAAGTAGAAGTTCCTTTCTCTCTGGTAGGAGCCTCACACTCCTGCTTCTTGGTAGGAGCCTCTCGCTTCTACTCCTCATCTAAAAATTGATGAACCTATGGTTCCTCCTCAACCTTTAGAGCCTGCTACCATCCTATCTTTGTTGTATTTGGTCGATGTGACTTCCAAAAGGATTTATCATCCTCAAACTTTACATCCTGCCTCACCACTATTTTCCTCGATGCAGGAATGTAAATCATGTATCCCTTTAAAGTCTCACTGTACCTGACAAATATTCCCTTCTATTTCATGGGTTCCAACTTCATCCTCTTCTCTGAAGGGATGTTGGAATAAATAAGACACCTAAAAATATGCAAGTGTCTAATCTTGGGATTCTTCCAACTGAAACCCTCTTTAGGATTTTTGTCCCCAAAGCCTTATGAGGACTCCTATTTTATATGTAGATTGTCATGCTACATGATTTTTCCCATAGAAACATAGGAATTTCCTAATCATGAAGCATGGCTTTAGCATCCTTAATGATGGCCATGTTCTTACGCTCTGCAATCCCATTATGTTACAGGTTGTATGAAACTGACAACTCTTTCCTCATCCATGCCTAGGCACAGAAATGTTATAAGGAATTGGAGGTATACTCACCCCCACTGTCTGATCTCAACACCTTGAACTTCTTCCACATTTGATTCTCCATAAGAGCTTTGAATTATTGGAATCTGTCGAAGAGTTCATCCTTGGTCTTCAAGAGTGGATCCAGGTTTTCCTAGAGAAATAATCTATGAATGAGACATAATATTGATATCCACTCAATGACACAACTGACATCAACCCACATACATATAAATGTATCAAATCCA
Source organism: Pseudotsuga menziesii (assembly GCA_001517045.1). Taxonomy (NCBI): domain Eukaryota; kingdom Viridiplantae; phylum Streptophyta; class Pinopsida; order Pinales; family Pinaceae; genus Pseudotsuga; species Pseudotsuga menziesii. Next base: position 354,259 of record LPNX010100407.1, on the reverse strand, counting down.
AAATCCCCTTGGATCTTATACCATTGCCTGAAAAAGTAGTATTGGTGTACCAAGTGCACACACCCTTGTGCTCCACACTAAACTATGGAAACCCAATCACTATCTCTTTCAGAAGGATCTGTGCCCCATGATGCAAATTTTCCATCCTCCTGTTCCATAGCTCGTAAAAATCATTGCTGGTGCAGTGAATTGAATCCTAGGACGGTTGAAAACTAAACATATAAAGCTTACCCTATTTGACCCCAATCACCTTTGTTAAATCAATTATTGATCCTTTAGGATGTATGAGTACTTTTACATCTCAGAAATACACCTCATATCCTATATCCTCTATCATTGAGACTGAGATCGGGTTATTTTTTAAACCTAGTACATACAATGTTTCCTTCACACTCATTAGTGGATGAGGCTCCCTATGAAACTGAAATGTTTCATGACCAATTGCTTTGAACTTGGTATCATCACCAAGCTCAATGTCCAAATCTAGCTCCCTCTTAGATAGATACAAAAAATACTCTCGTTATCCTATCATGTGATTGGAAATGCCATTGTTAATGTACCCACTATTGGGTGGAGATGACCTCGAAGTGAGGCAAACCGCTAATGAGAACTCCTAATCAAATCCGGCAAAAAAATCATCCACCTCTGCAGAAGCTACAACCTGTGGCTTACCTCCCTTATTATTGTTAGGATACTGACCAACATAGTGTCCTATCTTATGGCATGCATAGCGTTTCACCTTAGTACTTAGGTATCTCTTCTTCTCACCCTTCAAATATCCACCTTCAGAGATTTTCTTCCCCTTTCCCTTACCTTTTCTCACAAAAGCAATGCTCTCCTCCTCATCATCATTCTCATGGCTTGAGTAAATAGATCCCACTCTTATATCTTCTTCAGTGAAATCATCCCACAATCTATCCCAATTGGGAAGATTATCTCTAGAAACAATGCAATGGAAAAAAGTGTCCTATGGTTCGGAAAATCCCTTTAAGGCTCACTGAACAAACTCTGGATCCTTAATCTTCTCTCCCACAATAGCAAGTTCATCTCTAACTTGTGTAAATCTAGTAATATAGGATGTAACAAAATCACCTTTGGACATATTCAGACCGTGAAGCTTCTCCTGTAACACCACCTTTATGTTCTTGTTTCCACTATGGAAAATTTTAGTCAATGTTTCCCACATCTTGTAGGCATGTGTCTTTTCAGTCACATGCATAATCATGTGAAGCTTCATTGCATCTAGAAGGATTCTATTGGAATTTATATTTCTCTTATTATAAGAGACCAATTTTGTTGGAATTGTAGGAACAGTAACAATTGCTTTGACAATGTCCCAAATCTCATGCTCCTCCAACAACAGAGTAAACCTTTCCTTCCATGCGTTAAAATTGGTTTCCCCCTCCAACTAATCTTCAAATCTCAAAATTGTCACCATGTCCTTGTAAACCTAATAACATGTGCTTCAAACCCTCTGGATCAGAACAAAATTGTAGATTTGTGCAAGTTGTGTTGGTTTCATTCAAAGACAAGGCTCTGATACAATGTTAATTTTCTTTAGATCTTATAACACGATTACTAATTCCAATAAAATAATCACAAATGCATTTAGAATAAATTCTTAGATCTTATTTTATGAAAAACAATACATAAGATCAAATAAGTGACAATACATAGCAGGACAATAAACCAATCACACAACCATAAACACCGTATTTTTACCAGGGAAACCCCAATGGGGAAAACCACCAAAATAGGGATTTCTTGATAATGGTGCCAGAGAAATAGAAATGATTACAATAGAAATTTCAGATATGGAGGAACTTGAATCCTTGGGAGGGGTGCCAAATCTTAAGGCCAAACCCACACTGCTCAACAAGTGCAATTGTTGCGCTATAGGAAATGCGCCCCTACTCACATGTGTTTCCTAGTTTCCAACTTGGGAAAAGTGTGCCCTCTGTCTCTTCTCTAAAATATATGATATCATCAACCATTAATGGTTTCCTATGGAAATGTGTCCCCTCTCATTCACTGGAAGAAGTGCACCCCTACTCTCTCCTGCCCTCATGGCTGAAGAATTGTGCCCTCGCTACCTTGACGACTACTGAAGTACGCACCTGGAGTTTCTAGTCTCTGATTGCTCAAGAACTTGATCTCTCTCAATCAATATCTAAATGAGTGAATATGTGGATCAACTAAACTTTCACCCTCTTCCTCTCTTATATAACTTACCAGTGACTTTTAGGGTTCCAAGACCCTAATTTCACTTTCACCGTAAAAAGTTAATTAATTAAATGGGTATTTTTCTATGCTTCATAGTATTCCTATGTATGCTCTCGACCTAGGTTATGAGGTCTCATCTTGACATAGACTAAATGGGGACAAGAGTAGTAAGGCTATATATATACTCCTTTGAAGGGTTAGTGATTCAAATTATCAACATGTTAATACCCCAAAAGTTGGGTTTTCATCGGGCATGTTCTCCATAACACTTTATAAGTCAAACCATGCCTTTAGTTTACCAGGTTATATGACTAAGTGCCAACGAATATCCACAAGTTGAGCGCACCCAACAATATGATCCCACAAAGGTGTTAAGTGAATGTGTTATTAGTAAATTGAATAACTTGGAAATCCAATGGTGGTTGATTTGGTAAGTTACATGTTTCACGCAATTCTAGAACTCTCTTGGTTTAATGCCATTCTAACCTAATCGTGACAAGTGTGAATTGAAGGACCTATCTATCAATTTTTATGTACCATAATGTTAATTGTTTTTGGGGTTGAAACCACCCATGGTTTTAGCTGTAGAGATGGGGTATTTATCCCAACATTAATATTGTGAAATTTTTTTTCCATCTAACAAGTTTTACTATAATATCATTTTTTTGAGAGAATTCAACAACATCAGTTGCAAGTGATAGCTTTTCTCTTTCACTAGTTGACGTAGAGGCTTATCTGAGTGCTTGGTTTACCAAGTAATTACATGTTTGCGGTATATTTCTCTTTTATTCTAATGTTAGATGGAGTTGAGGTTTTCGTTTATATTTATAAGTAGTTCTTATAAGCTTATCTTAGTACTCAAGATTTAATTCTTGCACTTTGATTCTATGCATTTATTCTTACATAGGGTTTTTATAGTTTATATGATTGCTTTTCTCCATATCATTTCTAGGTAGATTGTCAAATGCAAGTGTGGATAAGACAATTCTACAGCTCCAATTGTGCTCAGTGTAGACATAGGAGTTTGGCAAATTTTTCCTCTTCGGATTTCCCTATGGTTAGGTGAGCATATGAGAATATTTTTCCTTTCCTTTTTATCATGTGACATTTCAAGGTTTCATTCTAAATTTGAGTTGTAACTCATGCACACTTTTCTCTTGTTCAAGTGAGTATTGTGGAGATTGTTCCTTCACGATAAGGTAAAAAAACCTTGACTCACAGGTTAGCCATTGTCTCATTCGTCATTTGTATTTTTTACGTTACCTTGGTTTTAAGTATCTTTGTTATCTTTATTTGTAGGGTAGAATAACCTTGCTTCCAACAAATGTTTATAGGGAGACTACATCATAGGTTCTTTTATTAGTACTATCAGTTGATTTTTTATCCCACTACCTGTTCCATACAACACATCCTAGTGTTATTCAGTATGTACATAGAGAGATCTCTAATTTTGCAGCTTGTTTGGATCTTCCATGCAATCATGTAGCTTCATTGTTACCAACCACAAGGTAATTTGTGTTATATTTCTTTTTAAGATTACATCTAATTTAAAAGCTAGTATCTATCAATCTGATTTCTTACTTCCTCCTATCGCATTCTAAGTCTCTTTTGTTTATTCTCTATCCAACTCCCTTCTTCTTCCCGATTTTCCCTTTTATCTACCCTAAAATGGTATTCTTGATGTTCTTTTAACTTTGTTAACTAAGGAAACTCCTTCCTAAAATTTCAGAGTCTTGCCTATTAAAATTTTTCCCTAACATATTTTTCTTTGTTAATAGGAATGATGATTTCTTGACATCCAAACCTAAGGTTCTTTTCCTCTCTTGTAATATCATGGTTCATTTTAGTGGAAACTCGTCTGGTTTGTTTTCTTTCTGGGAATCACCAATTTATTTATCCAAGAAAATAAAAATTGTTCATTTACAATATCAAATCATGTCTCGTGATCAATAATAATCAAATATATAATTTCATGCTAAAACTTAATTAAATACTTACAATCAAAAGGAAATTAAATAATGGGGTATTATATACCCTTCCCCTTAAAAATAACATCATCTTCAATGTTTCTCATTTTGCATTTTGATCCTGTAATAAAAATGGATATGCATCCTTCATATCAAGTCACATTTCTTTGGTGGCTTCTTCATGTGAAAAATGCTTCCATTACACCTTTACCTAGGTGGTGACTTGATGTTGAAGTTTTATTTATTTCATGTCTATAATGCACAAGTGTTCTAATTGAAACTCTCCCTCCGGTTCCACCTGGATCGTAGCCCAATTAATCACATGGTTAGGATCCTGAATATATTTCTTCAAAAAGGAAAGTTTAACATGAAAATATTATGGACTCTAATATTAACTAGCATAGCAAGTTGATAGGAAATTGGTCCTATTCTAGCTAATATCTCAAAGGGTCCATGGAATCTAGGAGAATTTTTAACAAACTTTTCCATATTCAAAGTGCTTCTCTTTTAATTTTACTTTCAAGTAATCATGATCCCCAAATTGAAATTATTTGTGAATTATTTTAAGGTTTTCAATATAACTTTTATGTCCATCTTGTGTCATATTCATGTTTTGTTTATCCCTTTTCACTTTGTATTCCATCTCTGTCCCATTTCACTTCTTATTCCATCTCTGTAAAAGCATATCAGGTCCAACCATAACTCTACTTACCGGACTATCTAGCTAATTGGTGTGTTACATTTCCTACAATAAAGTAATGCAAAGGGACTCATCTTCAAAAAAAAATGATACTCATTATTGTAGGCAGATTCAACAAGGTGTATGTATTCTTCCCACTTGGCAAGTAGGTTCATAACATACATACAAAGCATGTCTTCTAGAATTTGATTTTTCGTTTTAGTTTGTCAATTTGTTTGAGGGTGATGAGCAATGTTGAAGTTTATTTTAGTGCCCAATCCTTCAAACAGTCTGCAATGTACCCATTTTAATTCCCATAGGTTCGATGGAAAAATAATTAAGTTGGGAATTAATGGCCTAAAGTCACTTTGTAAAGTTCATGAGAAATTGTTGAAGGGGTGATGTGGGCCATAATTTTGGTAATAATAATATCCATGAATTCATAAATAAGGCAGTATTGGACATATTGGACAAGGAGGGTGCATTAGTGGAGGAACGTGTCCAAATATGTGGTGTAACTCCCATCTAAGGTGGAAGGAATCTTCTCATGAAGGCATCTCAAGAGTTGTAATTCCTCGGACTAAAGATAGTAAATATATGACATTTATGACAAGATATGATACATATGACATCATCTATGACAGTTTATGACACACAATTTCTAAATTTATCCAAGGAGGGCACATGAGGGAAGAGTGAGCCAACAAGGTAGTGTAACTCCCCCAAATCAAGCAAAGCATCTCCTAATTCAAATTCTAAGAAAGGATAAGGTCCAATTGAGCCAAAATAACATTATAAAATAAGTTAATGTGTTCTAAGAATTATTCTTGCATCAAAATAGTATTTATTAATATTTTATTGATATTTTTAAGAGAGAAAACTCTAGAAGGAGGGAAGATGAATCAAGAGTTATAAAACAAGGGCGAGGACTCATGTGTGGGATTTTATGGAAATTTGATTTCGGATTGTATATTTTGGATTTAAATATTGGGAGATGTGCCCCTTGAATTTTTGAACTAGTTTTGGTGGTGAAAGATTCCACCCTAGCTAGTAGAGAGGAGGAGATCATCCATATCTCTTCATTTGGGCTTCATTGTATATGTTGAGAAGGATCGTTCAGATTTCTCTACTGAGCTTCATTGATTAGATGTATGTGTAATTTGGTTGTATATTGAGGAATTCATTAGTATTCCAGTATTTCTAATGCATTAGTTTTCCATTGTTTTCAGGTATCGTGTTGGTTCCTGGTTGAGGAGGGCGCACGAGTGGATCACATTTCTATTGTAGATAATATATATTGGGATGGATATCATATATATATAATGTGGAACAAATTTGGGGGGGGGCTATCATTTGGAGCCATCTTCTATTTATTTATAGCTTGGACCGATGTAGATGGGCCTTGAATGAACTTCTGGTTCTAACAATTTCATGCATTTCTAGGTTATTATACCTATTATTTTGCATATGGAGTGTCATTTTCATTAAGGAACTTTTTTCACCAAAAAAGGTTTATGTATGCTTGAGATATCATCATTTAACCATATCTACTCTATTCGACATCTCTTCTGGTGAAAGGACGCACCTCTACATTTTCATCTATGTATTTCTTGAGCTTCGAGTTGCTGTAAGAGAAATTAAGCATTGTAATGTTGTTCATATCAGTATTACTATTGCCTACATCCTTTTATAATGAAGATTCATAGTGATTTTTTCATGGTATGCTCCAGTATTGGTGTTGTAGGTTGAACTATGCATAGATCTATTGATATGGTTGTGCAATCTTTTTGTAAGGTGTATAAAACTTTCCATGAAGTCTATTAGGAAGTTAATTGGGTTAATTTGGGAGTGTTAGGGTCGATTTGGAACTATAAGGAAGGATTTGGGATGATTAGGAAGTGTTTGGACCAAGTTGGAGATTAAGACCCTCATTGCAATAAAATTTGAGCTAGTCTTCCTAGATACGAAATTATGCTTATGGATTTGTTCATACTTGACCAAATATGAAGTACATATCATTGTCTGCTTCTAGATTGAGCCAAGATATTTCTTCCTATGAATCCATGATAATATTAATAGTTTAACGTTTTAATAGTAACTATAAGGAGGTTGTATACAAAGTGTTTGAAGAAAGATCTGAACTAGACTTAATAGACAGCTATCAAAACCTTATATCATATCTGATTGGATACATTATAGTGGTTTCAAAGCATATTAATTAAGTTGCACACCTTTATATAATTTTGAAGTATATGTATACATTCCATTGTTATTAAGCAAATATATCCATCTCTTGCATCCAATATAATACATTGGTATAGGAGCTCTATATCATACGCACTAGATGTATGTGATGGTTGGAATGAAAATTGTTTGTATGAAGAATTGTTAATCCACTATTTGGATAGAGTTACAGACCAATATACTAGTTATTGAAGAATTTGGAGTTAATGTGCCTAATTTCCATGTTCATAAGCCATTGTTTGGATAGAGTTGTAAACCAATAAAAAGTTTGTTGGTAAAAGTGGAGTTAATATCTCCGATTTTTTTTAATTGGGGATACTACAATGGTATCAGAGCATGGTCTTGGACAATTGTGGGAACTCAAGTGGATTTTTGAAGAATAACTGAGATCAAAACTTTCACAAGAAGAAGTGAATTAGGTGAAGAGGATGTTTCCTTCATTGGCTGGACTTGTATATGGTAGAATGTTACCGACTTTCCTTCCTACATTTCCCATAAATTAGGAGAAGCTAGAGAGGGAAACGTTAATGACAAGTCATGGGAAGTTATTGAATAACATGGGTAAGACACAAAGGGAGTTAGAGAATAGCTCACAACAATGTAAATCCTTGTTACAAGAATGATCTACATCAAAACTTAGGAAGATGATGTTCGATATGTTTACAAATAGAGCACCCAAAGATTCCTATGATGAATCTAGTTTAAAGGGTGGTGGCTCCACTGTCATTGTTCATCCTTCAAATGTACATGAGGATAATAAAAATCAGCCATCATGTGGGAGCCCTAAAGAAAATGAATCCATTTTTAAAAACTATTTTCATCCAAATGAAAGTTTGGATCAAAGGGAAGCACACATTGTAATCTTGAGTCTTCAGGATGAACTCAAATTGGAGGAGCGTACCATCACAGATAGACCACATGGGGATGATGAAGTAGTAACACAAATGTACGATTACAATTCGGATTTTAGCAGTAGCCATATTTCCTTGCAGCATTATAATATAGCAGACATTTCATGTAATAATGTTGGCCTCATAGATTCCTCTAATGTTGGTCTCTTAGAATCTTATAATGTTGATTTGTGTGTTAAAGATGAATTGTGTGTTGTGGATTCATGCCATAAACATTCTGATTTTGTATATCATCCATTAGCAAATGTGAAAAAAGACAAAGACCTTGGACAATGAAAGGGATGAAGCAATTAATGAGATCTTACATGATCCACATGAGTTGGATGGCCCCTTATGTGTCAGCATACACATTACTGATATGATGACATTTCATGACTTAGAGAGTCAATTTTTAGTCACAAAGGAGAAGATGTTGCAAGTATTGACAAGGACGGATGGTGCACATAAATTTATTGAATACCTTATGTGGAGGACTCAGATAGAGGAGAGACATAAAGGTTTTGTTGAAGGGGTCACTAGTGCCCAAATCATCATTAAAGAGGATTTGGAGAGGATGAAATCATATTACTGGCAGCTATTTATGGACAAGGATTTTTCTCTCAAGTTTGTTGAATACATGGCCATGGAGGTTGAGCAGCTTCATGAGGATTTTATAGGATCACATCCTTCCTCCAACATCTCAGATAATCAGTTTTACATGGATTATTTCATTCATGATTTGATGGAGGAGCCTTATATGAGGATTAAGCATGAGGATCATTCAGATTTACAGGTGCTTGAGCAGAGGATTGGCATGGAGGATGTTGGTTAAGCACTTGTTTTTCATCAGGAAGATCGTGAGCTACCTTTTTGGGAGAGAGACTTATCCATGGAGGAGGTAGATGAGTAAATTATGTGTGTGCGAACAGAGGAGGATATACATCCATGGACTTGGGGGATGGATGTATGAAAAATATGGATACACATTGGGTTTAGAGCATACCAGTAAGTGTCTAGTATTGTGATTGACAACATAGGCATCTATTGTTGTTATCTTATGTCTTCATTATACATAGTAGGAAATGAGAGTTCCACATGAATCATTTGGATGGAACATGTGACAATGATGTGAGCCATAGGACCAATGTGTAGTTTACACAGGGGGAGCTACATATTCCACTGGATAGGTTCATAGAGGTCCCAATTTGGTGGTGGGATCTTGGCATTCCTCAGAGTGATAGATAGTTCCAAATGACAGTGATGATTGGAGGGATGAAACATTGGCAGTGGGATATGGGATTTGCTTGGTTCATTAGTTGATCTGCTAGCATAGGAGAGAGTGGTAGCCATCACTTTCAAAATTCTCTCCTGGTGGAGTAGTGGATCAGTTTCTAGAGTGGGGGAATTTGTAGGAGATGGATGTAGTGTCTTCTTGCTTGGGGATTTGGAGGCTTCAAGATGATCCGTGTTTTTATCTTATCCGGTGCAGAGGGGGATGCAAGAGATGGTATAATTATCAGATTCATTTAGGACCCTAGTATCATTCTTGGACTCGGTTGCTCAAGTTGGGTTCATGATAGAGCGGCATGGGGGATGGAGTTATATCTTGAGGAGATGGCAAGTATCCATGTTTTAGATTTTTTTCATGGGACATTTAGATTTGGTTGCATGAAAAAGTGATATTCTAAGGGTTTGGTGCAACCTTTCCCATTTCAGAGACAAAGAGAGAGAGCATGTTATTGAAGTGCATCACTGGTTTTCTTAGGATGTAGAGAATATGTGGTGTGTATGCAATGATTGATCAGTTCATGCACCTACCATTGATTTCTTTAGATAACAGAGTAGCACCAGTGACATAGAAGGATAGTGGGGATATGTTTAGAGTCCTTGTAGCTTGAAACCATTGCCAGTGATAGGATAGACTCACTTCAAGTTTGACATTTGAGATTGAGTATGGTAGTGGGATTTAAGGATATGAGGAGTTCTAGGAGTGGGTATGCAAACGGGGCACGATAATTGGGCGGTTATTATCAGAGTATCACAACATCATCATGGTAGTGTTTTTATGAGATTAGTTGGGACCATGGGACCCTAGTATTAGGCAGATCAATAGCAGGCAAGGTGGCGAGAGCCAGTTTTTGCTCTCACGAGATTGGATTCCTAGTAGAGCAACTCTTGAAGAAGTTGATTGAGTTGTTGCATATTCAGGTTGCTCTACTTATCAACAACATTTAGGAGGTTTTGCATGTCATCACTTCTCTAGATAGTTCCTTGAGAACGGGGAGCTTCATGTTTTACAGGTTCATGTGGGATCCAGGTGGTTGGAAGGCATACACATTTGGTATTTATATTTGCTCTGTAGGTACAAATAACAGTTGATTAATGGATAGTTTTCAATTGCTTGAGGACATGCAATTTTGGGCAGGGAGGATTTTAATCTCCCCATTTTAATTCCCATAGGTTCGAGGAAAAAATAATTAAGTTGGGAATTAATGGCCTAAAGTCACTTTGTAATGTTCATGAGAAATTGTTGAAGGGGTTATGTGGGCCATAATTTTGGTAATAGTAATGGCCATAAATTCATAAATAAGGTGGCATTGGACACATTGGAAAATGAGGGTGCATTAGTGGTGGAATGAGTCCAAGTATGTGGTGTAACTCCCATCCAAGGTGGAAGGAATCCTCTCATGAAAGCATCTCAAGGGTTGTAAATCCTCTAACTACAAATAGCAAATCTATGACATCTATGAAAATATCTATGAAATCTATGACAATCTATGACACATATGAAAACATCTATGACCATTTATGACAATCCCGTTCTAAATTTAGCCAAGGAGGGCGCATGTGGGTAGAGTGGGCCCACAAGGTAGTGTAACTCCCCCAAATCAAGCTAAGCATCTCCTAATTTGAATTATAAGGAAGGATGAGGTCCATTGATCCAAAATAACATTAGAAAAGAATTTATTGTGTTCCAAGAATCATTATATCATTTAAATAGTATTTATTAATATTTTCTTGATATTTTTAAGAGAGAAAACACTAAAAGGAGGGGAAAAAGGAATGAAGAGTTATAAAAGAAAGGTGAGGAATCATGTGTGGTATTTTGGGGCAATTTAATTTATGATTGTAAATATCTTGTGTCTTTCAATCTTGGGAGATGTGCCCATTCTATTTTTGAACTAGTTTCGGTGGTGAAAGGTTCCACCCTAGCTAGTAGAGAGGAGGATATCATCCAGATATCTTCATTTGGGATTCATTGCATATGTTGAGAGGGATCATTCATATTTCTCTACTGAGCTTCATTGATCATATGTATGTGTAAGTTGGTTGCATATCTCAAGAATTCATTAGTATTCCAATATTCATATTGCGTTAGTTTTCCATTGTTTTTCAGGTGTTGTGTTGGTTCCTGGTTAAGGAGGGTGCACCATTGGATCTGATTTCTATTGTATACAATCTCTATTTGGATGGATATTATGTATCTCTGACATGGGAATGAAATGGGGGTGGGTGCAAAACTATCATTTGGAGTTGTCTTCTATTGATTTAGAACTTGGACCGATTTAGATGGGTTGTGAATGAACTTCTGGTTATTATAGTTCCATGAAGTTTTTGGTTATGAGACTTGTCTTATTGAGTTTAAGAGCCATTTCCAGTAATTAAAACTTGTTTTCACTGAAAAATTTTTCCGTATGCTCGAGATATCATCATTTTACCAGATCTACTCTATTTGGCATCTCTTTTGGTGAAAGGGTGCACCTCTACATTTCCATCTATGTATTTCTTGAGCTTCGAGTTGTTGTAAGAGACATTACGAATTGTAATTTTGTTCATATCAGCATGACTACTATATCCATCCATTTATAATAAATATTCATAGTGATTTTATCGTAGTATGCTCCAATATTTGTGTTGTTGGTTGAACTATGCATAGATTTGTTGATATGGTTGTGCAATATTTTGGTAATGTGTATAAAAATTTCATATCAGCTCCTTGAATTATGTTAGCAAGTTATTTGGGTTAATCTGAGAGTTTTAGGGTTGATTTGGAACTATTAGGAAGGATTATGGATGATTAGGAAGTGGTTGGACCAAGTTGGAGATTAAGACCCGCATTGCACTAAAATTGAAGCTAGTCTTCCTAGATTCAAAATTATGCTTATGGAGTTGTCCATACTTGACCAAATATGAAGCACATATCATTTTATGCTACTACATTGAGCCAAGAACTTTCCTACTTTGAATTGGTGATAAGATTACTACTTTAATGTTTCAATATTAATGATAAGGAGTTTGTACACAAAGTGTTTGAAGAAAGATCTGAACCAGACTTAACAACCAGATATCAAAACCTTATATCAGATCCAATTGAATACATTATGTTGGTTTCAAATCATATTAATGGATCTTCACACCTTTATATAATTATGAGGTATATGTATACATTCCATTGTTATTAAGCAAATATATACATCTCTTGCATCCCGTATAATACATTGGTATAGGGGCTCTATCTCATGTACATTGAATGTATGTGATGGTTGGAATGCAAATTGTCTATATGAAGACTTGTTAAGCCAATGTTTGGATAGAGTTGTAAACCAATAAAAAAATTGATGGTAAAAGTGGGGTAGTTTCTCTGATTTTTTAATTGAGGATATTACATAGTCCTCTCCAAATATTTGAAGTAAATTTAACATCCTTATCTAATATAATAGTAGTAGGTAGTCCATGAAGTCTACAAATCTCTTTCATGAAAATTTCAGCAATATTTGTTGCTCTATAAGTAGATTTAATGAAATGAGCAGAGTTACTGATTTTATCTGTTACTACCATAATAACATCATTTTTCCTTATTGATTTAGGTAGGCATGTGATAAAATCCTTCAAAATCACTTCTCATTTCCATTATGGTAATGGTAAGAGTTGCAATAAGTCGATTGGATGTTGATGTTCTGCCTTTCTCAGTTGACATTCAATGCACTTTGCAATGTATTATGCCACATATTTCTTCATTCTTGGCTATAAATAATATTTTTAAAGTAATAGTAACACTTTTTTGGTAACATGGATGGCCAAAATTAGGTTGTTTATGTATTTATTGCATCACCAAAATTCTTAAGTTTTCAGATTTAGGAATATACAACCTTCCTTTATAAGTTAATAACTCATCTTCAATTAAATTTTAGTCCATAAATTTTGGTGCAGTTTTATGCTCCTCCTATCCATCATTTTTTAAGATTTTACTAATTTTAGACTATAAATCATATTTATAAGTATTGATAACTATCATATGGATTATTTGCAAGCTTCTACTAAGAGAATTTGCTACCTTATTCTCTTTTCCTTTAGTATGTTTCATCTCAAAATCAAATTCACTTAATAAAGCTAACCATCTCACTTGTCTAGCATTCAGCTGAAGTTGATTAAATACATATTTTAGTCCAATATGGTATGCCATGAGTACAATCCATCTCCCTAGTAGATAGAGTCACCGTACTTTTAATGCATGAACTACAATAGCCAAATCCATGTCGTGGGTTGCATATTTTTTCTCACGTCCCGTCAATTTTTTAGACTCATAAGATACTATATCATTATCTTGTAGAAGCACTCCTTTGAATGCTTCTTTACCCGCATCGATACATACTATGAAATATTATTTATAAGGATCTACAAGTTTCAATATAAGTGTCGTAGTAATTAAGTGTTTGAGTTGTTGAAATATTCTTTCACTTTTTTCTGACCAAATCAAATTTACTCCATTATTTTGTAAGGTTATAGGATATGCTAATTTGGAAACCCTTCAAGAAATCTTCTATAATATCTAGCAAGTCCCATAAAATACCTTACATCAGTTACACTATTAAAAGTAGGATATTCTTTAATATATTTTATCTTATCAAGGTCCACTAATACTCTTTTTGTTGAAATAATATGCCCAAATATTTAATTTGATGTTGATAAAAGTCACATTTGTTGAATTTAGCATAAAGTTGATGTTTCATTATGTTAGGTTTCCCACTAGGGAAGACATGCATATTGGCTAAACAAGAAGCCAAATACAAGATGATGCACCACAAAGACGAAAGGAGATAATGTGAAAGCACATATTATCATTAAGATATATACATATTAATACAATGAGAGTGACCCTTTGTTTCATATTCCAAGGCGTCTCTTGGACTCCTCATGACTTTTCCTATTCACCTATGACACTTGATGTGAATAGTTGCCTAACCCTAAGGATTAGGTTTCCAACAATCCCCCCTTAATCCAAAGGGGTGTATCTAAGTCCAAGCATAGAGATGAAATATGGAGAAGGACAGCAATAAATGGATGAAGAAGCTCTTTGAATCAAAGGTTAGAAAAAGTTGATGTCTTCTACTAATGGGTAGTTTTAAGCTGACCACAAACTGATAGATCGTTGCAACTATACATTTGTGTTTATAGATGACGACAAATCATGAACCATGAAGGTGGTTTAAGGATAACCACAAACTCTAGAACTTAGATCGAAGGCTCAGAGGTTCCTAGAACATTTTGAAAGGCTAGTAGAAGTTGTATGTCTTCTACTTAATGGGTGGTTTTAGGCTGACCACAAACTATGGAACTTGTCTTGAAGGATCATAGGTTATTGGAACATTCCAAAAAGCTAGTAGAATCTGATGCATTCTGCTAAATGAATAGTCATGTATTTGGCTATGGTGGCTCTATCTATGGCTATAGCTCTGAGTTTGGCTAGATAATTTGGAATCAAGGCTTTGGATCTGATATAGGATCGCTTGTTCCCACTCACTTTTTTCTGACCATAATACATCCCCCCTATTAGGAACAAGGTGACGAGAAGAAGATCTCTCAGTTGTAAGATGTGTGATTACTCAAGAATGAATTATTTGGTATGGAATATTTATCTTCTTGGTTGTTGATGACCATTGCCAAGATGCAATTCAACCGTAGTGAATATTTTCTCTTGTAGGTTTCTTCAAAATGAAGCATTCGTATGAATACTGGGTATGCTTTCCACAATGCTTGCAAGGGTGAATATCAAAACATTGATCTTTTGTGTGGCCAACTTGGTCACAATGTTGGCATTTCAAACTCTAAATTGATGAATATGAATTATCTTTCAAGAACCCATGACTCTAAAACTAGATTGGCTTAGAGTAATCAGGAATGTGAACTGTCACATCCTTGTCATATCCAAGACTGGTTATGTGCTTGTTGTGAGTGATCTCTTCCCAAGATATGATGATGGTCTTGAGAACAACAAGCAAAACATCTATATGCATTAATTCATCTTCATTTTATTTTTCCTTTGAAGTGGGTCCATTGATTTTCTTATGTGCTTCTGAAGTGGTGTCATTATGTGTAGGATACTAAAAGGAAACATAGAAAAGATGGTTGTTCTAAACAAGAACAATTTCAAAATGTTGTTCTTTTTGTAGGGGTTGTGACTCAAGATGTTAAAAATCAATAGTGTCTTGTGATTCTTGTACACAGTTCAAATGTGAGTGAGAGTAGTCTTGTTGATCACGATAGTGTTGTCAACATAGGATAGAAGTAGAGGGTTTAGTAACTCTACTAATCCATTGATTTGTGCCATTGATAAAATGAATATTTACTCAACTAAATAAGGGATTCTTGCAACTCCGCCATTTTACAAGCACTCAACAATTAAGGCTTCAACTCAAAAAGTGAAAAAGGTGTCGGGTTCAATCAAGAATGCACCCAAGTACAATGCAATTCAACTTAATTATGAAAAACACAAAATACTAGTTGCAAGTTACAAAAGACAAGTGATGTTACAACAATTGTTGATTATGAAGTTGAATTGAGTGTTTTGTTGATGTATGCTATAAGATGCTTCAATATTGGTGTGATTAAATGCCTTGATTTCCTGATGATGCTCCACTAAATGATGACGTGATTCTAAGGCTAGGGCATGAACTAGAACCACTTCATGATCACAGAATCTCTGTGTGGTGACAATGGGGTTCTTTAATGGTCCTTCGAGTAACCCTGATCCACTTCACATCTACAGATTTGAAATTTTTCTACTTTGCCTTTGTGATAATAAAATTACCATATATGTGGGCATGTACACTCTTTCTATGTGTGAGCTCAAATATCACTTAATATAGTTTTGAATGTATGCACAGATCACAGTTTGAATGTCAAATGAGAGTTTCTCCTCTTGCAAAACAAAATGCTGCTACATCTCCATTTTTCAACATAATTTCTTAGTTCAATCAATGGGGTAGATACCACAACAATATTCAACAATCATAAAGAGGCAAACTATGCAACTATATTACAACAAATGATTGAAGCATCAATAGTTCAGGAATGTAACATAGCGATTTATGAAAACTAGAGGATACACTTGAAATCAATCGCCACCTCTCAAGTAAACAATTCACATGCAAACAATCTTCCTTTCTCTAGGATTCAGATCTCTTCTCCTAGAACGACCTCCATCATTTCTCTCTGCATATTTTCCTTCCATGTAAAAAACTGTCGCATAACAATATCCAATTGCACAACCCACTGTTGATGACCCCATATCCAATTCTAGAGTCCTTCCAAAAGCTAATGTGAAATAAGATCCAGGAAATTAATTTATACACCAATATACACAATTTGCATGATAATGTGGACATTAACTCGAATCTACGTTTTTCTCTAATTACAAGACATGTAATTTAAGATGAATATGAAACTTGAAGAACAATTATCAATCCATGTGCCGGAGCGGTAGCTAAGGGTATCATTCAAGCTTCTCTCCAAGTTCTCTTTCTTCACAAGAACTCAATGTTGTTGCAGTCTTTGAAGGGTTCGCACTCAAGGAGAAAGATTCATCATAAGCATGTAGACCGTTTTCATTGTGCACTTAGAGAGGAAGCATACTTGCTATTGAATTGGATACTCTGTGCAATTGGAGATTTTTCATTCTTCTTGAACCAAGATTATTTTTTGTATAATTATTGTTAGCCAAAACCAAGCCGACTAAACTTGAGTTTTGGGCTCAATCGATATTAAAATTTAATTTTAACTTTTCACACCGACCTCTTTTTCTTTTCCACTTGTCGGGTGAAACTTGTCTATCTCTCGACTAGACAAGTTTATAAATTTTAGTCGGTCTTTCCACTCGACTAAATTTACTTCGACTTACTTGTCGGTTCTACCAACTGATTTTACCCCGACCACTTGTCACTTCGAAGTCGGCCGACTTCGACCTCCTAGTCGGCTCACCTCTCCGACCACTCAAGTCGGCTGACCTCTTTGACTTCTCAAGTCAGTTGACCTCTTCGACTTCTCAAGTTAGTGACCTCGGTCGGCTGATTCAACCAACCTCTCAAGTTGGCTCACACAACCGACCTTGTCGGTTCACTTTGGTCAAAATATACAGAGTCTGTTTCTTAGCCTAAGAGACTTAAGAAATTACAAATGCTTTTCACCTGTGAGTAAGATGAAGTAAAATGGACACATTAACAAATCCAAAGAACTTATAAAAAATATGCCCAAATATGTAGGAAGACTTGAGTCGACCAATGTGCCATAAAACCCTGGAACTTTCACACGGTGAGAAATTTATGGGTTCTTGTTCTTTCACTTAACAGTAATTGTAAAAGACATTTACCCAAGTAAATCTAGAAATATGTGCGGACAAATAATCATGCATTCAACCATAAACTATTTCATATATTTAACTATGTGAAAATAACAGAGTATTACAAACTTGTCGATTACAAACTGGTCGGTCCAGACTTGTCGGTCTACAAAGCTTTGGCTCTTCGACTAAATAACATACACATAATCTTGAGCTTCAACTTCACTTTCTCAACCCGAGTTCCTCTAGTGTCTATTGTCTGTAATGTCTCTAACCTAATTTACAATTTGCTTCTTCTATTTATAGGCAACCTGAAAATTGCATCTACATGGGTCGACTGACTCACCATTAAAGACTGTAATAACTATCTACCTAACAACTTAGCTTCAAAAATAAATTCGACTGGTTTACATTGCCTAATCATGGACTCTTCCCTCTTCATAGACTGACAGACAAGATCTTGACTTGTACAAACTCTGACAAAGTCGGCTGAGAGTCAGATACAGATCTGTGAGTAATTACATTTCCAACACTCCCCCTTCATTATGAGCACATGGGGTTTTTAAAACAAAATTTACAAAATGTTTCAAAGCTTAGACATGCTCTGTTTATGACAGAGTTCACTGTGGAGAACTTGTCATTCCAAGATAACTACGCAGATACTGGAATGTGTCCTTTGCTAATGGCTTTGTGAAGATGTCGGCAAGTTGGTCTTCAGACCTGCAAAATTCCAAACAAATTTCCTTGTCGTTCACCAACTCTCTTATAAAATGAAACCTTGTGTCAATGTGCTTGGTTCTCTTGTGAAACACATGATTCTTTGATAATGCTATGGCTGAATTGTTGTTGCAGAAGATGGTTGTTGGTTTTTGATGGTTCTATGATAAGTCTTTTAAGACTCTCCTCATCCAGACAGCTTGACATGTAGCACCTGTCACTGGAACATACTTTGCTTCAGCTGAAGATAGAGTTACTATGGGATGTTTCTTTGAAGCCCATGAAACAACACCTATACCAAAATGAAATGTGTACCCAGATGTGCTTTTCTTGTCATCTATGCTTCCTCCATTGTCACTGTCAGTGTAACCAATGAGTTTAAAATTTTCTGAGGTTGAATACATAATACCAAGGTCTTTTGTGCCACTTACATACCTCAGAATTCTTTTACCTGCTTGCCAATGTGAGTCTTTTGGTGACTCCATGAACCTTGAGATCAGACTTACTCCATACATGATGTCTGGTCTTGTTGTTGTCAAATACATAAGGCTGCCAACAAGCCTTTTGAACAGCGTAGGATCTACAGTAGATCCTTCATCATCCTTGCTCAATTTTAAACCTGTTATTACTAGTGTTGGGGATGTCTTGCAATTAGACATGTTAAATATTTTTAAAACTTCACTTGCATACTTAGACTGTGATATAAAGATACCACTTTCAGACTGCTGAAATTCAATGCCCAAAAAAAATTTCATAAGCCCCAGATCAGTCATTTCAAATTCACTTTCCATGACTGTTTTAAAATCTACTATGCCATAATCACCAGTAAATATTAAATCATCTACATACAAGCAGACAATTATCATCTTACCTTGCTCATCGACTTTGGTGTACAAAATTGGTTCACTTTCACTTCTGTGAAATCCATTTTCAGTGAGATAGGAATCAATCCGATTGTACCAAGCTCTAGGAGCTTGCTTCAAACCATATAATGCCTTTTTCAGCCTGTACACTTTATGCTCTTTACCTGGAACTTCATACCCTTGTGGTTGTTCCACATATACTTCCTCTTCTAGATAGCCATTTAAGATTGTCGACTTGACATTCATTTGATGAACATGCCATTTGTTTTGTGCAACAATGGCCAAAACTGTTCTGACTGTATCCATGCGTGCAACAGGTGCAAACGTTTCATTGAAGTCGATGCCGAGTTGCTGTGTGAACCCTCTTGCTACCATTCTTGCTTTGTGCTTTTGCACATTCCCATCAACATCTTTCTTTGTCTTATAAATCCATTTGACACTGATTACATCTTTGTCTTTTGGTACATCAACCAGTTCCCATGTCTGGTTTTTCTCAATGCATTCTATTTCTCCATCCACGGCTTGTGCCCATACTTCTTCTTCAACAGCTTCTTCAAATGTTAGTGGATCATATATAGGTGCAAATAATGCAAAGAGAGAGAATGAATTAGGTGTACCAACTTCATATATCTCCCACAGACTTCTTGTCTTCACCGGTTCTGTCGATGTCGACCTTGACTGAATGCTTGATGGAGTCTGTTGTCCTCTTGGTGTACTTGTCGGTGTAGCTTGAGCTACTACTTGTGTCGATGTTCCTTGTGCTGAACCATGTCTTGGTGTCATGGGAGTCGATGGTGCTACGACCGGTTGACTTACATGTGGTATTTGAACCACTTCCTCTTCCATATCATCATTGTCGACGTTTGACACAATCTTAATATTTATGTCGACGGTTCCATCCCATGTTTCATTCTCGACGAATTGAACATTCCGACTGATTATCACTTTCCTTGTGACGGGATCATACAGCTTGTATGCTTTTGTGTCTTTTGAATAGCCGACAAAAATACATTTATGTCCCTTCTTGTCTAGCTTCCTTCTCATCTCATCTAGAACATGAGCATATGCAACACAACCAAAAAATTTTAAATGTGAAACACTATGATTCATACATGTCCATGCTTCTTGGGGAACTTTGTTCTTCACACTCTTTGTCGGACACCGGTTCATAATGTATACGGCAGTTGCGACTGCTTCACCCCAATATTCATTTGGCAAATGCTTGGCTGCCAACATGCTACGTGCCATCTCCATGATGGTTCTGTTCTTTCTTTCGGCAATATTGTTCTGCTGAGGTGTATGCCGTGCAGTGAATTGTTTCTGTATGCCATGGGTCTTGCAAAAATTCAGAAATTCATTTGAAACATATTCACCTCCTATGTCGGTCCTTAAGATCTTGATGCGATGTCCACTCTGGTTTTCCACGAGTGCCTTGAACTGTTGAAAATAACCAAATGCATCAGATTTATGTTTCAAAAAATATAACCATGTTTTTCTTGAGTAATGATCTATAAAAGTTAGAAAATAGTTGCAGCCACCAATGGATGATGTCTGCATTGGACCACAAATATCAGAGTGCACAATTTTAAGTGGTGTGCGTGCTCTATATGACTTTCCGACTGGAAAAGTCTCTCTGTGCTGCTTTCCAAAAATGTAGCCTTCACAAACCCTCTCTGGTCTGTCGATCAATGGTAATCCTTTCACCATATTCTTTGTGTGCAGTAACTTTAGCCCACCAAAATTCAGATGTCCAAATCTGAAATGCCACAGCCAAGATTCATCCTGAACTTCTGTCTGAAATGCAGCTTGCAAATTAGCGCTGCAATTTTTTCTCTTGTCGAGGAGCTCGGCTATTTCTTCACTTTCTGCCTTGAATGCAGCTCCTGAGTTTGTATTCCCTTTTATGTCGGGAACTATCCTTAATGGAAACAAGCAGTTACTTGTCATTGGCACTTTTGCTATCAGCTGGTCGCTTGGACGCTTGTCTTTGATCACACAGTGTTCATCTTCCATGTAGACTCTGTAGCCTTTTTGTAAAAACTGTCCAATGCTTAACAAATTATGTTTCAGACCTTCGACATGATAGACATCAGGGATATACTTACTCTCCCCCTGTTTGGTTAGAATATCAACAGTGCCTTTTCCTAAGACAGTAACTTGGACATTGTTTCCAAGTGTAACATCAGTTTTAACTGAATTGTCTAGACTGGAAAACATATTTAAATTACCATTCATATGGTTGCTGCATCCTGAATCTAAGTACCGTATGTCATGTGTAATTTCTTGAACAGCATTGCATTCAACTGGAGATGTCGATGCCATTAACATTGCGCTTATCGAAGTGTTGGTGCTGGTCGACTGACTTGGGCTTTGCCTTCCTTGGTCATATTGCTTCTTCCTGCATTCATATGCATAATGAACAAAAATATTACAGTAATGACATTGAATTTTTTATTTATCAAACCACTGGCCACTTGGCTGACTTGGGTTCTAGTTATCTCCTCTGCCACCGACATTTGCAGGACTTCTGCCTCGTCCTCCTCTTAAAAAACTTCTTCGTTTGCCTCTGAATTTTTTTCTCCCCTGCCTCTACCATGGCTTATGGATGACTGTGCTGCAAATGCACCTTCCAATGATGTCTGTGTTCTGTTGAGTCTGTGTACATGATTGATGAGTTAAGCTTGCAACTCATCAATGGTAAATGTCATCATGTCTGTGTGTTCCTCTAAGGTCACAACCAAGTTTTCAAATCTTGGGGGAATACTTCTGAGAATTTTTTCAACAACCCTTTGGTCTGCTATGGGTTCTCCATGAGATTTTAGTTGGTTTATCAACCCAACAACTCTGGTTTAGAATGTGTCTACATTCTCTGAATCTTTCATGGATAGAGATTCAAAATCTCTTCTCAAAATCTGCAGCTTGGATGTCTTTACCTTATCCAAACCTTGATAGGCAGTCTCCAATGTATCCCATGCTTCCTTAGCATTAGTTTTTGCTACTATTCTTGGGAGTATGCTTTCATGCATAGCTTGATGTATGAAAAACAAAGCTTTTCCATCTTTCTTCCTCTGTTCTCTCAAGACATCTTTCTCAGCCTGTGTGAGATTGTTATATGCTATCATGTCTCCTGGTTCTACATAACCATGCTGAACTATCTCCCAGACATCTTGACCTCTGAATAAAGCCTTCATTGTTAAAGACCAATATTCATAATTCTTTCCTGTAAAAATTGGAGTTTGCAATGAACCAGAAGTGGAAGCCATTTTAATTTTTAATTATCTTTCCTTAGAAAATTAATTTCCACCTTTTAAGACAAGATTTATTTCCTAAATCTTGGGCTGATATAAAACTTGCTCTGACATAAACCTCGCTCTGATATGAACCTTGCTCTGATACCAGTTAGCCAAAACCAAGCCGGCTAAACTTGAGTTTAGGGCTCAATCGATATTAAAATTTAATTTTCACTTTTCACGCCGACCTCTTTTTCTTTTTCACTTGTCAAGTGAAACTTGTCTATCTCCCGACTAGACAAGTTTATAAATTTTAGTCGGTCTTTCCACTCGACTAAATTTACTTCGACTTAATTGTTGGTTCTACCGACTGATTTTACCTCGACCACTTGTCACTTTGAAGTCGGCTGACTTCGACCTCCAAGTCGTCTCACCTCTCCGACCACTCAAGTCGGCTCACCTCTTTGACTTCTCAAGTCGGTTGACCTCTTAGACTTCTCAAGTCGGTGACCTCAGTTGGCTGACTCAACCGACCTCTCAAGTCGGCTCACACAACCGACCTTGTCGGTTCACTTTGGTCGAAATCTATACAGTATGTTTCTTAGTATAGGAGACTTACGAAATTACAAATGCTTTTCACCTGTGAGTAAGATGAAGTAAAATGGACACATTAACAAATCCAAAGAACTTATAAAACATATGCCCAAATATGTAGGAAGACTTGAGTCGACCAATGTGCCATAAAAACCTGGAACTTTCACGCAGTGAGAAATTTATGGGTTCTTGTTCTTTCACTTAAAAGTAATTGTAAAAGACATTTACCCAAGTAAATATGGAAATATGTGCGGCCAAATAATCATGCATTCAACCATAAACTATTTCATATATTTAACTATGGGGAAATAACAAAGTATTACAAACTTGTCGATTACAAACTAGTCGGTCCAGACTTGTCGTTCTATAGAGCTTTGGCTCTTCGACTAAATCACATACACAGAAGCTTGAGCTTCAACTTCACTTTCTCACTCTGAGTTCCTCTAGTGTCTATTGTCTGTAATGTCTCTAACCTAATTTACAATTTGCTTCTTCTATTTATAGGCAACCTAAAAATTGCATCTACATGGGTCGACTGACTCGCCATTAAAGACTATAATAACTATCTACCTAACAACTTAGCTTCATAAATAAATTCGACTGGTTTACATTGCCTAATCGTGGACTCTTCCCTCTTGGTAGACTGGTAGACAAGATCTTGACTTGTACAAACTCTGACAGAGTCGGCTGAGAGTCAGATACAGATCTGCGAGTAATTACATTTTCCAACAATTATTATCTGCATATGATTTATCGGTGTGAGCTATAGTGGTGGACAAGTTCTCCTTTTGCGTTCACTAGATGAGTTGGGAGAAGGAAAATGTAATTATCAGTTAGACTTTGGAAGCAGTCTGTATTGCTTGTAACAAGTACATGGACATGTTCCAACTATGTGTTTACATTCATCCATTGCTCTTCAATGTGGAGTTGATTCACTTACAAGGGATCACCTTGGTTGTTTTACCCTATCCATCAATGGTGCTTGTCATGCATAATGTACAAGATTTGTGAAGGAACGACACACTTAATTTGGCTTCACAATACTGTACAAAATACCAGACATAAACCACACCGATGCACTGCATGCAATAGAGAATTCATCGAGAGATGACACATGATATATATATAGAAACTTGACACAATGGTATATAACATTGTTAATTGGCCTCTTTTACAAGTGACGAGAAGAGAACAAGAGTGCAAACACTATGAACTTGAATTCCATCTATGCATGGACCTTGGTATTGATTTTTGCAGGTTTTAAGTATAATTTGGCAATAATAAAAAGTGGCATGGATTTTCTAGAGTTTGGATTGAAGGGAAATGCAGAGATTGGAGGTAATTTTTTGGGTGAAGTTTATATATCCCAGGCATAGGTTGTACATATCCAAAGGAGAATAGGAATGCAAGGAATAAAGCACGTGAATAGGTGGACAATGGAGGATCCTCAATGACGAATTGGTTATGGAGTTAATGGATAACAACTACTGAAGTTTACACATGGAGAAAATGATCGCATGCTCGCTTTAGGAAAGACACAATATAACACAACTCGATTTAGGGTTTTCATTCAAAATGACAGTGGAAAAATATTATGCAAAGGTATAGGTGAAAATTCACATAGATGTTATACTATATATCCTAATCATCAATTCAGATCTAGAGGATAATATGTAGAGGTATTATACCAACACTCAAATATCTAGAGTATTTCATTTATCTATGGAACAATAGCTTGCAGAATGTAATATGATACTAGAAAAAGTAATACTCTCTAAAAATAACACATGAAAGAAGATGTGCCCTCTGAATCACCAAATTAGGGATAAATTCATACAAAATTTTGTATGGAGAGGCACCAGGTCACATGCATCTCCTCATATTCTCCAGATCCACGTACAACCATTCAAATGCTATGGAAAAACACCATAGTTTCTCACAAGCCTAAGAACAATAGGCTCATTATGATTCCACTGTTAGGTTTCCCACTTGGGCACATATGAAGATTGGATAAACATAAATCCAAATACAAGATGGTATGCCATAAATACAAATGGAGGATAACATGAAATCACATTTTCTCATTAAGATATGTACATATTAATACAATGATAGTGACCCTTGCTTTCATCTTCCAAGGTGTTTCTTGGACTCCTCATGACCTTTCCTATTCACGTATGACACTTGACGTGAATAGTTTCCTAACCCTAAGGATTAGGTTTCCAACACCTTAATACTTACAATATTGTTCAAAAATAATCTTCATGTCCTTGTTTAGTCTTGGAGTAAATGAGGATGTCCTCAATTAAAACTAAAACAAACTTTAGATCCAATATATATATATATATACTTTGGCTCTCATGATCTTTGAAGATGGGTAGAATGCTTACCCGAAACATCGAAATCTGAATTTTTGCACACAACTAGATCCAGAAATATCAGATATCTAATTGATGGACTATGGAAATATACATACTATTATTCTTAACTTCCATGGAGAGGCTTGTCTCAATGAGGATTGTACCTATGAGATGCTAAAGTTGAAACTACTGAAGATAGTCGTGGATCTTACTTTCCTCAAGCAT
This sequence comes from Pseudotsuga menziesii, assembly GCA_001517045.1. NCBI lineage: Eukaryota > Viridiplantae > Streptophyta > Pinopsida > Pinales > Pinaceae > Pseudotsuga > Pseudotsuga menziesii. The sequence goes on along the minus strand of LPNX010100407.1, from coordinate 328,651 downwards.
TGTCGGGATTCTTCAATTCTACCTCACTTCACTTTGATCAAGCATCCCCTTAAAAAACATGATCATCATGGCATCTTCAATCGAGTGAGATTTGCATTACTTTGAGCTGAAATCCACTTTACAAGATCTTATTTGGCTCACATATCATCCCAGGTTTATTCTCTCCACCTAAATATTTCTTCTATTATTCGTTCTAACACTTGGAATGCACTAGATCATAGAATAACCATTACTTATGATAATTATTTTTCTACCATCTCTTCTACCCAGAAACACAAATTCAATAATCTCATCAATAAAACTTGGCCTCATTCTGTTAAAAATTGGTCTAGCCTAGAAAACCCATATTCCTCTCCTCTTCCTTCTCTTTCTTCTGATCCTGATCTGCCTTCTTCTTCCTCAAAAAATGTTTTTCACCTTCCTGTGTGTCTCACTCGATCTAGGACTATCCTCTTTTATTTCCCTTCCACACACTCTCAAGAAAACCCTAAGTCTCTCATGTCCATACATGTGCATGCTCCTCTCTTCGCATCTGCGCATAACGACAACCCCTCCCACCTCTTCTCCTCTTCTATCTCTTCCCCACACTCTCCACTCATGCTACTAGAAAACCCTAACTCTTTCACATCCCCACCCTTCAACACTATGATTCCCTAGAGCTCCACGCATGAATCTTCTGCACTCTCCTCTCTTTCCTCTTCTCTCCCACTGTCACATAGTCTCCTCCTCGCCCACTTCAACATTTCCCACCACCTCATATAACAATCTCCTACTCACCTCAACAACATTGCAATCCAACACACGCTTTGTCTTTCTTAACTATGAACTCGACCCCCCTTGAATCTACTTTGTGTTGCTATAACACTCCATTCACCTCACCTCTAGTGCCTTCCCACTCCACGCCATCCTCCACCTCTTTCTCCATTTTGTTCCCTTCATGCAACCTCACCTTCCCTCCATATACAACTCACTCTCCTTCTCTTGCTACGATTCCTCCCCCCACCCTAACTTGCTTCACTTCCAACAACCCCCTCCCACAACTTCCCTTCCCCAACCCAGTCCACCCCCAACTTATTCTCCTCAACTTCCATTGTCACCCCCTTCATCAACTACCTCTTCTTCTTCTTCCCCTACCACCATTTCCCTTCTCTCTTCTACAACAATTATCCTTTCTTCTTATGATCTCGACCCCATCCCGTAATCTTCTTCATAAAGGATTTAATTATGCAAGTGTTCCCCATAACATCCCTTATGAAGACATTCTTTGTGAAATTGAATCAATTACCAAATTCTTACCTTCCCATAAGACAAGATTGCATTGGAACCTTACGCTCCGCAAAAATTCCCAAATCAAACCTCTCAAAAGAAGAATTCTTGTCCCTCCGCAGACTCAATGAAAACCCTAATATCGTAATCCTTAAGAGGATAAAGGTAGAACCTCAGTAATAATGAACACTATGGATTATGAAGCTAAATTACTCAATCATCTATCTCCAAACTCCTATAAGCCCCTCTCATATAATCCCATCTCCAAAATTTATTCACTCATCTTGCAAGCTATAAAGTCCTCCTCCTTCGACTCTCCCATCAAAAAAATCCTTCTCTCATTTAACCCCCAGCCTCTAAAAATCTACACCCAACCCAATATCCATAAAAAAAGAATACCCTTTAGGCCCATTGTCAGCACCATAGGTGCTCCCACCTCCTCGTTATCCAAATTCTTAGTTAAAAAACTCCTCCCCTTCACTGGCCATACCTCATCTTACATTAAAGATTACGTGGATTTTATCCATAAAATCAAGGACCTACATCTGGAAGATGGGGAAATCCTTATTAGTTTTGATGTAGTTTCCTTATTCACCAAAATCCATGTATTTGGATCCCTATCCTTAATCGCTAACCTTGTGGATTCTAAGACCCTTAATCTCATCAAAATTTTCCTAAACTTCGCCTTCTTCCGCTACAAAGGAATTTTCTATGAGCAAACAGAGGGCATTGACATGGGATCAACTCTTTCCCTAGTTATCGCTAATATCTTCACGGAAGATTTTGAATCTAAGACTCTAAATAGTTTCCATCAAAAACCAAAATGTTAGTTTAGATCCGTGGACGACACCTTTATCATTTGGCCTCATGTTCATGTAGCCTTGTGTTCCTTCCATGTTCACCTAAATAACATGTATCCATGCATTCAAATCTGCTTCGACCATACCAAACTCTTAGCTTATGCTCCCTATTACACTTCTTGTCTTATCCGTGAAGCCATTGAAATCGAGAAAGATCCTGACAATTTTAATAGAGAGGAAAATTAAGCCAGTCTTGGAATCCCATTGTGCATCATCTCTCCAAAGCTTAAGGCCCCTATTTTTTACCTTTATTACTTTTGAAACCCTCCCCCCCACACCCAATCTCCCCTTATATATATATATATATACTCTCTTTTTTCTATTTTTTCACTTTTAATTTTTTTTTTCATTTTTACTTGTTTCGAAAGTATATCTTTATTATTCCAATCTAATCACTTGGTGTGGTTTGGTCATAACTTCCTTAATTTACCTTTTCTTCTATTTAACCTAAAGTATTCAATTTCAATTTTAATTGTATCTCTGAAGTTCCCTCTAAAAATTGATTTTATTTCTAACTCCATAACCCTTCCCCCTCTTTGTCCTTCTTTTTAACTATTTCCTTTATTATTATATAAAATCCTATTTATTTTGGAAAAAATATTGTTGACTTAAATTAAATTTATTGTTAACTTGAATTATTTTTATTGTTGACTTCTAATCTTTCAACCCCCTCCTTATTTTCTCCTTCCTCTCCCAACTAAATTTATTTATATTATAATCTAGTAAATTTGACCTTTTCATTATTGATTAATTTAGTTCCCCTTTTTAGTTAAAATTCATTCCAGTTTCCAATTTATATTGGTTATGGATTGACCCTTATCCTTAACCTATTACTCTCTTTTTAAAATTACTTGAAAAAAATCTTAAAATTTTTAACCATTTTTTATTATATTTTTTTAATATATTTATATTTTCTAACTAATTATTATTATATTTTTTGTAACCCCCACTTCTTAACGGTCATAATATTATCCTATTTATAGAACTTTAGATCCAAAATCTCTCTATCTCTACTTTATCTCTCATCATCCTTGAAGATGGGTGGAGTGTCCACCCAAAAAGTCAGAATCTGAAGTTTTGCATACAATTAGATCCAGAAATCTCATATATCTAAATCAAACTTATCCTTGGAATACACCATCATAAGACACATGAAGGTAGTTGGTGCATTTGAGAGACCAAAAGGCATGACTACAAATTCATAACATCTATATCTTGTTCTAAAAGTTGTTTAAGGTATATCTTAGATCTTAATTTTGACTTGGGGATAACAAGATCTTAAATCAATTTTGGAAAATATTGTTGCTCCTCTTACTTGATCAAATAAATCATTTATTATAGGCATGGGGTATTTATTATTTTTGGTTCCTTTATTTAGCTATCTATATTATATACAGAGTTTCATAGTTCCATCCTTATTTTCCACAAAGAGGATTGGTGCCCCCATGGAGAAACACTAGGTCTAATGTACTTCTTCTCTAACATTTCTTGTAACTACATTTTAAGCTCCATCAACTAGGGAGTACTCATTCTATAAGGTTCTCTGGAAACAATTATTGCTCCTAGAATATGATTGATTGTAAAATCAATATATCTTTTCATAGGTAAACCTGTTATTTCATCCAGAAATACATCTTTAAAATCTTGGAGGATTGCAAAGTCTTCCAAATTGGGTTTATTTCCTTCCACTGAGTCTATGATATGGACATAATACAATTCACATCCCTTCCTATCACACTTCTTCATTTGCAAGGTAGAAAGTTACCCGATAGATAAGGCTTTTTGGACTCAAAATATATTCCTAGAATTACCCTTTGCGTCGATACAAAGTATTGTTTTACGATAACAGTCCAAGACCTATGTTTATGCAACCAATCCATACCTATTAATACACCATAAGATCCTAATGGCAAAATATTCAAACCTGCTACATTTTCATGCCATTCATTTCAATATGATATTGTTTTACTATTTATGTTATTTTCTGATGCAGGAGCATCGTGCTCTCACCAAGAATCTACAGTTTGAGTAGACCCAAGGTCTTATTTTCTAGCCCAAGAAAGAAATTTCAATGTAAATTATTTGTAAAAGTTTTATACTTGTTTTAGAAGAGACGAGTCATAGATAATTAGAAGTGTTGCCGCCTTACACACACCTGGGTCACGTGGCAGAAATCTTCAAGCCACTCGATGTGTCCTTGGGGGCAAGTCTTGAGTCAAGGCTCTCACCTTGTTCTTGACTCCTCCGTTTAGGCTCAACTCCTAACGAAGCCAAGGGGGGTAGACCCTATTAAGTTACTAAGGCTAAATTACTTAGTATGGTGATGTTAAACTGAAGGAGTTACTTAGGAGTTTGGAAATTAACCATTAACGAACATAGATGACAAGATACAAAAAATGAGCGCACGAAAGCACAATGCTGAGACACACACACTATATATATATATATATATATAGCAAGAAAAATAACCAGTGCCTTAGAATGGAGTCAAAATAAAATCAATGTACTTGCATGTGCTCGGAGTGAATGTTTTGCAATTGCCTCTTGGTACGTTTTAAGTTAATGTGAGGTATGAGTTGATTAAAATTAGGCGAGGGGGTGGACTCCAGATATACCCGAGAGTACTTGGAGTATGTCCAAGACTAAACCTTCACGGCTACCCGCAAGGAATATGTGGGCTGAATGGAGTCTCTGGGGATATTGTTCATAACGCACCCATTAGGGTGTGACAGAGATCGGCGCCTCGAGGTCACTTTTCAGAAGGTCCCGCTTCCTTTGGGTATTTTGCCACCGTAAAGGTTTGATCTAGGTGTTGGATTTTCACCTGATGGTTTGTAAATTTGGGAGAGTGGGTCCTAATTATTCTAGTCACTCAAGTGCTTTTGATACAGCTTAACTGATCGGACGAACCGCAGCCAAGTGTAGAGCATACACACCAGAGTCTTGTCAATTTTAGTAAATTTTAAACTGGGTGTTCTTGTTAAAAAAGAAAACCCTCCAGGAACCTCTTTCGATCCAAGTGGATCTCAATCGAGGAATCAAGGAGGGGTTAATTTTATAATTGCTGAAGCAACAAATGATGAAAGGAAAACACAAAAAAAGATGAGCAAACCACAATTTTCTAATTAAGCTACCACGAATCTCTTTCCCCTTTCGGGTCAATCGGGAAGTCGTGGGGTAAGTATTAAAATTACTTTGAAATATCAAATATGGAATATGAAATTTATCATGAATTAAAGTATACTACCCTGCAGATTAGAGCTACGCTAGTTTGAAAAGAGATGAACAAAAAGTAAAAAAATGAACACTGACGCAAATCCCCCCAGGGGGGATGGGGAATGGGCTCAAAAGAGCCTATTCAAAAAAATATTTTTATTAACAGCGGTTACAATATCAAATAACTGATATAATTCCTCTTGATCCTTATACGAAATGAAATCAAGAGCTTACAAATTGCGAAAATTAAAGGTTTTAGTCAAATGGGAGACCCCTGGGGGGATCTGAATGCTCCTGAGGCCACTTTCGAACAACAAATTATTTTCCTTTCTGTTACACCTTCTAAAAACCAGCAATCATGTTAGAATAACATATGCCCAAAAGCACTTTAAGAGTACCTTTGGATCAGCCTACCTTAACTCAAAAAATATTAAGTGAAAACTAGCTAAACAGGTGAAAAAGGAACCAAGGAAAGTAAACTTTCCTTGGGATCTTGGCTTGATGTTTGTACAGCCAATGAAATATGCACTTATTGCTAGATTTAATTCTTTTTGAAACAGAAAAGGAAATCTAGAGCATGCAACCTACTGATTTTCTTTAACTTAGCATGCAAAATGGACGATTTCCTTATGCTAGATCTAGAGGGCTTAATGATACTTTTCAGAATTGAGATCTAGACTATAAGCTTCTAAATAGTAGATCTATGTAAGTTTTACTTTGATATAACAGATCCAAATGATAACAAAGCTTTCGAACACATTAACTAGGTAAGAGAATTTAAAATTTTTAAAGGAGGAAAAGGAGAAGAGAAGTGCTTGTTGCTGAAGCAGATCTGCAAAGGAAACTTGGTAGTGAAGCACCAAGGGGCACAATATTAGCAATATCTGTTGGAAAATGATGGAATCAAACCTGAACCATATATCTTCCAATCACAGTAAACCTGTAAGCTACACAACAAATCCTGCAAACAGAACCATTAAATCTAAAGATACATATGAGAAGTAGATGATACAGCATGCAAATAATCTTATTTAGCATACAGGTATTAGCTCATTCAAACATATGCAGCAAAATAGAAGTAAGTAAGCTTACTTACAATGATATATCCCTATGATTCCAATAACCATTCAGGCAGACAATAGTTAAGTGCAAAAAATTGACAAAATAGCAGCTTCACCTCGAATGCAGCATGATAATGATGATCCACACATGAAAGGTACTCCACAATTGAGCCTCCAAAGCTTCTCTTTATTTCAACAAATGATGATCAATACACAATTACAATAGCAAGCCCTTCAATCCAGCTCTAACTAGCTTGGAAGAGGTTGTTGTGCTTGGATATATACAAAAACCAGGAGATCCAGCCCAGGGGGGGGGAAAATCCCAAGGAGATAGACCAAATATGCTGATGGAGAGTCCATCAATGCCTGATCTGTGTCTAACTGAGCTAGATCTGAGTCTCACTGAGTGCAATTGTTAATCAGAGAGCTGATCTAACTGACACCTCAACCTGTTGACTGAAGCATCCACCAAAACTCATCCAGATGAGCCAAAACGTGTTGAGGAGAGAGGGAGGGTGAAATTCCCCATAAAGGATGCTGAAGATCAACTCTGGATCTGATTTGATCACCTCCTATAGTCAAGGATTTGTCAGATCCAGTCAATCTGGTTCAGATCTGACTGATTTCAATCAAATCGGCTGAGAATCCACTGATCTATGATTTTGGATTTGCTCCATTATTCATCAATTTATTAATTAAAATAATCAATAATTGATTTTTGGGGCTTTCTGACCTGAGTGATGGAAAATCAATCAAAACTAGGAAATAGTGGGCCAAATAATCAGTTTCAGTCATGTAGGTGCTCATTTTCAAGCTAAGAGCACCATGAGTTTGGAAATTAACCATACTAAGTAATTATCCTTAGTAACTTAATAGGGTCTACCCCCCTTGGCTTCGTTAGGAGTTGAGCCTAAACGGAGGAGTTAAGAACAAGGTGACAGCCTTGACTTGAGACTTGCCCCCAAGGACACACCGAGTGGATGGAAGATTTCTGCCACGTGACCCAGGTGTGTGAAAGGCGGCAACAAGAAGTTTATGTGTTATGAGTCATAGAGATAGGTGTTAGTGTGTGGGGGTGAATCATCAAACCAAATCCCTTGTTTTGTGGCAGATCTCAGGGATTCAGAAATATCTCAACAACGAGTCATCAAAGAGATTGAACAAAATTCTATTTTTAGGAATTAATTGCAGGATTGTAGGAAGTAGTTGAGTTATTATAATTTTCTTTTATGTAAGCCTACAGGCCAGAGCAGGGGGCAGAGGTTAAGAGGAGACTCAGGAGAAGAGGGCCAGGGCTACCTGCCCATATTATGAGACAGGCCAGACACTCTAATTCTACGTTTTGATAATAGGATGGATTCCATATGTTTTTATATCTATGTTTATTGTGTTGAATGTCTTGACATGGAAGTAAAATGGAAATATTTAGAAATGGTATGAATTTCCTGTAGTTAAGTATGATTGCAAAGATTTTCAGTTATATATGTGTGATTTTTGTTTTACACAAAAAATTCATAGTTTGAATATTAAATTTGCGCATAGGGCAATTGGTAGAATAAATTCACTGATCGAATTGGGAGTATTTTTTGTTTAAATCCTCTTGTATGGTCATTTCCATTGAAATGCAAGTTAATTGGAGGAAATATATATATATATGGTGAAGACTGCAATAAAAATCTTTGGTTAAATGCGTAGAGGTCAAACAAATGGTTTATACACAGTAAATCATTGGTGACTGTGTGTTTTGGAGGAGATCGACGACATAGATTAGTAGATTGAACAGTGGATGTAGTCAACAGAGGAAATCCAACGTTGTGTTGATCGACGGTGGAAACGACGCATCTCAGGTAAAGTTGCAGGCATGATAGTTACTCCCCAGTGGTGTGACAAAAACCATGGTGGTTTCAAGGTTTGGTGATATGGCACGAGAGGGTTGGATGTCGCAGTAAGGCAGGTTTGTACATCAATTCGCTCTTCATCCACTGCAATAAGTCTTGGATCATAGAGTCTTAGTCAGGTGCGAAGGATACAAGTGCTTTGTGTTGATTGTGATGGAGTATTAGGTCTTATGAAATGGAATAATGCGTTGAGAAGTTTAGCACTATAAACATTTAGATACTAAGGATTTGGTGTAGAGTGCAAAATGGAGAATTCTAGTGCGATTAGCGGAGGGAAATTGACGGAGGTTTCCATAACTAGGGGAGAGCTAAACTAACTAAGACTAGCTAATTTAACTCTGTACATTTCTGTGTCTAATTAATCTAGGAAGAGAAATGAAATTGCTTAGTTTCATTAAGATTTGTAAACTCGAAATATATTTTGGTATCCCTGATATATGTTACATGAATACTGACAGTGTAATAGCATATTACGCTTGAAGGGATCCTCACATGATGGCCTTGGAGGGACTATGCTATCATTTTCCTCATGGTTCCTATAGCTAATTGAACAATCCATGCCTTCTTGTGTTTGTTTTTTATAAAGCATACATATTTTTACAATTTTTGGGGAGACATAGCTTTGACTAAAACCTGATTAATCAAGATAGAAACAATTTATGTATAAATTTTACCTTCCACCTCTATCATTGATGACTACTGATCAACTTGTGTATCTTCTAATGCAACATAATTTTTTAGAATGTTTCTGGCTATATCATTAACTATGGTGGCTTCATGAATATTTTTAGCAACCTCGCCTATGTGAGGACAATTCCTTAACACATGAACTTCCCCACAACCCCAACACTTCAGGGCCCTCGAAGGGTTTCACTTAGTTTCCTTCCCATGCAATTATTAAATTTATTTCCACCTTGGCCTAATTGATTTTGTTGAAAACATGTCTTCTTCATATTTCTATTTTGTTTTTTTATATGGTGGAGGTTTGAAACCCTTCTTTTTCAGTTTTGTTTTTTCCCTTTTCTTCTCTTTCCAACCTTTCAATGTTTTTGGTCTATGCTTGTATTGATCATAATAGTATTTAGCTTTCTTGATGGTTTTATACAACAATTTTGGTTCATCAAACTAAATACTATCTTGATAGGATTGTGGTAGACTACTTAGAAAACACTGAATTTTTACTTTTTCATCTCTATATACGACACATGCCTCAACAATTCTAAAACTTTATTAGCAAGCTCATGCCTTGTCATCTTCCCTAATTTAAGTTCTTGAAATTCTTTCATTTTTCCATCGAAATATACATTTTCTTGAAATATTTCTTAAATTGTTTCCATCTAGATTTCGTTTCAGTGAAATGCATCACCAATTTTAGATCTGTTCACCAAATGGAAACCTTTCCATTCAAGTTATAAATCACTACTGGAGCTTTCATATTGCTAGAATAATGTATATTTGCTCATTTCTAACAACATGGATTCAACTCCTTCACCTGTCTTAACCTCTCCATAAAAAACAGGTAGCCTGATTTTTTTTAAATCACCTTTTAATTCATCTAGAGACCTCTTTCTCTTTGTCCTTTTATGAGATAAAACTTTGAAGTCTTCACTTTTTTACTATCTTGAGGTAAAAGCACTTCACTTTTTTACTATCTTGACGGTAAAAGCACTTTCACTTGAGGATTTCGTAGATTATTCAATTTCACCAAACAAGCTTAAGTACTTCTCCTTACGAATTTTATTTCTTGAAAAACCTTTTCCAACATTATTGGAGGTTTGACCTAGCTATTTTTGAGCTTTTATCCATGTCAAAATTTGTATAAGAATCACATTCAATTCTTATTGTTCCTCCTTATCTTTTACCAAATTTTCATTATTTTCTTTAAAACTTTTTACTTCTGCTCATAGGCTCCTCCTTGTATCAATCATATCATAAGGAAATTCTTCTCTTTCATTGGATTCCTTCTCCAAACCAACTTCACGTTTTTGGGTATGCCCTCCATAATATAAGTGTAATAAACCAAAAATTTATTTGTGATGAAAGGATTTATCAACTTATACAAAATCACACTCTTGTCTATTTACTATTCTCTAATCATGACAAGTGTGATTCGAAGGACCTACCCATCGGTTGTTACAGTGTACCATAATGTTAATGGTTTTGGGGGTTGAAACCATCCATGATTTTAGCCGTGGAGATGGGGTCTTTATCCCGACTTTATCTCTATGAAAGGGTTTTCTCCATTCTACGGGTTTTACGGAAATAACAATATCCTGAGAGCATTCAACAACATCGACTATAAGCAATGGTTTTGTTCGTTCACTAGTTGATGTAGGGGTTTATCTGAGTGCTTAGCTAACTAGGTAATTATTTTTTTCCAATAGATTTCTCTTTTATTCTGATGTTAGATGGAATTGAGATTTTTGCATGTATTTATTGGTAGTTCTTATGAGCCTAGTTGAGTACCTAAGATTTAATTCTTGTGCTCTAATTCCGCGCGTTTATTTTTACACAAAGTTATTAGAGTTTATATGACTGCTTTTCTCCATATGATTTATGGGTAGATTTTCAAATGCAAGTGCGGATAAGGCAAGTCTGCATCTCAAATTGCGCTCATTGTAGACACACGAGTTTGACCAAGTTTTCCTCTCTAAATTTCCCATGTCTAAGTGAGCATATGAGAATATTATTCCTTTCCTTTTTACTGTGTGACATTTTAGGGTTTCATTCTAAATTTGAGTTGTAACATAAGCACATTTCTCTCTTGTTCAAGTGACCAATGTGGCCATTCTTCCTTTTCAATGAGGTAAACAAAATCTTGACTCATGGGTAAACCCTTGTCTCATTTGTCGTTTGTATTTTTGGTGTTATCCTGGTATTAATTATCATCGTTATTTTTATTTGTAGGCTAGAGTAACCCTAGTTCAATGGAGGTTTAGAGGGTGACTTGTTACCTTGTTGCATTGGCTTGACACTGCGACGTTGGATGGCTCCATAAGTTTGTTTTTGACATGAAGACCTAAATGTCATTTTTTCTTTATGCACACACACCCACATATATAACTGTCTCGTTCTCATCTTTTTAAAGAATGATAGCCCAATGAGTTGTGCGGTGTAAATTAAATAAAGGGTATATACCATGTGTATCCAATAGTATTATTCCTTGTTAAACAAAATGTAGGGGTACTTAACTTTAATTTCTAGAATTTTATCTTAAAACACTTATGAAAGAGTTACTTCACTCTAGTTAATTATGTTTTTTAGGATGCTCTTTTCACACTTTTGTTTGATGAATGGATATTGAATGGTTATTATTGTCAAGCATTGATACCATAATCTTTGTTTGTAAATGATTGGTTTTACCTTGTTATAGTTTCTACATATATAACTACTGGTTGTAATTCTATAGTATAGAATGTAACACATTAAAATTCTAATAATTTCTAGCAATATCTATTTACAAACCCTATTTTCAGGGTTTACTATATATAGACATAATAATGATGTTTCTCCATCTTTTTACATATTGATTTAAGTTTTATAGATCACACTTTGTTAGCTATTTGCTCTATAATAACACAAAGTAAAATACTAAATTATTTATTTATATATAAGCTCATATCATAATGCGCCCATTTCCTCTATTTAATAGTTGGAGGATTTTTCCTTTGTATAAACATGTAAAAGAAAAGTGACCATTCTCTATTTACTTTAGTATAGTAAGATAAACAAATTAATTTGATATAACTACGAGTAAATGATGCATGACATGTCATTTAAGTATTAAAGAAGTAAATAACACAAAAAATAGATACTGGAAAACTTCCTCAAGAAAAATAATCTTGGTAGGTCCACATCCCCATAAACTTAGGCGATCTTGAGCAGATGAAACTTTATTGCTTCAAGAGCCACCCTTGAGCCAACCATGATATAACTTTTGTGCACATTTATGGACTCTCACAACTGGTTGTTAATTGCAGCACATGCAAATACAACTTGAGGAACTCCATTCTTCAAGCTCTTTTGGATAAGGCCGCCATGTTGTTTAATTCCATACAAAATGCATCTATCTCTCACATTCCTAGATACTGGCTGTTAATTGCAGCAGATGCAAATACAACTTGAGGAACTCCAATCTTCGAGCTCTTTTGGATAAGGCCACCATGTTGTTTGATTCCATACAAAATGCATCTATCTCTCACATTCCTAGAGATTGGAATCAAGAAGAAGATATCCCCTCAAAGCAAGTTTTACATTTACCTCAAGAGACTGGTCTATTATGAAAACTAAAGAAGGTAGGAAATTAAAGTATCATCCATGTTTCTTTTCTATAATTTCACCTAAGAAGATAGGAAATTGAAATATCTTCATGTTTATTTTCTATGATTTCACCTAAGAGGACAGGAAATTGAAATATGCCCATGCTTCTTTTCTATAATCTCACCTAAAAAGACAAAATATTGGAGTATCTCCATGCTTCTTTTCTATAATTTCACCTATAACGCTATACTTTGTATCTTTTCAATGTTTGTTAAACTATGCTTGTATTATGTCGAATATATATGATTTTTTTTAAATTTAAACATTATTTTTTTTAACAGAAACCTAGAAAGTATTATATTTATATAAAAAGGCTATTAACAACAATGCATACAAAAAAGGGCCAAATCCTATAGTTCAACCTGTTTATCCCAACAAGACCTAGAGTGTTTACGCTAGATACAATGAACAAAAACTTGCTTTTGTATAAAAAAAAAAGTTATCACCCTTCGTAGGGTATATACGGATGAAGATGCCTAAAAGCAAAATACAGTAAAACATAAAAAACCATTCTTATTTTTGCTACTTCTGCTACTTTTCACCTGGAACTTTAACTGGCTAAACTACTGATGTCTCCTCCATTGGGTGGTCTCTTGCAGGAGAGTCTTGGCAATGAGAGCACTGGTTCATATTAACCAGCTTTTGCAAATCTTCCTTAATGTTATCAACAGTCCCCATGAGCTCATGTAAGTCCCTATGATTGTCTTCAATTCCAGAATCGTGGTTTCCCATATGCCTCACCATCCGTTTCACCTCTTCTGCAATTGAGTTGCCTTCCGTGACCCCCCTGTTCATAATATCATAAAGCTAGCGCATATGCTGCTTAATATCCAACAAGGAAACTTGCAGGTCATTCAAGGTGATGTCCCGATCATTATTTTCCATTGCAGCCTGAGATGAAAACAACCCCGTGTGTGCTGAGAGAATGGGCTGTGTCACTTGGGTGCTGGGCAGCCTTTCCTTTTCGTCTACGCTGAGGAAGACGAGAGGTAACGCCTATACCAAATCAACAGGAAGACTGAAAACATTCTCTGCGCCAAGGTCACAATAGGAAGTAAGGTGAGTGGGAGGAGACTTCATATCGACGCCTTCCATGGCTCGTGCAGAGGCTCTAATCAGTCGACTAAGGGGCAGGATGTTAGGCCTGGCACTTAATCTTGTCACATGGGCTTCATCGCCAATTGTGCATCAAGGACAACTGGATGCCAGATAATGTGCAGGCTTCCGGATGTTGGAGGGTCGAGGAGTGTGGATGCCCCTCCTTGGGCCAAAGAAAAAATGTGTAGGGGACATAAATTATGTTTTTTAAAAGACCATTAACCTTTGATAATCCGACTTTTAACTTAGCTCCTTAATTTGCTAAGTTATCTGCTTCAGTATTATTGCTTCCGAGGATGTGATAAAAGAAGGTTTGACTGCTCCTTGATTGTATTATGAGGTCATTTTATGAATGACTTGTTTAGAATCTCCCATGACTATAACTTTTAGTGACCTTGTTTTGCTTAACCAGATCCAATCCAAAAAGAAGCGTGAGCCACTCTGCTTCATTGTTGGTTTTGCAACCAAGACCCATGGCGTAAGTCAAAATTATATTTCCTCCAAAATCGAAGATAATCCCACCCACAACTACCTCCCCATTTAATTACGCCGTAAGGCGTTACCAAATGGGAGTAGACTCCCCATAATAAATGCGTTTTTACGCCCCAGCCGTCGGATGCTTTGTTCAACGATTGGAGTATTCGCCATCGTTGGATCAGGTTCTGTCTTTTGGTTTAGGTACAGGCCTCTGTCATTACCACCACTTACCGCCTCTGTCACTACACGGCAGCCTCACTACACAGCCCATCATCATTATACAGCCCACCGTCTCACCGCCTTTCATGAACAGTCCACCGCCTCACCGCCTTTCATGCTTTCATAGCAACTGAAATCAAATGGCCCTTCATTAGCATCTGCAAACGCTTACCTCTTTTAAGGCAGGAGTAGCAATGAATGAAGAAGCTCATCGACTTGCATCCAGAAGATTTCGGCATTGAAGAGCGAAGATGAAGAAGAGCATCCAAGAAGAACGAATACATCGTTGTGGATCTTGAAAGGCGCAGACCAATCCAACCCGAAGCTGCCACTGTTCTACATATTAGTGCAGGTGGACATGAGAGGATCGGCGAGGAGAATGATACGGTTGTCATAATCTATGTTAGTGATCTGGTACGAGCCCGAGTGTGTGGTTAACGTGAGCTTCTGGTTCACGCATCAGACATAGGTCTGGAACCTCGGGTCTCCACAGCCCGGTCCTGTACCGAAAGGGTATTTTACTGGGATGCTTCCACATAGGTCTCTGCAAGCAGCACCCTCAGTTCTTTGAGCGAGGGCGCCTTCCTCCGTAGCCGAATCGTAGAAATCCACGACGATGTCTGCAATCTCAGAAGGAGCCAAAAGGAATTCTTTGACTCTCACGGGCACTGGTAAGTAGGCCGAATCGGAGCCTACTTGGGTCATGTTGAGGCCGTTGCTCAAGGCGAATCTGTAAAAGCGAGCGTTGCCAGAATTCACGATTCTGAATCTATATTTTCTTCTTTGTACCTTCATGTAAGGGCATGCCATGCCCTGCCGTTCACTATGATTGCATCTCCGAAATACTCTGGCTTCAAAGTTCGAACACATCACACAGACAATCAAAGTTCAAACACCCGAAACATGTATAAATTGAATGCAGTCATGCAGACAAATTGTATAAATTGAAATACGAATTGCTAGGAAATGAATTTATGGACACTGACCTGCCACTGGGGATGAATGGAGGGATTGTTGCCTGTGGAATTCATGTAAATTGACCCGTCTGTAGCAAAGCTCCTGTCAAAGATGATAAGAATACGATCATATTCTGGGCCCGACGGGAGGCTGAGGGGCTTTTCCACCTTGGGATTCCGAATAACATAGGCGCCGATGAGGCCCGCCAGGAGATTAACTCTGGTTAGCCCCATGGCGTGATCATGGTACCAGAGATTTCCGGTATGCTGAATGTTGTTGTAGTGGTATTGAGATTTCTTCCAGGCCGGGCCAGTATCGTGGAATCCAGCAGTAAACCACGCCAGCGAGTTCCCGTTGCTCTCGAGCTCATGAATGCCGCCATGTAGGTGGACTATAGTGGGAATTCCTCCGTGTATGGCCCGGGCTGTTTTCAGTGTGGGATCCCATGGCAAGAAATGCTGGGAAGGAAGATAGTTTTCCCATCTCATGAACGTATCGATGCCTTGGATGGATTCGATCATCGGACCTGCTACAGTCGCGGTTTCCTTCGATGTTCCATACGCGAACACGGTAGTCAGGGGAAGATCTCTGTGAAATTTCTGTCAACAAAGAGCAAAAACCGGTCAGTCTACATATGCTATTTGGAATTATTCCCAAAACAGAGGGCATGTTTGCGTCTACATCTTAATGCACCTGTGTCAAAGGGGCTGCATGCAGGTAGGATTAGCGTTCCATCTGGGTGGCACGCAGTGTGGACAAGTATGGACATGCCTAGGGATGTTGGAATTTAGGGATCACTTTGGAATGTGATGGTATGATAATTTTTTTTTTATAGCAGATTGGTAACCGGGCTTTTCTTTGATTGGCCCTTCCTTGAATCGACATGCCTCGCCTTCGTCCCCTCCCTTCCCTGTTGATTGATCAAAGAATTAAAACCCTTGTGCATCCAAGGACTTCTAAGCTTCCGTAGCAAATTCATCTTCTCAATAAAAAAATTGGTTGAAAAGGCTATTGGGATTAATGATTAATGATCTAAAAGAATTCTATGGTTAGTGAAAAATTATTAAATATTTTGGTTGATTTGTTCTCCTTTCTTAGCGTTGATGTTAAGTCATAAAACACTATGGCTGGTGGTCTTCTAAAAGCCATTACAATAATAAACTAAACGTTTTATCTATTCTTCAACTGTGATTTAAAAGGTTTCATTCATGCCTTATAAATGGTATAATCATCATCGTAATAATCGAGTTACTCTCCAAGGTGTTGATGAATTGAAATCATTGTAAAATTTCACATACTTATCTATATCATTATTGGAGCTTCCATACATTCAGTAAATCTACCTGCAAGTATCTTAAATGATTGCATGTCATGTATTTACAATTAAATGGTCCAAGTTTGAGTGAACATTTACAAGTTTTTAAAAATAATTCAACATTTTCCTCATTGTGAAAATACATTTTGGATAATGTTGTCTTGTGCTTCATTAGTTTTCTTGTTTTATTTACCTTGTATCCTTTGTTTGAAAATTTCTCTCATTTCACACATTTTCCATATGTTTTGTGTACATATCTCCTAATGAGTTGGGTCAAAAATTATTCAGACATGTTTTCGTATCACACATGTTTCTGAATGTTTTGGTTGGATCTCCTGAGAATATATTATTCACAATTATGAGAAGTCTGAATTTCAAAGAAAGTATGTTATTAAGTGATGAGAAGTCTGAATTAAAAAAAATGCTTGCAGTTCCACATGTTCTCAAAGATTCGAGTGTTCGCTTTAAGTCCATTTTCATTGTAATACCATTGCTTTTGTGTTGTCTTCCCTTGTCATAATATTGATGATTACATGCATAAAAGAGGAAATTCAAGTCCAATAAAAAAAGATAAAAATGCTTTAGAAGATATTTTTACTATAATGTCCAATGTCTTTGATATATATTCCTTAGAACTGACTTATTTAAACATCCCTAGGATACAATGAATATTGGAACAATACCATCATAACATCAAAAGTTGGTACTTATGTACTTAAGTGATGTTCTATATAAGTTAGACAAAATAAAAAATAAATAAACATTTCATTTGCTCCTAAATTAAAACTAAGTAAGAAAAAAGTATAAAAAATTAATCATGACAACAATCCATAGGAATCCAATAAGTTTTATTGATCACTTATGGGTTAAGTAGGAATTAGATTATGCTATATAAGTTCATATATATATGAAATGTATTATATAATTCTCAATTTGCATCTCTATTTGGTTTTGAATCTTTAGTAGATGAAGCATTGAACACTACTTGTTAAAAAATCTAGTCTTTGTAATAATGACCTTGAGAGACAAAATAATATGTTCAAGATGGTGCAAGGCTAACCTAGTGATGACTCGATAAGTGCAACACACTTGATGTAGACACTATGTAAATAGCTAAATATCTATAATAGTTTGACATGACTCATAGATATAACCAAATGCACTTTCTTCTCTCTTCACATTAAAGCATCGACAATTACAAACTCAATCCAAAATAGCGGCATCCTTTCTGTATAACAAGCCTTAAATACAACAAGCGATATTAAAAACATACTATCATTTACACTCCAAAAAAAACCAACACACATAACTCATAGACATAACCATTACTTTCCTCTCTCTCCACATCAATACATCAACAATCATAAGCTCACTCTCACTCCAAAAAAATGGCATCCTTTCTTTAATGGCAAACAATGACATCTTTTTTTCCAATTGACAAACCATAGATGCAACAAACCATATTAAAAACATACTTTAATTTACCTCACCAAACAAACCAACACACAATGTATGAAACTCCTGAACTTAAACACATCATCAAATTGAACTTAAACACATCATCAAATTTCCAACGAAACATAATAATAATAATAAAATTAAAAACCAACACACGTGACTCAATACATCAACAACGATAAACTCCGTCCAAGAAAGTGGCTCTTGAAATAATATTTTACTCCCTAACCTTTATCATTAATGAATTTTATTTATTTATTTAGTAGATAGATGCTTAAATTTTTTGCATCTACAATGAACTACAACAACTAACAATTCATTGTCATTTCAATGAGTGAAAAATAATTTTCATGATTCCTTTTGAAATTGTGATAATGTAATGGCCAATTATGTAAAGAATATAATGTTTTAAATTATTGTATCAACTAAAATTTGTGGTTAAACACTTCACATTTTCTTTCTTGTTATATATGTCCACATCTCCTTGCTTACATTACAACACGACGTTCTTTTATTGTACCCCTAGGTACAATTGCTAGTTTAAACATTATTAAAAGTACATAATCTAGGCACCCTTGGACCCTTGGACCACATATACAAAAGGATCATGTTATATGAATTACCACAAGGATCATGTTATATGAATAAACATAGGAATACGAATGCACAAGCACATGACATATGTAGTAACGAAGAAGAAAAAAAAAAAAAAAAAAAATTCCTCTGAAAAAAAAAATGTATTAAAAAAAATGAAATCACAATTTTTTTCAAAAAACAAAAGAAAAAAGCTAGTTGATTAATTTGAACTTTAAATGTTAATTGATTAACTTGGAACTTTAAATGTTTGTTGTCGAAAGCTTTAACTTTGGAGTGTTATTTTCTTAAAACACGATGTCCGTGAATTGAAGACTTGGGATTGTTTCCATGGAGTTGGCAATATGTGTTATTTTGGAAAAAAATAAACTCAATGGAAATAACAACGGGAACAACGGGAAACGTCAGAACATGATATTGGAGCTCATGAACAGGCCTCGAGACTCGACCTTGAGACGTCGCAAACTGACCCCGCCATCGCGTCCCAAATGGTCGAGAGATCGAAACTCCTCTTCCTGGCCCTCCTAACCCTGATCTTCCCTTTCCTTTTCCTCCTCCTCCAACCCCACAGCAATCCTGTGGCGGGCCCCGGGATCGATCCTCACATTCCCTCCATCTGCGACCTTCGAAGCTATCCCCAGCCATGGCGACTCCGCCAGGACCAACTCACAGTCCTCATAAATGGCTTCTCTGAAAGCCGCCTCCCTCTGCTCTGCAGACTCGCTCAGAGCTACTCCGCCTTCCCTTGCGTGCACTCCGTCTTCATTCTCTGGGGCAACGATTCCACGCCCTCAGAGATCCTCGAAACCCTAGATTTAAGCTCCCTGGGAGCCCCGATCTACGTTGTAAAGCAGCCCTCCCGCAGCCTCAATGACCGCTTTCTCCCGAGGGAAGCCGTCATAGCGACTCAATCAGTGCTCGTCTGTGACGACGACGTGGAGATCGACGCTGAAGCGCTCTGCTTCGCCCTCCGCGTATGGGCACAGCACGGTGGACGGCGGATCGTTGGTTTCTTCGCGCGCTCTCACGAGTTCGAACTCGATACCGGCTCTTGGATTTACACAGTCCACCCGGACAGGTACTCCATCGTGCTTACCAAGCTCATGATCGTTGCTACAGAGTATTTGTTCCTTTACACGTGCGAGGCCCCGCCAGGGGTCAAGCAATTCGTGGAAGATAACAGGAATTGTGAGGACATCGCCATGAATTTCCTCGTCGCGGATCGAACCGGGGCCGGCCCGCTGTTAGTCCAAGGGAACCCTAGGGATTGGGGCGACACGCGTAATTCCGGTGGAGGAGGGGTGGTTGACGCAGCGTTGAGTAATCGAGAAGATCACAGGAAATTTCGCGGTGGTTGCATTACAGAGTTCCACCGGCTCTGGGGTCGGATGCCCCTGAGATACAGTTATGGTGTCGTGCGTTCGAAGGTCCACGAACAGGCGCTCTGTGACAAGTTTGGGGTTCTCGTTCCCTGCGATCAGGAGGCGGGTTCGAATTCCAGTAGGCCCTGACTAAGTTCGGAAGAGGACTGTATTAAGTTTGGAAGAGCACTTAGCACCGTTTTTCAAATGGTGCTCAGCTCAATACGTGTAAGCGACACCTTTCAATATGAGAAATTACAGTGAAGCAGATACAGTTTCACAACTCACTAAATTCAGTATTGAGACGATTTGTCAGCAGCATCTACGAACATGGGATACTTCGATAAAGTAAATACAATATTGCAGCTCACGGAACAACACTTGTTTTTGAGAATTCGAATCAAATTGCCATTCCTAGCCCTCCGGCAAGCAAGGGTTTTTTTAAATTACTGCAAACGGCAGCTTATCATTTGGACATCTTTCAAATTTCGAAGGATCTCTTATGTGGTGAATGTTTATTTTCTAGTAAGCTTCAATTGCCGACATATCTCATCTTTTCATCCTGATTGTCAGCACCTATGATTCCAAGATCTTGTAATTTTTTCAAAGAGCTTTGTTAAATCTAAAAAAGATAATATGCTTATAAACTGGAAAACCTTGCAAAGGCCCGTGTCTATTGGTTGTTATTTACACTGCTTGTTATTAATTTTAGAATCTTGAGAAAGTTATTGTATTTCTGTTATAGCATAATGTAATGTCCTCTTTCAATTAGGCCTAGAGGCCCAATACCGCTAACCTACGTGATTCTTGTGGGTTCGAGCGATTACTGACAGTTAGGGAATCAGCTAAGAACTGATGCCATCCATAGAAGATCTAGGGCATCATCATTAGGTCAAGAAGGGCCACCGGGGCCAAAGGCCACCTTCGTGCATGCCATCCAAGCATTATTTAATGATGCATGCACTCTTTAAGTCTCCATCCACATGCATGCAAGTCAACGGCAAATTAGAAGATAAAGTGACATAATTAGGTCAAAGTTTAGGGTTTTGGCAGTTGAACGTTATAAATAGAGGATAAAGCGAAAGGAGACTTCACTTTTGATTATTATTATTTTGGGAGCTCTTGGATAGCAGTACAGCGTGCCGCACAGCAGTTGGGGTTGGAGACGGAGTCTTTAGCTAACGGGATTTCGCCAATGAAACATCTGTCCTAGTCTCATTCCGGGTAAGCCATACAGGTTCACCATTTGTTCTTACATTCATTCATAAGTTATCCAGTATATGGTATAGATCGTTGCAGGGACACGTGTGCAGCCGTAAGGGGGGGGTTTCAGCCAGAACGCCCTAATCAGTTGCAGGGCCTTCAGATCTTAGCGTTACTCCGAAACTCAAGCACCATTCTCATCATTAGCATCAAACTCCGGTACCCGGTGATTATCAGATCCGTCCGTGCTCATC
Organism: Pseudotsuga menziesii; assembly: GCA_001517045.1. Classification (NCBI taxonomy): domain Eukaryota; kingdom Viridiplantae; phylum Streptophyta; class Pinopsida; order Pinales; family Pinaceae; genus Pseudotsuga; species Pseudotsuga menziesii. The sequence continues at coordinate 307,094 of LPNX010100407.1, read as the reverse complement.
CGGAGCAGTTATCAGTAATTTCGGGATCCAGGGGGCGTGAACAGCTAGTCTCTCTGGAGCAAGTTGCTATCCTGCCTAGAGATCTTAGAAATCTTGCATGTACCAGGCATTCTCTTCGGCACGGGAAGGCTATCAGTCCTGCAAATCGGCAGCATCATCGGACACCTCCTTCACTGAAAGCGTCACCCTTTTCTGACTGGGGTTCTTGCTGTTGGGGGTTCACCGGAAGCAGAAGAGATCTGCCCATCTCCGATCCAGTTCTCGGTGCTTGCATATTATCTCAGGAGCAATCTAGCCGGCTTATCAGTGGTAAGTGTTCATTCTGTCCCACAAACCCTAACCCTAATTTTTGCTATAAAATAGAGATTTTTGCATGGTAGTTTGCATGCCCAATTGTATCAGCATAGTTGCTTAGAAATAGAAAATATCCGGATTTGGGATATTACAGTGGTATCAGAGCCATTTTCTTGGTCAGCTGTGGGCTTAAGAAATGAAAAGTAGATGAATACAGAAGGGGATCCTTTTGTAACCTATAGGAGGAGGAAGAGTAGATACACAGAAGAATTCGAAGATATCAAACTAGAAGATACCAATTCAGACATGGAACAAACAGGTATACATTCGGATAGGGGAAAAGGAACGGGAGAAGAAGAGGATCGGATGGAGCTTCGCAGCTTGGTTTCTGCATTGCAAGACTTAGCTAGAGGACAAAAAGATGTACTCAATGCAATCAACCGATTATCAACGAAACCAGAAACAGGTATCAACAGTACACCTCCCTCACCGATAGATCGGGGATCTACAAGCAGCAGTGGAAATGTAGTGTACACTAACATTCATAATACTCCGCACATATACAACAGACCTTCTGTTAGGCCTACCATGCCTCACTTCTTGGCAGATATAGTAGGGGGCTCGGTCATGCAGGTAGAACCTAGCGAGCCTTTTGGGGCTTATCTACAGGAGTATAGAGATTTAGGGGATGAGTTTCATGCTGCCATGTCTTTTTCAGATTTCTGCAACATGAAGAGTAGGAACAGGCCCAGAGATTTCAACAAGGGTTTCAATCACAACTATGAGTTGCAGAAGACCTTGGGCAGGTTGACCATCCCAAACTTTGATGGGACTCGCGGAGGATCAACGAGGATATGGGTTCAAAAGTTGGACACCTATTTCCAACTCAACCCCATGACAAAGACAGACGCCATTAAATTGGCTACACTTCACCTAGACGGAGAAGCTCACGAGTGGTGGTACCACGGATTGGTGACATTGGGTCACAACACCATACATTCCTACGGTGAGTTCACTCAGAAACTCATAGAGAGGTTTGACAGGAAAGATCCAGAGATACATTTCAGGGAGTTGGCTCAACTCAAACAGACCGGTAGTGTAGAAGCTTTCATTTCAGAATTTCAGAGGCTAGCCGTTATGGTAACAGATGTGTCAGAGAGCAGATTGACTATGTTATTCACCGAGGCCCTCACAGAGCCACTACGGGGATGGGTGAAAGCCTACAAACCCCTCACTCTATAGGATGCCATTAGCAGAGCAATGGATCTTCAGGATTCAGTCCCCAAAAACAAATTCCCACTGAAAACCAATTTTCCTGTTAGGGACAAGGATAAGAAACCTTTCCAGCAGGGTATGCCCAAGAAAACTTGGTTAGACGAGGACACTAGGAAAGACTTAAGAAAGAAGAAGCTATGCTTCACCTGTCAGAAACCATGGGTACCAGGACACAAGTGTGCAGGGAAGGCGAAGGCTCACTACATTGAGGTATATTCAGATAGTGATGAGGACGACTATGAGCAGGAGGCCACAGAAGAGGAATCACATCAGGGTAATACACCAGAGGGAGTCATTGCTACATTATCTGGAGTACCTAGATTCCATACTCTCAGGGTCAGGGGAGTAGTACAGGGTCACAGAGTAGGAGTATTGATTGATGGGGGAGCCACCCACAATTTCATCGACTCCGCTTGGGTAGCCAAGAGAGGTATTCAGACCGAGAAGTTCGAAGGATTCACTGTAGCAGTAGCCGAGAACTCCAGCATGGAGTGCAACTACTGGATCCCAAAATTGAATGTCGCCTTAGGTAACTATCAAATGACAGACTCTTTTTATGTAGTGGATACTCATGTGGTATTGGGTGTTCAGTGGCTTTATTCTATAGGGAAAATACACTACAGATTACAGGGCAATAGAAATGGAATTCCAGGGGCCAGACGACAAACGAGTAGTTTTGAGGGGCATGAACACCTATCTCCCAAAACCGGTCTCGTCACAGAGGATGGAGGCAGTACTTCGACAGGATGATATAGAATGGGCTGCAAAATGTTTAGTCACCTTCAGGAAACCCCCAGAGACCAGCACACAACACCCAAGTGACATTCAAGCCTTGCTATAGAAACATGAAAAGATTTTTCGGGACCTTCCATTAGGCAGACCACCAGACCGAGGGTTTGAACACATCATCGAGCTAAAGGAGGGAACACAAGCAGTCATCACCACTCCGTACATGCATCCCAAAAGGTACAAGGATGAGATTGAGAAAACTATCAAAGAATTACTGGATCTTGTATATATTTGGCCCAGTTCTAGCCCCTTCGCATCCTCAGTAGTACTGGTCAAAAAGAAGGATGGTACACTGCAAATGTGCATCGATTATCGAGCACTCAACAAGAAGACCATTAAGAACAGGTATCCCACTCCCAGAATTGACGAACTCATGGATGAACTTCGGGGAGCCCAATACTTCTCCAAGATCGATCTTCGCTCGGGGTACCATCAGATCAGGGTAAGGGACCAAGACATCTCCAAAACAGCTTTTTGCTGTCACTATGGTCACTATGAGTTTTTGGTCATGCCCTTCGGACTTACCAATGCTCCGGCCACTTTTCAGTCATGCATGAACCACACCTTCAGAGCTCAACTTACGTAAGTTTTTGCTCGTATTCTTTGATGACATCATGATTTACAACAAAACATGGGAAGAGCATCTGAAACACCTGGACGAAGCATTGAGTATTTTAGAAGAACATTCGCTTTATGCAAAAATGTCCAAGTGTGAGTTTGGCATGAAGGAAATGTTGTATTTAGGACACGTAATCAATGCAGAAGGAGTGCAGGTTGACATAGAGAAAATTTGAGCTATCAGAGATTGGCCTGCGCCAAAAACAGTTACAGAATTAAGAGGGTTCCTAGGTTTGTGCACTTATTACCGATGGTACGTTAAGGGATTCTTCCAATTTGCAGCACCCCTCACAGATCTCACCAAGAAAGGGGTGTTCACTTGGACAGACTTAGCACAAAAAACTTTCGAGGAGATGAAGGTTATTATGAGTTCTTGTCCAGTTCTAGCATTACCAGACTTCTCACAACCCTTTGTAGTAGAATGTGATGCCTCAGGGGAAGGGTTAGGAGCAGTGTTGATGCAGAATCATCACCCTATTGCATTTGAGAGCCGTAAACTGAAGAACTACGAGCGTCATTACTCCATATATGACAAAGAGATGCTAGCCATCTTGCATGCTCTCACAAAATTCAAACAGTACCTGGTGGGCAGTAAGTTCAAAATCAAAACCGGTCATAATAGCCTCAAGTATTTCCTGGAGCAGAAGGAACTGAATGAGCGACAGCAGAAATGGGTCAGCAAAGTACAAGCCTATGATTTTGAGATCGAGTATGTAAAAGGTAAGAGTAATGTAGTAGCTGATGCATTATCCAGGCGTCCAACCCCATTATCTCTCAGTAGTATATCCACGGATTGGAGAGCGCTTCTCTTAGTAGAAAACTCCAAAAATAAATCCGCTTGCGAATTATTGGACGGACAAATTCAGGATGATAGGTACAGGATTGTGGATGACATCATCTATTACAAAAACAGGATATACCTCGTTCCAGAATCCACATTGAGGAAAAAGATCATTCAAGCAGTCCACGATTCTCCTTTATCAGGGCATCAAGGTTTCTTAAAGACCTACAAGCAGATCAGAGAGAGGTTCTCATGGAAGGGCCTTAGAGGGGAAATCATGCAGCATGTCCGAGAATGTAGCATCTGTCAGCAGAACAAGATTGAAAACACCCATCCAGCAGGGTTACTCCAGCCACTACCAATTCCAGAACAAAAGTGGGAAAGCATCTCTATGGACTTTATTTCAGGGTTGCCCAAGGTCCAAGGGCAAGATTGTTTATATGTAATAGTTGACAGACTGACCAAGTTTACACATTTCTTTTCAATATCATCAGACTACTCGGCAACTCAAGTAGCTGAGTTATTCTTCAGGGAGGTCTTCAGGTTACACGGGTTACCTAAGACCATTGTCAGTGATCGGGATAGCAGGTTCACGGGGGCCTTCTGGCAGGAACTGTTCAGATTGGTGGGGACCGAACTGGCTACTAGTACGAGTTATCATCCCCAGAGTGACGAGCAAACAGAAATAGTCAACAAGTGGATCAAAGGATATTTAAGGAACTATGTAGCAGGGCAGCAGCGAACCTGGATCAAATGGCTACACCTAGGGGAGTATTGCTACAATACTACCTATCACATGTCTATTAGGATGACTCCTTTTAAGGCATTATATGGTTACGAGGCTTTGGACTATGCAGATTTTGCATTTGGAGATAGTAGGGCTCCTAAGGCTAAGGATTGGATCCAGGACAGTCAGGACATTCTGAAAATATTAAAGGAGAATTTACAAACAGCCCAGAATCAACAGAAGTTGTATGCTGACAAACATAGGATTGAGCGGAGCTTTGAGGTAGGGGATCTAGTATACTTAAGGCTCCAGCCTTACAGACAGTCCTCACTTAAGAAGAAAGGAGCAGAGAAGTTAAAACTCCGCTTCTATGGACCATACAGAATAATCAGGAAAGTGGGAGAGGTGGTATATGAACTAGAACTTCCACAGAAAAGCAAAATTCACAATGTGTTCCATGTATCTAATCTGAAGAAGACCCTTGGGCAACACATTGCTCCATCCACCGAATTGCCTCCTTTAGATGATGAAGGACTGCTGATACTGATTCTCGAACGGATCATACAGACCAGAGAGAGGAAGCTCAGGAACAGGATAATCAGAAAATACTTGGTTCAATGGAAGGAACTACCACCAGAGGATGCCACCTGGGAAGGTGAACAGGTATTGCAGCACCCCAGTTTGAAGTTGCTTGAGGACAAGCAATCTCAAGCAGGGAGGACTGTAATGTCCTCTTCCAATTAGGCCTTGAGGCCCAATACCGCTAACCTATGTGATTCCTGTGGGTTCGAGCGGTTACTGACAGCTAGGGAATCAACTAAGGACTGATGCCATCCATAGAAGATCTAGGGCATCATCATTAAGTCAAGAAGGGCCACCGGGGCCAAAGGTCACCTTCGTGCATGCCATCCAAGCATTATTTAATGATGCATGCACTCTTTAAGTCTCCATCTACATGCATGCAAGTCAACGGCAAATTAGAAGATAAAGTGACCTAATTAGGTCAAAGTTTAGGGTTTTGGCAGTTGAACGTTATAAATAGAGAATAAAGCGAAAGGAGACTTCACTTTTGATTATTATTATTTTGGGAGCTCTTGGATAGCAGTACAGCGTGCCGCACAGCAGTTGGGGTTGGAGACGGAGTCTTTAGCTAACGGGATTTCGGCAGTGAAACATCTGTCCTAGTCTCATTCCGGGTAAGCCATACAGGTTCACCATTTGTTCTTACATTCATTCATAAGTTATCCAGTATATGGTATAGATCGTTGCAGGGACACGTGTGTAGCCGTAAGGGGGGGTTTTCAGCCAGAAAACCCTAATCAGTTGCAGGGTTTTCAGATCTCAGCTTTACTCCGAAACTCAGGCACCATTCTCATCATCAGCATCAAACTCCGGTACCCGGTGATTATCAGATCCGTCCGTGCTCATCCGGAGCAGTTATCAGCAATTTCGGGATCCAGGGGGCGTGAGCAGCTAGTCTCTCTGGAGCAAGTCGCTATCCTGCCTAGAGATTTCAGAAATCTTGCATGTACCAGGCATTCTCTTCGGCACGGGAAGGCTATTAGTCCTGCAAATCGGCAGCATCATCGGACACCTCCTTCACTGAAAGTGTCACCCTTTTCTGACTGGGGTTCTTGCTGCTGGGGGTTCACCGGAAGCAGAAGAGATCTGCCCATCTCCGATCTAGTTCTCGGTGCTTGCATACTATCTCAGGAGCAGTCTAGCCGACTTATCAGTGGTAAGTGTTCATTCTGTCCCACAAACCCTAACCCTAATTTTTGCTATAAAATAGGGATTTTTGCATGGCACTTTGCATGCCCAGTTGTATCAGCATATTTGCTTAGAAATAGAAAATATCGGGATTTGGGATATTACACATAATCAGAATGGAATATGGATGAATGACTTGTAGTATTGTAATTTTACTAGTGAATCAGAACCTCATTGACATGGCTTTAAGATTTGGTAATAAGAATTTTCTCTAAAGCTTAAGATTTGCTAATATATTTTTTAAAGTTTTAAATATTATCTTTGTGCTTGAGATGTTTTTTGACAACTATCTCGTACAAGTTGGAGGAATTTCTAACCAAATATTTGGATTTTACTTGATATTTTTTATATCACCATTTTAAAACGACATTCAACTTCAATGTTGAAAGCATGTTTTGTTGGATTTCTTCAAATGAGCCTGACAGATGGTAAGTGTCTTAACTAATCAAATGGTCTTAGAGTGACACTTGTTGCTTATTGCCCACAACACTCTCTGATCGTCAATTCAATAAGCCTTACTACCTACGCATCTTTAGCATAATATCTACATATATTTGTTAGAAGTAACATCACTACCCATATATTGGAGGAGATTGGATGACAATTTTCAAATTGATCAAATCGAGTAGGAAAATTAAATGTTTGAAGGTACAAGAAACAAATTAACTTTTTATTTTTCGACTAGATGCTTTGTATTACCTACCACTCCTTGGTAAACATAGGAGTGGTAAACATGTCTTTTCCCATTTTAGGAGTATGACGATTGAATGTCACTAGCTTACAATACTTTAGAAAGATCTTTTTGATTGAAAAGTTGTGGGTGGGGTGTGTATTTTACCAGATTAACTTAAAACTTGCCCTAGGCCCCAACTATATGAGATGGCTCTTTTACATTGTGAGATGCTTCACAAAAGGTGGCAAAACATTTTTATGAAGGATTCGAACCTTAGTGGGAGGTGCAAATCCTCACTTAATTCTATTAACTACGTTATTATTATTACTTCCTACGTAGAATTTCCTTTTCTTGCAACTTGCACTTCCTATGGCTGATCCACAACTACCTGTGTCTGATAGTATGTCCTTTTGAGTCTTTACATCCATCCATAAATAATACTGTTTTGCCATAGCTAGAACTAATTCGGATACATCCAACTCCTCTGGCTCAACTTAACTATCTAACGTTCTACCTTTCTTTACATCTTGAAGCTATTTATTGGCAAAGAAACATGAGAGAGTAGTAGGCTATCCCACCCATGCTATGCCAGCCCTACAGAGTATCCCAACCAAGCCGATGATGTGCCAAGAAGAAAGATCACGTTGACAACAATAAGCTTCGAAGAAAGTAGGAAGGAGAAACCCAAGCAACAAGTATGCTTATCTAATTATTTGTTTTTGATGAGCCCTCTCCTTAAAAATGTATTTGGACATTTCAAGCTCTTTCATTGTTAAAGGAAAGAGATAGTTAATGATATGATGGTGATGATAATCATTCAGAGAGACCGATTTTGGTTTATTGGGTCCTGTGAAATTTGATAATTAATTGATTTGCTTAGCATTTTGTTCCTATGATAAATAAGTAAAAGAAACTTTCTTATTTTTTTTGTTTTCATGAGTTAACAAGTTATGAAGATCATGAGTGTTCCAATATTGTCGAATTGAGTAATTAAAGGGCAGTCTAAGAGTGTTCTTTATGGTTTACCACAAAGATTACAAATCCTTTCTTCTTATGCTGTTTAGGTTTTAACCAATGACGAGTTTCACTATGAAGCACTTGAAAGTGCATTCTTTAGTAATGTTAATTTTCTTCTTTAAAAAAAAGCAATAGAAGAGAAATATAGTGATCTTTTAGCTTGGAGTTGATGATCTTTTTATAGTATTGTAGTTTTCTTTATTCTCTATTTTTTAGTGGCACCATAATTTCTCATTAGATCCAGTTATGATAGTGCTTTTGATGTTATCAATATTTTGAAGAGTGTTCTCCACCTTAAACCTTCTAGTTTTTAGCCATAAAATTCTTTTAAACCTCAAGTGATTTTTATTGCAGATCAAAGCAATGCTGGGAAGTCTTTATCCTTAATTTAATTCTTTCAAACCTCAAGTGATTTTTATTGCAGATCAAAGCAATGCTGGGAAGTCTTTATCCTTAATTTAAATTTTCTTTTGCTCGTGTATTAGGTACCTTTTACCCTCATTTTGCATAGGTGTCCACTTGTGACTGTTATCACAATCTTCATCTGGGGTGACACATTCATAGAGATTGGATGGCCTGGAATTGATGTTTGGGTTTCTGATGATGCCTTGCCCTAGTGATGATGATGTTAACATATGGATTTTCATGGTTGATCTTGATATGCTCTCTAGTGGTTCGAGATTATGGTGTTATTCTACTCTCATGTCAATTGGGTAGTCTGTTTCAAGCTGACTGCAATATATATATATCTTTGAAGGTATTTTTATTTCAAGGTGCGAATTCAGAGATGTTTTAAGGGGTAACAACATGTTAGAAACAAATTGTGAAGTGGAAGAGCATCTATGTGCAAAGCTAATCTGGAGTTTCCACTGGGGCATGGAAGATTCCAGCACTGTTTTCATTATTTCTTGTGCTGGTTATGCTGCAATTATAATAAGATTTGAGGACTGTGATAGTAGCTTCCCATTTTCCAGATCTGACTTGTATCCGGCCCTTCAAATTTGTAGGATTTTATCCTTATGCAAATCTGTAAATGTAGCCGCAAGCAACCTTCTTTCTAGATCATGGACAGGCTACCAAATCCTGAAAGGCGAGACTTGAAGGAGTCTTCTGTGGCATGATAAACAGTGACATTACCAAAAACAGTAGGTTTGCTGCATTCAGACCCGAAGCATGGTAACATCAAACGCTTCTAAAAGTGCAACATTTAGGACTGTTTGAGAGCGATTCAAACCTGTCCAGCATTGGCTTGTTTAATGAACAGTTTCCAGGTTTAAAAAAATGATCAAGGCAGGTATACAGTCTCTTAAAAGTCTGAACAGCAGCCATGGATGGCAAGCGATCCGGTATCTTAAGCTATACACCTGCTATAGAATCCATTCAGACCTGGACATCTGTAGCAACGACAGCATGTTTGAAGGCATTCTCCAATCTTTGCAGAGAACGCCCTAGTGAATTAGCCCTTAATTTGGGATATATTGCACATTGGATGCTGGGTGTTCTTGATCAGTTGAACGCTTAGACAGTAAAAGTCAACTTGCATGGATTTTAATTTTTCAGGCATCTTTTGGAGGCCTTTTTCGCAGATTAGAGGCAGGCTTTCCAGTGGAGCGTCCAGCTTTAGAAGGTTTTTTATCATGTGTTTACGGAGGGGCGTCCCATATTTTCGAGGCTGCGTCATCATTTGTGGAGGGCGTTCACCTTGGGAGCAGCAGCCCATTCATTGTTTTGTGCCCTATCTCGAGGCAACGCCCAACCTTGGAGAGGAATACTCTTCAGCTTTACTCTTCATTGGAGGATAGCGTTCCATCAAATAAGTTCTCTTGCACTCTTTCAATGCTGATATGATGGAGCGTTTATGGTCTCTTGCTCATTTTATGTAGTTCGCTCCACCCTTTGGAGGGCTTCTATGCTATTCTTGTTAGGGTTTTGATGAACACTTTATGGAGGACGTGTTGATTTTGAAAATTGTTTTATTGAGGTTAGCAAACTCGACTTCCCGTGAGGCTATGTAGGAAGTGGTGAAAATGTAATTCTTAATTTTGAAGCCTACTAGGATGTGCGATATTTTTTTTTGTTTGTTTTTATATTGAAATCGTAGAAACTAAGATTATAAATTACTTAACAAAAATTACAAGTGAAACAGGATGATAAAAATAAAAAATAGTAGGTTACATATGCAAATGTTTTTTTTTTCAATATATGGTTTTTTTTGCTTTTATATTAAAATCTAGGACTATAAATTACTTAACAAAAATAACAAGGAAGGAAGGATGCAAATATTTTAACGTCCGCGAGGCTAAGAATAGCCTATGGGACAGACCAACTCGCACACTGTTTTCTGCAATTCAATCATTTGTCTATTCAACTTGATGATGAGCGCCCCCAATTTTTCCACAGCCCCCTCGTTAAATAAATCATCCCAAGATTTATTCACCAAGACATTTGCGTACCTGTCCCTATTGTCCCTAAAGGCTTCACACATTTTAAAATGAAGTGTTTTTCCGTCTCCACCTTACCAGCGGTGCAAAAAATACACTCTTTCTACCCAAGCTTCTTTTGGCCTTTTCCAACGCTCGGTCTCACAACGGAGTTGATGGAAATTAGTTCTTAATTGAACAATGAGAATTTTGGCTTTCCAAGGTATATTGGCCCCTATGTACGCCTTTTGATGTTGATTGTAGGTAGGGTTAAACTCTTCAATATAATATTTTCTCTTTCTCCCTAGCTCTTTATCCCAAGTTCGCTTGTGGAACTTATTGATAACAAAATCCTTTATTTCTTTACAATTCATAGGACACGTGCTCAAGCACATATCCCACTTGCTAAGCCATTTAATATTTTGCCGCATCCAAGTCTTCTTTCTTTTGCACAATATGTTATTAAAGACAACCTTAGGCCATCTACCTTTTTCCATTTACTCAACTCTTTTTAGATATCTTATGAGTTTCACCATAGCGATTGCTTCAATAGAAGCCACCCTCATTTCACTTAGCATGATTTCGTATGGCACTGAACTCTTAATTTTGAACTTGCTTGTGATAATGTGTTTTTGAACCTTTTTATTTGCTTCCATAGTAAGTCAGAGGTATTGCTGGCTCAAACTTCACAACCATATAGAACAACCGGGATCACTAAGAGCCCAAAAAGAGTTTGCATAGTTTTCCAGTCCCATAACTCTGCCTCTCTGCACTTATTTTGGAAAGCATAAAACGCTTTTCAACCTCCCAAGGTTCTTTTTTTCCTGCAACCTTCCCAACTCAAACTTTTGTTGAAGTCAATTCCGAGGTACTTGTAATCTTCCACTACTTCAAGGGTATTGTCTTCAAAGTAGAACTTATGTTGTTTATGGTTTCTTTTGCTAGAAAAAACTACCACTTTCGTCTTGCTAGTATTTACTTGCATCCCAACTATTCTACAAAAGTGCTCAAGGGAAATCAAGTGCTCTTGCAAGCCAAGAACATACTTAGCAATCAAAATAAGGTCATTTGCATACAAAAGAAGCCTTATCACATACTCGTCCATGAGGATGCCATCCCCGCCCTCTAGGTTTAACCACTCTTCAAGTTTGTCAATATATAAGCCAAAAAGGGTAGGGGATAATGGGCACCCTTGCTTGACCCCAATATCGCTTTTGAAACTTTCTGAGATACTATCTAATGTTCTGATTTTGACTTTGACCTCCTCATATAGCCTATGGACAATTGTTCCAAGGCGTATAGGAACCCCAAGTTCCTCCATTCTGTGCCATAGTTTATCCCTGGGAACTGTGTCAAAAGCTTTTTTGAAATCGACAAAGCAACAAAAGGCTTCCCCTTTTTTCTCCCACACTTTTTCAATGATGTGCCTTAAAGTAATACCATGGTCTACCATGGAATATTTAGGTCTAAAACTTGCTTGTCCTTTAGCACGCTTGTCCCTTTCTTTCGCCCACTTGCTAATTCTATTTTCTAGCATGCTTCCAAATAGCTTTGCAAACAAGGGGTTTATCATTATGGTCCTATAATTGAAGGGATCGTTGACATCCCCGCATTTGAAAAGATGAATTACGAGGCTAGTTGTCCAATTTGTAGGGAATCCATGCTGAATGATGTTGTTGAAGATTCCCGTAATGTGAGGTGCAAGAGTTTTTGAACCCCACTTTAGATATTTAGCTTGAAGTTCTACTAAATCTTTGGCTTTTCCAACACCCAACTTCTTAATACCCACCTCAATCTCTTGCATGGTGAAAAGCTTAGTAATGGTGGCAGTGTTGACTAAGGAGGGAGGGGGTTCAACCTTAGGATTCCGCTCATAGAGTTGCCTTGCATACTCAAGCCACTGGTCCGCTGTAATATTGTTTTCAGTTTGCTTCTTGCTCGCTTGAAGTTCCTTCCAAAATAGTTTGGGGTTGTTTTTTCCAAAGAAGATTAGCTCTTCCCTCCTTGAGACTATGGAATCAATTTTTTTCTTCCTTATAATCTGCTTGGAGCTTTTAAAGTCTCTTTCTTTCCAGTTTGACTCTCTCCACCTTCTCCTTGCTTTTTTGCACTCCTTATCGAACCAAGCCTTAACATGAAAGCAATTTGTTTCACGTTTCCTACTCTTTGCTCTTTTGCATTTTGTGAGTGCCCTTTGAATTCAATTAGTTAGTCGCTGATTATTAAGGCCTTGGGACAGAATTTCCTCCCTCTTACAAAGTCTCTCTAATGCCTTCCTAAAGACATTATAGTTCTCTTGAGTCAAAAGAATTTTGCCCTTTGCAAAAGGTTGTTGAATGTGCTGATTTTTTGTCCCCACCTGCTGCTTATCAGTCCAAGAAAGACTTAGATAGATCGGTTTGTGATCAGATTTTAAATCCCAGAGTTGTTCTCCAATCATAACTTCCTCCATTTTCTCGCATAGGCCATGCGAACAAATTGCATAATCCACCACACTTGCTCCATTGTAGATATTACAAGTGAAATTACCAGAGTTTGACCATCTAGGCAAACCATTGCAGATTACTAAATTAAAAGTTCCACACAAGGTAAGCAATTGTTCTCCAAAGAAATTGCAGCTTTTGTTGTCTTTCGAAATTCTTGTTCATTGATGATTTATTTCTTCTGTAAGCCAAATAGGATTGCAGTCTTTCCTTTGACAAAGATGAAAAAATAGATGCTAAAAATAAGAAATAGGTTACAGATGAAAATCTTTTTTTCTTTCAATATATAGTTTTTTTGCTTTTATATTAAAATCATAAAAACTAAGAATATAAATTACTTAACAAAAATAACAAGTGAAGCAAGATGCTAAAAATAAACTGAAACCAAAACAAAAATATATTACAGCTGCAAACGTTTTGCATGACATTGGCATTCTGAAGTATTTATGCTTGAAAAAATATGTATTATTGATTAAAATAAAGTACTTAGTATATATATAAATTTGTAGTGATATACATAAAAGAACACCAAAACTCAAACTTGCATGACATTGGCATTTTAAAGTATATATGCTTTAGAAAAAAATATGTTTTTGTTGATTAAAATAAAGTAATTAGTACATTAATAACTTTTAGTGATATACTGAAAGATTTAAAGGCTAAAAGAAAATTAAGATATTATAAGGAGGTCATCAACGCTACTCTATAAGATTAAAAGCATTTCTCTGTTTTAACTAGTTCAAAGAAAAAAAATTAATATAGCCAAGATAAGAACGAACTCTCATGAGCTCCATAGTGAAACACCTTGTTGGGCAGTTCTTAAAACACCATGGGTGGAAAGGATCTGTCATTTCTATGAGAATATGAACATTGAGGATGAAAATCACTTCCTCTTAGAGTGTTCTGCATACAGCCACATTAGATCTCAGTTTCATAATCTTTGTTGTAATACTGACCTTCCTAGCCTTTTAATGTGTCAAAATTATAATGAGCTCGGGACGCTTCTCTCCAAGCTCTTTGAGCATAGGAATACAATTTTAAAACAAACAAAATAATTCATTTCTTTAGGTTCGATAGACCAAAGTTTGGTCTCAGTGGACGTTAACAATCATCATCATAAAAGAACGCCAAAACTCAAATTGTAAGGGCAGAGCAACACAAGTCAAGATATTGCTTCAAGTCTCTTATTTCACCGATTACAAGATGTGGAACTTCTAACACATCAAACAAACATTGAGCATGCAAGACTCAAAGCTTATATAAAAACAAAATGTGAAATGAAAATGAAAGAACACAAATTTTACTTTTCAAGCTCCAACAAACCCTTTTTCTCTCAACATAACGATGATCCTTTGGATAGCCTTCCCTTTTCCCTTTAAGCTTCTTCTTGGACAGCTGCAGTTGTAATTGCCTCTTTGTTCATTATTAACAAACTAATTGGACAGTTGTAGTTGTAACTTACTCTTTGTTCATTATTAACAAACTAAAGTTGGTTAAGAGGTTGTTTTCATTTTGTTTTGTTTTTCTCCTTTTAATTTAAAAAAGTACTTTTAAAATTCTTTTAAGAAAAAGGATGGTAAAATAACATAGTAAATCTGCATCTTATAAAATGATGAAGTCAAGAGGCTCAACAAACCTTATGCCTACCTCTTTAACTTGAAACCATGCAAATACATCATTTAAGCAATAAACATACATTTTTCATAACAACATATTCTTGATTGTGACTCAAACATAATTATTTCAAATAAACAGTGTGCTTGCAAGTCTAAATACAAGCAAATTGCATTTTCAAATCATCAAAACTGCAACTGTAATTTCCAGGTTAGGGCCCATTCAAAAAAGGAATCACCTAAAAATGCTTATGTTAATTCCCAAAATTCAACCATACACTAAACAAGTGATAATTGTTCACTTGTATGCCAAATAAATGAAATTAACCAAAAATATGCCACTTACACCAATAAAAAAAATACAACAATGAATTCCTCTTGCTCTTGTTGTAGAAACTAGAAGTTTGGAATCTTGTTTCTAGAAAAAACTACAAACATTGGGACCACTTTTCCCTTTCTCCAAGAACATTGAATCTCCTTTACGGTCAATTGAAAGATTCTCCTTCTTCACTGTTGCAATATGGGAAACTTCCCACGATGGCCTTTGCTTCAATGAACCAACTATCTGTTATTCCAAAAGTAAATTTTGTTCTAGATTGAATTGGCTCTCTCTTTCCCTGGTGTGTTCCAAAG
Source organism: Pseudotsuga menziesii (assembly GCA_001517045.1). Lineage (NCBI taxonomy): Eukaryota > Viridiplantae > Streptophyta > Pinopsida > Pinales > Pinaceae > Pseudotsuga > Pseudotsuga menziesii. The sequence continues at coordinate 292,001 of LPNX010100407.1, read as the reverse complement.
CCTTCTATGCATATTGTGTTAAAGTTTAGGTTAGGTTAGGGTTTGATATAAGCAAATTGAATTTTTTATACTTTAATGCATAAAACAAAACTAAAACAGAACTAGATCCAGAACAATACTACTGTAATAAATTTGAAACATAATTTTCATCTCTTTCAACTTTAACACTCTACTGGTCACTACGTTAAAGTTGGTCCTTGAGATACAATTCATCAAATGCAATGTATAGAACACAAATAGTAATAGTATAAACTAATGAACATCAAGTAATAAAAGGTTACTTGAGATTTGGTTTGGATCTACCTTATACTCGGACACTTTTGGAATTAGCTCTTGTCCGACTGAAAGGACAAGCTGCCAAAAGGAACGAATGACATACCTTGAGAGAGAGAGAGAGTTAGAGTGTTGTAGATTAAGGTTAGACACATACGGTAGCAGTCAATATGACCCAATCACGAAAAGTGAAGACCCCAATAGTCACACTCAACCTCAAACACAATTAGGAACCAACAGGATTACAACCAACACAAGTCACAACACAGAGCAACCCAACAAGGTCAAGTCTGAGTCCTATCAACCCACAAAAATCATATCTTTGTCCAAGCATCCGACAGCTCACAGAGATCACAACTCTATACAAACACCTAATAGAGGTCACAACTCAAGTTCAATGAGCACACAAAAGGTCACAACCTAGCACAGGAGACATTCAAGAGTCGTAGATAAGGTCTGAACAACTCCAAGGGTCACTTCCCTCTAGTAAACTGCAGAAGGGTCACAACCCACTAAGATAGGTCTTACATAGTCACAACCAAATCTTGGAAGGACACACAGTCCACGGATTAGGTGCATAAGGTCACAACACAACAGGAGGGACACCACGCAGTTTGTGGATCAACCTGAGGAGAGATAACACCGTCTCAAGCCAGTGAGAGAGACCACCCACAATCACGACTCAGCTAGTGAAGGATGTTAATAAACACGACCCAATACTACTCACGGTTCAAAGAGAAGGGAGAAACCATTAAACTCGGATCTGGAAAACCTAGGAATGAAGCAGCGAAACCCTAGCAACATACTCCTTGATGCCAAAACATAAAGTTTAGAGCTGAGATCTAACTTCCTGGATGAATTACAATGAAGGATAAGACTTGTTTTTATAACTTGAAAGGAAATCTAGAAGGGCCCTTCTTCAACCCTTGCTTTTAGGGTGGTTACCAATAAAACATAAAATAAAATTAGGTTGACTTAATATAAGGTACCAAAGGTTAAATGGTCACATAAATAACAATAATAAAAACATTAAGATAAAAGTCATCATACCAAAGGTACACACAATAAGGGTGCTAGGACCAAGCAAAAGATAAATGGCCATAAGTCAACCAAAGGGGTCATAACAAGAAGGTAAGACAACCCTCATACCCACAAGGACAAGGTGTACCATAAAGGTGGACAAACAATCCCTTTTACCCATAGGACCAACAAGACTAAGGACTTTAATATTTTCTCTCTCAAGGTATATTGTCACATGTGTTATATATATATATTTATCATCACAGTATAAGGAAGAATATCCAAACTGGATGATGTGATCCTCCGGTCCTCAGTACTGCTCCTAAGGGTTACGTGCTAGTGACGTCATCAAGGGGTGGTCAGTCCCCTGAGAAACAACCTAGCAATAACCGATTAGGAGAGAGGACATCACACATCATTATCTTGGTCAACTTGACCAAGATCCACCTGGTTAACTGACCAAGAATGTACCTAGATGAATTGCTTGGCCCCAGACCAAGAATCTGCCTAGTCCCAGACCAGGAATGTCTCTACCTCAACCTCTAGGATCTGCTTAGTCCCAGACCAAGAAACTGCCCGGTCCAATACCAGGAACCCTAGAGGCATATAGGGGCCCTAACCATGTGTTAGGGACTTTACCATGGCATCAACCAACTTGGTCCTAGACCAAGAACCCCAAGAGACTACTCGGGGCCCTAGGGTACCTTCTAGGGTCTTACTCTGCCCTAGTTAACTGACTAGGGTACCATCCTCTTCGAGAAGGGGTCTTGCAACTACACTATCTTTAACACTCCCTCTCAGCAAGAGAGGCATTCTCAACAACTCTAAGTTTGTCTTGGATGTACTTAGACTTTGACAGAGGCTTAGTTAACACATTAATAAACTGTCTACTTGACAAAGCATAATGCACCATGTCTCAGACATGGTGACACTTCTTCTTGATGTGTTCCTACCTGTCATAGAGCACAAGATTTTCTGAGAGCTCCTAACATCTCTAATTGTCAGCAAGAGGCTTGAACTTTTATAGATCCACTCGAAAGTTGTAAATGACTTTCCTTGTTAGTTGAGAACCACTTTCCACACATCATTTAACATCTTTACCTCTTTCCAAACCTAATGTTTGGCTTCCTCATAAATGGAGGATTTTAAACAATGACGTGGCTTATCTGAGATATCAATCCAGAGCAATCATGAAACCTCTGAATAGGTTTCTCAAAGTGATCAACTAAAGACTCCCTAGCCTCCTCCCTCTGCTCATCTACGAAAGATGACTCATGCACTGGTCTTACTTCCATGTCTATATCACTAGGGAGGATTCTCTGAAAACTTTCTTCAAGGGGTTCACAACTTCAATCCCATCCCGCTGGGGATTGAGTAGCACATTTGGCTCCCTCTTGATCTATGAACTTATCAATTGTTCCATTCTAGCAAGAAACCAACTATCAATAACAAATGCCTGTAAATTTCTCTTTTGTTGATTCTACGCTAACCCCATCCAACATAACTGATCTTGCATTTTGTGGAGCCTCTTGATCCCTCTGTACTTGACAACTTAGCTCCCTCTTGAGTTGTGCATTTAATTCTAAACATAAACAAGATTTGCAAACATTCATCACTTGTCATGTCATCCTCCTCTTGTGGATCTTATCATTCATATATGTACAAAGAAACTATCTAAATGCTATCAAGGACATATCCACATGTTATGACAATACAATGAATCAACAAGTTGGGATAGAAAATCCTCCCTCTTTATATATGGCCTTATGCAGAAATCTCATTGTGCATCATTGATCTTGACATAAAATTGAACATGTGTTCTTTGAGGTGTCAACATCATATCGTCAATAATATTTAGCACAATCTAGGTTAGATCATAACCCTAGACATGAGATTATGATAAATACTTGAACAAGATCTAGGCTTCTTTGCACTTTCAAATTCATAATACATTGATTGATGCATCACAAACAATGATTAAGCATTCTACACCAATGATTTTTAAATCTGAGCATGCACTTCTTAAAATAATATAATTTTCAAGATCTCATGCATCATCACACTTGTTAATATAAGCAAGGATAGTTTAACACATATGATCAAGATCATAAATGAATTCTTACTTCCTTATGCAACTCTGATCATAATGAGTCACAAAACTCTTTTACACAAGAAATTATCAACTAGAAGATATCATAATTATGATCATAAGTCAAGATTCAATCATATGAAGAGTTAAGTAAGCTTTCTCACTTATCACAAAAAATACGCTTGATTCAAGCCTTCTAGGATTTGTTGGTCTATTCAAGGGGTCATCAAGTTCTCATTCTATCAAATCCAATTTATGATATAGATTGAAATAACACATCTCCTTCTTCATAGGTCTCAGAGATATTGATAAAGAGGTCAATCAACTTTGTAAATATCATGTATTTACCATTTTATCACATTGACGACCAAAATAAAGTTCAAACCCTTACTGTTTGTTTGACAATGCTGAAACCCTTATCTTAGGATCATTGTAGACTTTGTTGGACTACACAACAAAGTGAACTACAAACCCTAAGCTCTAATACCGTGTTAAAGTTTTGGTTAGGTTAGGGTTTGATATAATCAAATTGAAATTTTTATACTTTAATGCATAAAACAAAACAAACTTTAGAACTAGATCCAGAAGAATACTGTTGTAATAAATTTGAAGATTTTCATCTCTTTCAACTTCAACACTCTGTTGGTCACTACGTTAAAATTGGTCCTTGAGATACAATTCATCAAATGTAATGTACATAACATAAATAGTAGCAGTACAACCTAATGAACGACAAGTAATAAAAGGTTAGTTGAGATATGGTTTGGATTTGCGTTATACTCGGACACTTTTGTAATCAGCTCTTGTCACTAAAAGGAAAAGATGCCAAAAGGAACGAATGCCATACCTTGAGAGAGAGAATTAGAGTGATGTAGATTAAGGTTAGACACATACGATAGCAATCAATTTGATCCAATCACCAAAAGTGAAGACCCCAACAGTGACACTCAACTCCAAACATAGTTAGGCACCAACATAATTACAACTAGTTCAAGAATATTAACACAAGTCACATCACATATCTTAACAACCCAACAAGGTCAAGTTCGAGTCCTATAAACCCACAAGAATCATATCTCTTCCAAGCATCCCACAAATCATAGAGATCACATCTTTGTCAAACACCTCATAGAGGTCACAACTCAAGTTTAATGAGCACACACAAGGTCGCAAACCAAAACATGAGACATTCAAGAGTCATATATTAGGTCTGAACAACCCCAAGGGTAATTTCCCACTCTAGTAAACAACAGAAGGCTCACAACCCACTAAGATAGGTCTTACACAGTCACAACCAAGTATTGGAATGACACAAAGTCCCACACAGTCCACAAATAAGGTGCAGTAGGTCACGCCACAACATGAGAGACACCACACAGTTTGTGGATCTACTTAAGGAGAGATAACAAGCTCTCAAGCCAGTAAGAGAGACCACCCACAACCACGACTCAGCTAGTGAAGACTGTTAACAAACACACCCTAGTTAAAACAGACTTAGAAGCCCTAAAATAATGACACCTAGGATAACAAACCAAGAGAAAACCACTACCTATACTAACAACAACAAGGTGAGCTTCAATCAACCCAAAATAGTCACGAGTTAGTTTCATAGAGTCGCGACCCAATAGAAGAGACCCCACATAGTCCACACGTCAATTGCAAAAAGTCACGGTTCAGTAAGAAGGGACATTACACAGTTCGCAGGTCAATAACAAGAGGTCACGACCTAGTACAACTCACGATTCAGCAGAGAAGGGAGCAACCCTTAATCTCAAATCTAAAAAACCCAAGAACGAAGCAACAAAACACTAGTATCATAATCCTTGATGCCAAAACATAAAGTTCAGAGTTGAGATCTAACTTCTTGGATGAATTACAATGAAGGATAAGACTTTCTTTTATAACTTGAAAGGAATTCTAAAAGGGTCCTTCTTCAACCCTATATTTTAGGGTGGTTACCAATAAAACAAAAAATAAAATTAGGTTGGCTTAGTATAAGGTAGCATAGGTCAAATGCTCACATAAATAACAATAATGAAAACAATAAGATAAAAGTCACCGTACCAAAGGTACACACAATAAGGGTGATAGGACCAAGTAAAAGATAAAGGACCATAAGTCAACCAAAGGGGTCATAATAAGAAGGTAAGACAACATTCATACCCACAAGACCAAGGTGTACCATAAAGGTGGACAAACAACCCCTTTTACCCATAGGACCAACAAGACCAAGGACTTTAATCTTTTCTCTCTAAAGCTATATTGTCACATCATGTGTTCCATTTATATTTTTATCATCACAGTATAAGGAAGAAGATCCAAACTGGATGATGTGATCCTATGGTCCTCAATACTGCTCCTAAGGGTTAGGTGCTAGTGACATCATTAAGGGGTGGCCAGTCCCTTGAGAAACAACTTAACAATAACCGATTAGGAGAGAGGACATCACACCTCATCATCTTGGTCAACTTGACCAAGATCCACCTGGTTAAATGACTAGGAATGTACCTACAGGAACTGCTTGGTCCCATACCAAGAATCTGCCTGGTCCTAGACCAGAAATGTCTCTACCTCAACCTGCAGGATTTGCTTGGTCCCAGACCAGGAACCCTAGATGCATATAGGGGCCCTACCCACGTGTTTGGACTTTGCAATGGCATCAACCTGCTTGGTCCTAAACCAAGAACCCCATGAGACTATTGGGGGCCCTAGGGTACCTTCTAGGGTCTTACTCTGCCCTAGTTAACTGACTAGGGTACCATCCTCTCCGAGAATGGGTCTCACAGCTGCACTATTTCTAACATAATGAAGAGTTAAGAGAGTGTATGAAGAGAATGCTCACTTCTCTCCTCTTCTTGTCACAACATGATTAGATTCCCAAACCGATCTTTCTCCAGAAATGCAATTTGACTTTGTTGAGGCAAGTTGATTTCTTTCAATGACCAATGATTTTCCCTGACCGATGTTGATTCATTTATGTTCAAGAAAAATGTCGATATGAATTTGTTTAAGACAAAGTTCATTCGTACTTCATAACCAAAATGATTCCATCAAGGAAATCGTCAATCAGTTTCATGCAATGGTAAACTCGTCCTTCATGCAAAGGCCAATTGGTTTTTACCTCAAACTTATCTCCCCTTGTGGTCTTCACTTGGGTAGATCACTAACCCCTGCTAAGACCAATGAATCTCCTTTTTATCCAACACTAATTGAAAGCTCATTTCGCTGAATCAAAGTTCTTCGATTATCTTTTATTTCAATTTTTTCATTTTCAACGACTTCTATCTTCCATTTTAATAAACAAAAATTGAAAAAAATAACTTATAATAACTTAACTTCCACAATTATCAACCACTTTACCTTATTAGTTACGGACTAACTTATTAGTGCAAATAATGACTTTCATGAACCAATAGGAGTGACTTTCATGTCACGGTTACTTTCAAATACATTGAAATGAAAGTGTAGAACTTATAATTGATTTCTTAACACACAATATTTTTAAAAGGAAGTTTTATGATTGTGAAGGGTTTATTTATACCATAAATATAAATTAATGTAAGATCAAGGGTTAATCAAATATTCAAACAAGTATATTTGAGAGAAACATGTCTATGGATTATAAATGATATAACAATAGTGTAATGATTACGTTTTAGGAGTATTATTTTATCAAAATTATTTGGAATTTCCATTTATTTGACTATTTTGGAGCAGGATGTATATGAATCGTTTAAACCTATTAATCTTATCGTACTATTTTTTAATATTTTCATCTATAATGTTTTACATAGTTATAATTTTTTTTTATTAAAGATTTTATGGAAAATTATTTATCTCACCCCGTGATTGGTTGTGAATGATGACGTCTTTATTGAATTTTCTGTATCCAGTGTACATTGTTATAATAAAATATATTGGTTTAATACATATTTTAATATATTTGGTTGTGCGGTTTAATATATACTTTTATGTCACCACCCCATGGTGACATATATGAATGGGTCAGTTCAATTATTATGTCACCGCAGTTGTATTGTATTGTTTTGGGTACATTTACATTAACAAGCCCGAGGAGTTTATTTCCAGCTGTCCATTCCAAGGAGCTCATTAAGTCACCTCCCGTGGAATTAATTCACAACTATCCCTTCCAAGGAGCTATATGAAAGAAGCTCATTAAGTCACCTAAGGTAGAGGTGTTAGGGTTCAAACTCATCAGGGCGATAGTATCTTGTGGATAAAAATCTGGCATGTTGTATGAATTTTATATTTTCTAGAAATATATATTTTTTAATTCGCAGCAACTTCTAGAAAAATATCAAAATATTTTGCACAGATATGCTCATTAATGAAAAAAATATATATATGGAGTGAGCTAGCTCGGGAGCAGACCTTCCTCCATCGGACGGAGGAGGAGCAAAGTCAACGCTAACTTTGCTCCTCCTCCGTCCGATGAGGGAGGTTTGCTCCCGAGCTAGCTTACTCCTATATTTATTGTCTACAGTACAATAAATAGGCGTAAAGCAAGATTGCCAAACCCACCCAGCCCAAAATTGAACTTCATCCTTTATTTTTTTATTCTTCTAACTACAAAGATTTTGTGTATCAAATCTTGCTAGACAAGAATTAGACATACTAAAACCAAGATTGTAACAACAAATATGTTCAATCCTTTGGCATGTACATGTAAATCGATTTGTTAATGTGATATGATGCAATTTTTTCTTAACTTATCAAGTAAAGTATATCGGAATAAAATAGTTCACTAAGAGGTTTACTCAAATTCTGTTCAGATAGAGGCAACAAAACAAGCCTTTGCCAAACGTGTGCTAATATCGAACAAGCCGAAGTAGAATTTTATTTATATTTCCATGTATTATGTTGCCGCTGAAAATACAATTAAAAGTAAATAAATCAAGACACACAGATCAACAGTAGATTCAAAATGGAAATGAAAATGAACGGCAAGAAGCTTTTGCTGAAATTAAAATTTAAAATAACATAACCTATGCCAATCCACCCTAAAACATAGCAATTCCTCACGGTTTATTTTACATTAACTAAAGTTAAATTCGAGTGTCGATAAAGGCCTTGTTGTAGATGACCATCAAAATGGATGTAGCTTGGGTGGTTGGGTGGTTGGGAGGAATGAATGTTACCTTCCTCACCTAGGTTCTACTCTTGTAAGTGACATGTTGCTCTTGTGGAGCCCTTTGTAATACATGTTGTGATTGATGAGCTGACCATACCTTGATTCAGTTTGAATATCAGGTATTGGAATTTTCCGTGGATTAGCCCTCTAACAAATGGTGAACCACATTTAAAAAAAAAGATGACCATCAAAATAGAATAATTAACAGAAAACATTTATAACTCAAAGCTTGTACTGTGATGAGAAGTATGTTGCATGCATATGCATATGCATGCTAGCCAAGTGGTTGGTTTCAATTACAAATCATTCCAACGTTGCCATGTTATAGCATTTCCAATAAGGTGGATCGATTTTGATAATATCCAAAGTTGTGTTGTGAAACATTTATAGAATTGCATTCTCAACTTTTTAGGTATACACCCTTTTGTTTTCAACCACTTTAAAATCACATCCTGTATTTTTATTTATTTTTAACCTTGAAATAAAAAACAACATTCATTCAATAAAATTCACTATTAATAAGTCTTTGGATTGTTTTGCATAGAATATCTAAATGCTATAAAAATATTGTCTTTTTTATTGTTTTGCACAGAGTATCTAAATGCTTTAAAAATATTATTTTGTATTTGAATGGAAAGTGTTCAATATTAAGATTAATACTTTTAAATATATATAATATAAAATTTAAATTTTATGAGTTTAAAATTGTGAAAAGTTTTTAGATATATTTTATTTTATTTTTATGTCATGCCGTAATAGGACATATATGAATGGTTCAAATCTATTATTTTGACTGTATATATATATATTTTAAAACTATATAATTTTATATAGTTGTATTTGTTTATTTTTAACTTAATTTTATTTATTTTAAATGTGATTGTTTATGGGACTATGACGTTGGTTTAGAACTTGGTGCCCCAGGGGGAGGCGGCGCAATGTCCTCATAAGCCACCAATTGAGAGCCCCCTGATTTGAAAGTCATAAATGAAGTCAATTAATTGACATTTCTAGATACGAGTGATTTGGGTTTAAACCTAATTAGGGAGCATAGGACCGTAGCTTTCTTTACAAAAAAAATCACTGCAATTCCCAATGTTTGAAAACAAGTGGTTGCAAGGAAATTTTCTGTTGTGCCACATGACCAGTATGCCGACGCGCTGGTGTATTTTCGATTTAGTTTTGTCAAATGCTTTTGTACAACATCTTCAATTTGTGATCAGATAATGACATTTACTGCATTTCTATGATGGGTGGTTAGATGCATTTTTTATGCTATGTTTTGGAGTTTTTGGAGGGAATTTCTAGTCATTTTCCCTGTTCATTTTATGGTTCATTTAGATTGGGAGTTTCTCTTATGGTTCATTTGGCATGTTCCTTCACTTGTTTAGTGGGATTGTCGTGTGTACGATGGATTTGGATTGAAGTGGAAAATCCTCAAAGTGAATTCTTCAAGAAGTTTTCAGAGTGTAGGGAACCCTAGATAATTGAGGTCCAGGACTTTCCTAGTGGCCTTATTAAATTCCTGAGCAATCAATGATATGGGGTACCCTTTTCTGCTATGCTCGTTCATAAGCAACTGAAGAATCCAAGACTTCAACTCGTCCATAGAATCTTTCTCAAGGTTTGAAGCCCGATAGTTTCCAGTAGAAAACACTGGAACATTACGATCTTCAATACTAGATAGGTCTATCCTGCTTGAGTGGTATACACTTCCAGTCTACCCATAAATTTCATGTGGCACTTGGAAGGAAAGGCTGCAAGGTTTTCCATATTCACAGTTCGATCTGTGAGGAAGTGTATTTGTTGAGAAAAATGCACCAACTATATACAAATGGTTGAAATAACAATGATACATAGAGGATTGTTAAGAAACCTAGTTTAGTGTTCTTATTAAAGATCCATACCCAATTTTATATAGTTCTAATTCTTGTTCATTGATACTTGCCTTGGCAAGGAAAAATAGGGAAAAAAAAACTTGTTTTACATAAAGACATTTCCAATTTTATATACTGAACAAAATCAATACATGCACAAATTCACCTACATATCTAAGAGAAATGCACCTTTCGCGCCTATAAATGCCTAGGAGAACTAAAGCACATGCATCTAGTTATTAGAAATATAATGTTTCTTACTTCCTTGTTTGTTTATGTCAAATCAATTATCTTCTATAAAAAATCACAAGTCTTGGTTGTTTTCTTTGCCTTCTGCTACTTTTGTTCTTTCAATTGCGTCTTCTTCACTTAAACTTTCTTGCGAATATTTTTCTTAATATATCTTTCACATATAATTTGTAGGTGCATGTGTTTCTAGTTTCTTCCTATTGTGGTATAACAAAGCATGGACAAAGGGAAACAAAAGAGAAAAGAACAAAGTCCCTTTCTTCCTGCTCCAATTCTAAACAAATTTGATACAAACACATATGCAAATTGCAATACTTCAGACACAAATGGATTTGAACTAAAAAAACAGAATGGAGACAAATAAATAGTCGTTTAGCTCAATTACACTTGTTTCGATTACAACATTTCCATTATAATGTTGGAGATTGTTTATTTGATGCATTGGATGTTCTCATGCATTTTTTATATAGATATATTGAAATAAGACAAGGAACAATTAATCATTTTCGTGTTTGTTTGGAATGTGGAGATCTTGTTGCACTTGAATCATTGCAAACAGAGTTGGAAGCTGACTAGTTTCAAGATTTACATAGTGTTTTAGATGTTGATGAATATCTAGATCGTATGTCTCAAATTGTTTCCCGACCAACTGAAAAAAAACCTTTATGGACTATGGGATGACATTTTTTGTATAAAATGGTTTTCTAATTGGTTAAAATTACCAGTTGTTGTTTGGTCATTAACAAAACAAACAACATACCTTCATCAATACTAAAACAATAAAATATTGCTACAATCTATTGTTCCATGATCAAACACCAACAGTTGGTCACTTTGAGCCATTGCTTTCATATAGGAGCCAACAAAAGAATGGAGATATGACCTGACCATTTTTTCAAAACCTTGGCATAAACACATGCAAAAACAAGGAAGATGAGATTTCCTCTTTGCAAACAATACTTTGTGAACAAAGTTTGCAAATTATTCCTTAAGCCAATGCAGATTGTCATGAGTCTATTTTTGAATATATTTGCAAATTTGCAACTTTCTTTGACACTTGTAGTGTTAGAAAAGCAATTGCACAAACCTTTTGCAACTGCCTACTTGGAAATGATAGCAAAGCGATCAAAGCACTAGAGACATTTATCATTACAAATATAGCCAACGGAAAGATTTTCCTGCCTAGTTGGCAAGCATATGTTATACAATTGGTAGAGCGATATTGCATTGGTCATATAGAAGGAGACCAATTTTGCATTTAATGGTTGTCTGAAATGCTAAATAGTAACATATACCTATGGAATAATAGCTCCAAACATATTGTTCAAAAGTTTTTCCCATCGAGCAAATCATCTAAAGAAATATATCTGCTACAACATCCTGTCACAAGGACATCAAAGGCCATCAAATAAAGAAAGATATCTTTTTGTATTTTAAAAAGGAAGAGGTATGAAATGCACCTAAGACTAAACCCTAGCCTAAATGCATATAAAGCAAATACTTGTTCTTTTTTACTTTTTCTTTATAAATGACAAAGAAAAACAACCTTCAAACTAGTGCATACAGATAATGTAAACAAAGCAAAATGACTTCTTCTCTATAACCACCAGACAGACCCTAAGATGCCCTAAAGTCAGAAGACCTCTTTTTGGAGGGAGACTTGCATAAGGGAGAAATACAGCCAGTTTGGCATGAAGAATTTAATAAAAAAGACTGAAATAAACAGATATCAAAAGGCCCCTAGGTTCAGTCTATACCTGCTAATAGAGGCCGATCAACACCTTGCACAATAAGGTCATGCCAAGCAAGGAGGTGGGGGAAAGAGCAAGAGACAAACCCAAAGGTTTCAGAAATGGTTTACAAACCAAGTTAAGAGTTCATTCAAAGGGATACACCACTTCCTAGTGGTCCTACATAGGAAAGGGACCTATGAGGACCCCACAAACAACACCAGACTACCCCAAACAAGCCCAAAAAGGTGAAAAAATCACTAAAACAAAGTATATGCAGCTTCCTTAAGGCATAGTCATGTATCATACACAAGTATACCTAATTAAAGTTGCATATATATCAAGGATACTCTACTGTGCAGTGCAATAGTCGCATATGGGTAGTGGAAGGCCCAAAAAGGTCAAAAACCACCCCAAAACAATAGGGAAGATGCCTAACATGGATTAGGGGTGACTCTTAAACTGAAAGGAGGAATCAGAAATTCAAGATACAATGGATAAATGAGACAATGATACCCCAAAAGAGACAAGGCTTCCCCAACGGAGTCACCAGTTTTGTTGTTAAGGAAATGTTCCTATGGCTGGGATCGAGGCCACCAACGTACTAGGGGTATATAGACTGATATATAAAGCTTTGAAAGAATAAATTAGACAATGCTTCAAGGTTTAGGAGGGTTCATACCTCATAGATTGAAGGTTGATCCAAGATTTCCCCTTGATTCCTCCTCTTTCTCTCCAATCCAAGAGACCTACAAAACAAACTTCAAACCTCCCTCAAACCAATTTAACCACATATAAGGAGTTGGTATTCGATACAATATGAAACCCTAATCTGATAAACACCAACATGTGATCATAAACAAAGATATAACATCCATCATATAGATATTTGGAAAGGGAAGAACATCACATATTTATTAATCAGTGGAAGAAGTACAAGATACACCTTCTCCTCATGCAAGGCACCTCGTGAAACCTTCGATCTGGATCTCCTACTTCTCTTCTCCAAGAATCTAAGCCTCCAAGATCTACAACAAAGGGAGATGAAATCTAGGGAAAAGGTAGGGGGAATGAGAGTCCCAATTTCACCAGCATAACAATTCCAAAGGCTAAGTCCCCCTTCATGGACCCCTCTCCCTCTCTTATATAGTATTCTGAAGAGTTAGGGTCAAGAATGGATCAGTTACAACTGAAGGAGTAGTTCCAAAGCTACCCAAACCACCCAAATTTCAATAATTTTATATTTTTTGACCACCTACAGGAATATTCACGGGGTTTTCACGGACAACTTGTGTATTCAAAGTGAAATTCATGGGGTTCCTTTTGACAACTTGTGAATGGATAAAAAAAGTCATTTTTTTTCCAGGGTATTTCCATCCATTTTCAGGAGTTGGTTTCTTCTGCAAAGTTGTTCCTTAGTCCGATACCTTTTCAATGGTATCAAAAAGAGGTTAAACAGAGTCACATGACTTCAGATAGGGCCCTTCCTTTCACAGGTTCCCTTTGGGTGACTAACAAGTAACTTTCATGAAGTGTCTTCATCGTATGTCGTCATGCGACCAAACATGTAAATGTCAACACATATGGAGAAGCGTCATTTTAGGATATAACAGATGCTCCCTAATTCATGAGGTTAGAGGGTATTATCAACCCAAATGGCACTTCTTCGTCCGAGTGTCGACATTCTTTATGTTGGTACACAAAAGGACAAAATAGGATTAAAGTTTGCTAAAGCACTATAGATGGGCATGACTTGGGATGCATTTACCTCTTAAACCAACTTGCTATATATTTTTCTAAGTGTTGATTTGTGTACGTGACTATATTCATTGCAACTCGCATACTGTACGCGACTATCTGCATTGCAACCCGTGTACACCAACGTACACGGGTTTCCTTCGAGCAAGTCGCGTGTCATGCACGGGTTGCCTATATCAATAGTCGCATGCATCTTAGTTTGGATTTAAAAAATATAAAACGCGACTATTTGAGATTAGTTGGGCCCTAATCTTTAACTATCCCAACTGTTTCAACCACTCCAACCTTCGAAACTACTCCATTTCCAAAAGTATAAATAGAGGCCTTGGGGTGGGTAATAATGAATCAATATTGGGGAGCAAAGTTATGCTGGTGGTATATCTTCAGAAGTCTTGGAGCAGCAGAACTCAGAGTCCTTTGGTTGCAGATGAGTCCTTGTCTCAGAAGCTGGGTTGTACTCTTATCTCATTCATTGATTGTTAATAAAGAGAATTCTTCTTCCAACATTGTGTTGAGTCTATTTCATGTATTGTGGTTAATGAATGTATTTGATTATATGTTTGATATATTGTTTAGATAACCTCTTATATATACATGCATGAGATATTACTTGGAGAATTTGCTCTTTACAGGTGAAAGAGGTACATCCCTGGAAGCTTTGGAGAGAAGAAGCGCGGGAGAAGATCAAGCTTGGATCAACCGTCGGTAATCGGGTAAGTCAAGACTTTCTTCCTATTCCCTTTCCATTCTCTGGTAAAGCTTATTGTCTGCAAGGTTAGTAGTAAGTTGGTAAACCCAGACCCTAGGTTACAAGGGTGCTTAATCCTGAACAATAGAACTGGTGACTCCGTTGGGGAGTCCAGCCTGCTATGGGTTAGTCCTGTAGATACTTACCTAGTCTTTGCTCTGATTCAGTGTGTGGTTTTATAAATTGGCTTTGATTTGCAGTAGTGTGTCTAGAGACCTATATTATTTTTATTTTTGAATTTTGTTGTTGTTGTGTACGTAGGTTTCTGTGCTACACAGTCGTGTACAACAACTGGTATACGCAGGTTGCTCTATTGGATAGTCGTGTATAGTATGCGAGTTTCTCTATAAGACAGTCGCGTACATCTTTTAGCAGCAATTTTTTAGGTAGGGTTGTGTTATCTCTAGGATTGTTTCACCTGTTTATTTTTAAATTTTTATTATGCTTGGTTTTTGTTGTTTTAATTTTCCTTTGTTTTATAATTTATGGTTGATTGATTGCCATTAGGGTCTACTTTGTTACCTAAAATCATCAAACTTTTTATTCATTAACTATGAGCCCATGTATGTGCAAAGGAGTATATGTTATATGGTGAATTCTCACAACTGGCGGCATATTGATTTCTGATGGCAGAAGGTCCAAATGAGTGGATTCTTCTGCTCTTATCAATAACAACAGAGATAAAAAGGAGGATCCCTAGTTCAGCAATGGGAAGGGCCATAGCTGTGCATGGAGGTGCAGGAATCGACCCATGCCTGCCAATGGAGCGCCAACAGGAAGCCAAGGACCTGCTCTTGCATTATATTAATTTGGGTGTCTCTGCTCTTAAGGCCTCTGTTCCTGCCATTGACGTTGTTGAGCTTATGGTACGGGAGCTTGAGAACAACCCAGTTTTAAATTCTGGTCGTGGCTCAGCATTGTCTGCAAAAGGCACAGTAGAAATGGATGCAAGCATTATGGATGGTTTCAGAAATAAATGTGGAGCTGTTTATGGCCTTTCTACTTTTAAAAATCTTATTTCCCTTGCTCGACTTGTCATGGAAAAGTCTCCATATGTCTACCTTTGTTTTAATGGGGTTGAAGAGTTTGCAAGAGAACAGGGAGTTGAAATCGTAGACACAAACTATTTCATTACTGCAGAAAATAAAGAGCGATTGGAGCAAGCAAAGAGTGCAAACAACATACAGTTTGACTAGCGTCTTCCAGAGTCTGAGAATGCAGTTGGAAAAGCACATAATTTATTGCCTACAGTGAAAATCCATGCAAACGGAATAGTTGCAGCTGATAATGTCCTTCATAATGCAGTACTGTCTGAAAAGGAATTGCCATCTTTAGAAAGTTGTATAGAAAACGGGGAGAAAATTCCCTGCAGAAAAGAAATGTTAGCGGAATGGAGTACCTATCAATATATATGAGCCAGAAACCATGCGGGTCGTTATGTTATAAGGCACTAAGAGTTGGGTGCTTGGGCCCGAAACCTGAACTTGAATATGTGTTACAAATAATTCTTTGGTAAGGTAATCACCTTGTTAGATTTCCTGTAAACGA
The DNA here is from genome assembly GCA_001517045.1 of Pseudotsuga menziesii. Lineage (NCBI taxonomy): Eukaryota > Viridiplantae > Streptophyta > Pinopsida > Pinales > Pinaceae > Pseudotsuga > Pseudotsuga menziesii. The sequence goes on along the minus strand of LPNX010100407.1, from coordinate 275,557 downwards.
TTCTTCAATTGCAAATATGGCAAATATGGCAAAGCAACTTTAAATAATGTTCAATTGCAAGTATATGGAAAGAGGACAGATTTGGTCCCTAAGCTTTGGTTAGAGTTTCATGATGGGAACTCTATGCACGCCAGAAGCATCCTTTATGAATTGCCAGATGGGTGAAAACGATGAGGACGCCAACGTAGAAGAAGGATCATATTTCCAGATGGCAGACACCTAAAAACAAAGAATTATTTTTATATTTGATGGCTGTTGGTTTCCAGATTTCCAGGCATCGAATTAGCATTTTAACAACTAACCTTACAGGTGGCATCGAAGAGGCAGAGGACCAAATAGCTTCAAATGTCTTGTAACGAGTTGTAATTAATTTAGCAATTGTGAGTTGATGTAATGGATATAAATTCTAGCATTGTTCAATGTAAAATGAGAGAGCAAGGAGAGAGCAGAGGTCTGGAGAAGGGGACTGCGGGTTGGCAGTTTTGGAGTAATGCATGATCAATTGTAAACACATCTGTGTAGCATGAGCATTTTGCAGCTTCAGTAACATGTTCTATTTCTAAATGAACATGATGATGATTTGCCCTTGTGTTATATAAATTGTCTTTCTGATAATTCTGTTATGTATATGGTCATTCATATTCCATTACACTAATTCTTATCTTGAAGAGACAGTTATCTTTTTATTTTATAAACATTGGCAGTTTCACTTCTTGATTTATGATCATAGTAGCCTGAGCAGTGAACTTTGTGATTGTCCATCTTATACAGCATCTGTTGGATTCTCCTGCAACTCTGATTCATACCAGCCTATCACTTCAATGCTTTGATCTTCTTATAAATACCTGTATTTACCAATCTGTGACATATAACAACTTTGCTTATTGTATATTGTGTGATGCATTTAAAGCTTTTGATTTCATACCAGAATTGTGTAATCTGTACAAACAGTTATACTAGCCTAGTTCCTTCTAGTGCTGTGAAGTTCCATTAGCCTTGTTTGATACCAGTTTGTGTTTTTAGTTTGATTTCATTTAATTTATACATTTTTGAACAAAGATTTCCTTAAGCTTGAATCCCGTAGTCTAGGTTCAACTTTAGGGATAACATCTTCTGGCGCCGTTGCCGGGGACGGAAGAGTGAAGATATCTTCCCCGAGAAAGATTGACAACGATCAGACCCAGCTCTTGATGGTGGACAGGAGCAGGGCATTAGTTAGACTACAGATTTATTCACCGGGCAACTCCATAATTGAAGAATCCAGAGGTGATTTTACAAGATGTGTAAGCGTCTTGAAACCATGATTGCACAGAGATTTGCTCCGTTCAATTTCTCAAATATCCCTGGCTTTCCAAATACAATACCTATCATTGATGAATGGGAAGGTGTTCTTCCACGATTCCTAGAAAAGGAAGAGGACAATCCGGCACATCATGTAATTAAATTTCATCAATACATGGATCAGCTGAATATACATCATGAAGATGTGTTGATGAAAATGTTTATGTATTCATTAGATGGTTATGCAAGAAAATGGTACAGAAATCTTCCTCCTTCCAGTATTTCCTCTTTGAAATACTTTCATGATACCTTTAATTCATATTATAAGAGGATATACCCAGATGAGTGCATTTTTGAGGATTGTTGTAGGGATATGCATTGTATATGCAGAATTTAGAAGCAGTTTTTTCCAGTAGTGAGGATGAAGCCGATGGTTATGATGTAAAGAAAGAAGAAGATTTATTATCTTCCTATGATTCTGTTTCACAAGAAGAAATTTTTCAAAATACTAAAATTGATGAGAGCATCATAGAACAAAAATCTTCATCTTTAGAAATTGATCAGAATGCTCCATTGTGTGGTGAAGACATTAACATATCGGTGGAACCTCCAGGAGAAGACATTAAAGTTCTAGATTTGGATCAGCATCAACTGATTCACTCTGAACATATCCCAATCCATGATGAGTATTTAGATGAAAAAGAGCAGATCCCTACATTAGCTTCTGTTGATTTAAGGAGCAGCAAACAGGTGTATGACAACTATGAATCAAATTTTGATGAGGAACAACATTGTGTAGAAATCAACCATACTGAATCTGTAAAAGACATTGAGCAGCCATATTTGCAATTCGATTTGCAGGTAGCTGAAAGTGGCAGCCATTATGAGGAAGAGGATATACAGAGATATTTTGATCTTCAGCAAAAGGTACTTCCTTATAGTTTCATTGATCCATTTGTTGATTATATGGAGTCTTTGAGCAACTCAAATGTCAGATTGTTTTTGTCAAAGGGAGGTTGTCTTTTCCTTTCTTTTGAAATGAATTTTCATATTCCATGGTCTCCTTTATGCATCATCTCTAGATCAGAAGATTTGCCAGTTTGGTCAATTAGATCATCAATACATTTTTGGATTATATTTCTAAAGACATGGGTGGAGAAGACAGAGTTTAGGGCAGATTCTCTTTCCATTAAAAATTTCAAGGAATGGAGGGATATGAGCATTGATGAGGAAATAGATGAAAATTTTTCTTCCATTTTGTCTTCTTATCTAATGTCAAACTCTGAATTTAAAGTCATCTTTTTAAAAGAATTTGCTGCACATATTGAGAAAAAGATTGAAGCTTTAGAGGTCGAAATACAAGATTTGTCATTTCAAAGCCCTTTTCAGCTGTCTTTCGATATCAGGAATGAGAATAAGGATGAGTTTGATAATTCATTGAGAAAATGGCATGACCCGGTAGCTAACTACATCAAGGAATTTATCAATTCAAGGGTTCAGTATACATTGTATGATAAATCTGACAATCAAAATTGCAGACAGATGATGATTGTTGTTCCTATTTTCATTTTGCTAATGCACAGATCAAGACTTGCATTAAGTATTCAGATACTTGTTTGGCTTCACTGGAAACATGATTTTACCTGATCAAAAGAAAGTAGTTTTGTTCAGTGTAGGAGCTGTGAATAAATAAGCTTGATGCTTCAAGCATTTCTTTAAAAGTTGGTACAGTGTGATCAGATTGTTGTGAGAAGATTATTTCAGTTTGCAGAGTAGTTTAAAGATTCAGTCAATGGTTTGTTAAGAGATTTGTGATGAAGACTCTAGCCCAATGGAAACAAGGCACCGGTATTTCTTATTTTCAAAAGCAGCGAATGGCAGGACAAGGTGTAGTTATCAGAGATGATTTCATTGGAAAGGCACAGGTCTACTTGTTCTTGGCAGCTCGCAGGGAGCATGCCATCCCCGGGCGGAGCCAGATGTTATCTCTAGTGTTAGCACTCAGAATGTACCCAGGTTGTAAAAGGTACACCCCGAGGTAACAGCAAAACCACTTTAGGAAGATATTGGTATTCTCTCCCAGAGAGGGATCTCTCAACACGAACTTTACAAATTGCAAGACCAAACGGTAACAATATTTAAAGGTTTATTTATTTGGTTGAAACAATCACATATCCATTGGGCAACAGAGTCATATACATATAAAAAGATTCCCAAAATGCATACACAGGATTTTTCAAAGGCAAGATAATCACATAATTGCAGTCATTTCATTTGTCAGGGTGAAAATAGAAGAAATGAGGGAACAACCCATCAATACAGAGCGTCTAAGACGAATTCCATATCAACTTTAGTAGAAAAGATCATATAATACCTGAAATGATGAATAGAGCATAAGCATATGAATTCTAAAAATCAAACACTATGTTTAAGATATGACAGAAAAAACAGAATGGAGCGTTACACAGGGGAAATTACAAATCACACAGAGAAAGAAAGCACGGACTGCAATGTCAATGATACATGAATCTCTGAAAAAAGAACTCTCATGCATTCATTTTGGTAAAAAATAAGATAGATATGTTCTCCACAAATTACTTCATCCGATGGGTTCCAACCCCCATCTCATAAAAGAGATACAAATTTATAGATCAAACAATAAGTCTGCCTCCAGCAGATCAATAACAGAATGACCGGCGTAAATTAGAGTTTGTAACCGAAATCCTACACCACTAGGAATTTGTTACAATTCCATTCCTAACCGATCACAAAGTATGAATCAACTGAATAACAAACTTGGGCCTAACAGCTTCCACATCTTCGCCTCAACAGCTCCATGTCTTTGCACCATCAGCTCCATGTCTTTGCACCATGATCTCCATGTCTTTTCCCTGTCAGCTCTTTGGTACCATGATACCTGTTCTTAGGAGGGAACGATAAGCTTTGTTTTCCCAAACCTCTCGACGGCTTTCCACTGCTCCGCACTTGGGGTGTCACACTCCATCATCTCTCGGATGGTCACCTCGAGCTCCATATATGTTTCATAAGATTTCTTGGGTAACCTGGCTCTGATGACGGTGAACTTCTGTAAGACTTTGAAATCTTCCGCTAATATGTCCACAATAGTTTGCCCTGATAGGCTCTTTTCCAAGCTATTAAATTTCGAGTGATCCATGCGAGCCCGGACAAGCAGCTGATGATAATGTTCCGGTGAGCACAACCGATCCTCTTCGTCCCAGAAATACGGAAATCCGTCTTCGAACAACTCTCTAAACTCCTGTCTGAACTCTTTGACTTGCACGACCAACTCATCGGACTTGTCTTGGACAGTCTTCATCAACTGGTGCTTTTGGATGATCTTCTTCGCAGACAACACTATTGAGATTCGGTCTTTTATGCCCATGTCGTGCATCTTTTGGTACGATAGTGAGTTCAAGAAATTTAATGTATTTTGGGATGTGGAGAGGGGTCTTCTCGCCATGTGTTCATTCACGAGCTTCAGTTTTTGCTGAGCCAACTCTGTCACTGTATACAAATCATCAATAAAACTCAAGTAATGTCGGAACTTAGTAATCTCTATAGTAAGGGTATCCCAAATAATATGCTTCGCCCCTTGAAGGGGGACCTTCCCAATGCATTTTTCCTTTAGCTCCCCGAGCTTCTTCTGCAATTGATTCTTTTCCTGCAAGATCTGTCTTTTGCTTTCACTTATTTTGATTAATTCGGCCTTTACCTTTTCATTCTCAGTCGTCAACTCTCGGATTTCCTCGTCTTTTAAACTTACCTGGGACATGGACACCAACAGGTCATCAGCAGAGAAGTTATCCAGTGGTTTGCCTATTTTCACAATGGAGAGACCCTCATCAGTGGGGGTTTGACTCATCAGCTCCTCCATGATTTCCTTCTCGTCATTTTTGTCCTTTTTCAACACGGATATTTGGGACAGCAGTTCCTCCCTTTCGACCTCCCATCTGCATTTTTCCTCCTGTAGCTCGACGACCCTCCCTTTGTATTCCATCATTTCCTGATGGATTTTCTCCTTTTCTTCTTGCAAGGCCATCAGTTCGACCGATTGGACGTGTTCTGAACTGGGGATCTTCAGTTTCTTCTTAAGGACCTATAGAGCATTGTATTTCTCCTCTAACAACCTCTTGACATCCTGGGTACTGTCAGAGCTAGCGATGTCCGTTTGCATTTTTCTGATTTGAACGCCATTGGCTTTGTTCTCGACCTTTTCGTGCTTCAGTTGAACTTCCAACTTGTCTACCAACACTTGCAACTTACTAATCCTCATCATGGCCTGCAACAGGTCTGAATATAGAATGTCGCTGGTTTGCTTCTGCAACTGAATCTTTTCTGGAGTACTGATTTTGTCCAGACGGATTTCTATCTGAGACATTTTCTTATCATTCACAATGGCCATTTTGAAAGTATTTTTCTCAGCATCCCTAGCAGCAACTAGGGATGTTTTAGAACTGTACAGGTTCCTTACCTTAGGGAGCAGATTTCATGTCTCCTCCAGGGATTGCTTCCTCTTTTCTAGGTAGCTTGTCTTGAGCTCTTCTTTTGATTTAAACAAGGGACCGGATTCTGGGTTGTTAACGTCACCTTCTGAACCTTTAAAAGAAAACTGACTGACCTGTACGGTCTTGATAGGGACCAAGGCAACCTTTTTGGAAATACTGGGCATCTCTTCGTCCACCATATCACCTCCTTCGAGCAGCTTCGCCTTCTTACGGGACGTCTCTTCGTCCACTTCCATATTCTCGGCCTCTGCCAAACTCCTCTTGACCGCAACACTGACACCCTCTGTAATTTGGATCTCTGAACGAGATGCAGGATGTGTCTCTGTCTCAGTTTTGGACTCGTCAGTGAAATGCAGCAGATTAGCCATTTCAGCTAACCCTTCAACAGCTTGATGCTCAAACGGTTTGTTTTTGTTTGCTTGCTTTCTCAATGATATCACCTGGTGGGGGTCATAGTTCATATTTACATCCTTTACGAAATCCATATTCTCCATCCATCTCTCTATACATGCCAGGGCACCTTTGCCTTTAAAAATGAAAGGGCCAACTTTAAATGGAAATTTAATATTCAAATATTTTCTGAAAGCACCGAAATGCTCCTCCTCTAATAACAACCTTTGCCTCATAAACTCTAGAGCAAAAATCCTTGGGGTCAAAAAGGAAGGCAACCTATAAGGCTGACCTGTAAAGCCATACACTCTCAAAACAGTATAATCTCTGTACAGAAACCAGTATCCCACCCGCCCCTCGGGTGAAGACTGCATCAAACACTTCATTTCATCAAGGACCCAGGGCAATTCTTGATCAAACAGCATCCTGTATGTTTCGGACATGATCGAATTGGAAAATTCGATCAGGTTGATTTGCTTTGGCAAATCAGAAGAGGATAGAGTACTTGTGAACTTCAATTCTGTAACATTAGAACATAATAACATGTTAAGCAGGTGTGTTTGAAACCTAAAAAACTGGACCTTGGGAAATTCAGTCAACTGGAGGTGGATCGCTTCGCCAGATATTTGTCTAAATTAAGCACAGGAACTGACTCGGACTCGGGACTTAAAGAATTTACTTTTAGCAGGAAACCAAGGATAACACCACCTATATGACAATCGTCGTCTAGACCTAACACTTGAAAAACTAAAGACATTACCCACTGCACTTCAGTTCTAAAAATGTGCAAGGGGTAGGGCAAGGTAAGGCCTTCAAGGGACTGACCTTCCTTTAGGATACTTGACAGGAATCGAGAGCGAGCGTCATCGTTGCAACTTTTAAAAAACTCGGCAAGGACAGACTCATTTACAGACTCACGGTTCATAGGGTAACTTTCGGGTAAACTAAGATTTTCCCTAATGGCCGAAGCATCAATTTTACATAGTATCTTCGACGCTGACCGACTCACAATGACTCTCTGAGAGGGAGAATAATTTACGGCGCACCATTTGGCAAATTCAAGGAAGTGGAGGGTTTGCTCCAGGGCAAAAAAGTACAAAAAAGACTTGCATACATTCAGAACGTCATTCCCTTGCGAGAAACAAGACCACAGCCTCTCTTTGCTGCCTGACACACTTCCTGTAGACAAGAAAGGATCGCAGACACCCTTGTGTCTATCTACCAAGAATTCTTCTCTTTCATCCGGGACCCGACCAGACACAGAGGCTTCACCCTGTTGATCCATTTCTTAATTTATAATGATAATTGAGCAAAGGAATTACAGGATTAAGGTCCTACCTGGCTCACTGTGGAGGCGTGTGTTCGGAATGTGCCTGGTGCTGACAACTGGAAGCGCCCAAATCGACAGGTCCTTTTCGCCGGGTCCCAAGCAATAAAATAATCGCTGGAGAGGTCAATTTTTCCTTTATAGGACACCCCCGATTAGACACGTGGGAAGCATTTATTTCCGCAACCGCTACTTATCTCTAACAGCCGTGCATCTTTCTCCTCCGGGTTCATTTCCGACCGTTGATCTCTTCTGTGCAAATTCCTGGCCTTCGGATCGTACACCACGTGTACTTTTCCGCTGGGTATCTTGGCGCTAAGCACCATGTAAGTCTCCATTCCGGGGTCGCTAGTGATCGTCGATGTGACGTACTTCCACCCTCACCGTTGGATCAAACGCCACGTCCCATATTCCGCTGAGCCGTCTGACTTTATCTACCGTGCAACTATGGGTCCCGGAAACATCTACAGCGGTCGATCTGATCTTCTTTTACCGGCGGGCCGTTGGATCATGTGGCGCCCATCCAATTCCGCTGGGCTCCTTCGCTTTATCTGTCGAGCAACTTTAATCAGCGGAATTGCTCCCAGCCGTTGATGCGATATCCCTTCAGCTACGCACCGTCGGATCTTCAGTCGCGTACCCAATTCCGCTGGGCACTCCGGGATTATCCGCCGTGTTAGTTCGACCTCCGGAATCATTGCTAGCCGTCGATCTATTACCCTCCGATCTCCAACCGTTGGATCGGGCAGCATATAATGAGTTCCGCCGGGTGGCTCAAAGCTTATCACGCGTGCATGTTCATCTCCCGGAAACGAAAATAGCCGTCGATCCACGTTGTCTTTAATCCTCGGCCGTCGGATCTACCTCCACGCTTCCCTTCCGCTGGAAGCTCTGGTGTTTATCCGTCGCGCAGGTTCCGGCTGCGAAATCAATCCCAACCGCTGATGTGATCCGATTCCGTCCCTCCACCGTCGGATCGAGAGGAATATATGTGATTCCGCCAACTCCCATTTCTTTAACTAACTTGCATTTTCCCCCGGTGGATCGGTTATGAACCGCAGATCATCCCCGAATCAATTTGTAACCATTGATTTGTGCAGGCGGCTAAAGGCCCGAACTTCTGCTATCTTCCTCGCATGTTTTGAAAGGCGAAGGGAGTATTAGCCATGGATTGGCTCCTTCTTTCGATCACAGCCTAGGATTTTTGTTAACTTGGCTGCTCTTTTAGACCATCACTTCACCTTTGTATCATATCTTTGAACCAAAGTATTTAAACAACACAATCTTATCCCCTCCCATGATCTTATATTGCTTTTGTTCAATACAGGTGCTAACAGCTGGCTCCATCTGGGGATGATATCCTCCCTGCGAGGTATCAAAGAACTCGTAGACCAGGTGCCTACCTTTTCACTTCGCATAATAATTTCCAAAAAACCCATTTTTCGTTTTTTGTGCATATATCATTTTTATGTATGTTTTTAGAAAGGAATGATATGCCTCCTGGACCTTGGGGCTTTCACTGCAAGCTCCAAATGTCTTCGGCTTACCCTACTTATTGACTGGTAAAGCAAATATATACAGCCTATAATACAAGTTTTACCTTCCTCCCCTAGGATAGGTAATGCTTCAGATATCTCCCATTGACAGGGTTGCTCTCAAGAGGAACCCCGTTTGTGTACTCCAGCAAGAATGCATTTTGCCCTCTATATCCAGCAATAACATAAGGTCCAACCCACATAGGGTCAAACTTCCCGTGCTTTTCTTCATTAGGGGCATCCCACTTCAGAACCAGGTCATCGATCTGAAATTGTTCTTCTTTGACCCTTCTGTCAAAAGTACTTTTCATTTTCTCTTGATGTGACTGTACTTTATTGTAGGCCTTATACCTTCGTTCGTCTAGCTCGATGATCTGATTTATCCTCCGCTGTATGTGGTTTGGTTCTTCTTGCTGATCTTGGAAATATCTCATCACTGGGACCCCTAATGATGCTGGAAAGATCACTTCAGTTCCATATACCAGTTGGAAAGGAGACATGCCAATTGCCCTTTTTGTGCTAATCCTGTCAGCCCATAGAGCATATTTGAGTTTGGTGTGCCAGGATCTTTTGTTCTCCTCCAACAGCTTTTTGATGATCCTTACCAGACTTTTGTTTGAATATTCGGCCAACCCATTTCCTTGAGGATAGTATGCTGTCGAATGATTCAGGCTTATGTGATACTTATGACAAAAATTTATCATCTTCCTGGACTTGAAAGCAGCGGCATTGTCTGTCACTATTCTTCTTGGACATCCAAATCGAGCCAGTATATTCTCTTCAAGAAATTCCATGATTACATTTTCAGTGGCCCTCCGGGTAGGAATTGCTTCTATCCATTTGGTAAAATAATCTGTAGCCATCAAAATCCACCTGTGTTGACCTGATGAATTGGGGTTTATTTCTCCAATAAAATCTAAACCCCATTGCTGGAAAGGTGCCTGTACTGTTATCGGATTCAGAGGAAGAGGTAATAATTTTCTCTTACCGTCGAAAATTTGGCATTGATGACATTTGTTGGTTTCTTTATATACATCTGAGAACAATGTAGGCCAATAATAACCAGCTCTTAGGATTTTGTTGGCTGTCACCTTCCAGGAATGATGTCCTCCACAATCTCCCCTGTGAAATTCTCTTGTAATTTGCTGGGCCTCGTCCTCCAAGAGACAGTTTAGCAGGACCCCTCCAGGGTCTTTCTAATAGAGGTATTTATTTATGATACAAAATTTGGCAGATTTTAACTTCACAAATCTTGCTCTTGACTTACTTAATCCTTCTGGTGCTTGCAGATTGCGGAGGACAAATACAATATCAGAATACCATGGAGAAGTTACAAAATCAACCATCACCTCTATATCTGTATCTAACTGATCGGGTTGATGAGATAAGAAATTTATTTGCAGAGATTCACAATTTGAGTTTGTCATCATCTTTTCCAATCCTTGTCCTTTGATCAACTTCGTGGGATTTATCTCTAGGTCATATTCCAATAAGGTAGCTATCCATTTGGCTCTCCTGCCTTCTGGATCAGGTTGGGTCAAAATTGCTTTCACAGCAGCGGTTGGGACATGTGCAATTACATGTGAATGCAAATCATACACTCTGAAATATTTTAATGCTTTAACTAAAGCATAGGCTTGCTTTTCCATGATGTCATATTTCAATTCTCCATCCCGAAGTATCTTACTGAAGAAAGCTATAGGTTGTTCCTGGTTTTCGTCATTCTTCTGCAATAATACTGCTGCTATAGTATGCTCTGAAGCATAGGAGAATATTGAGAATTCTTTGGCAAAATTTGGACTTACCAGGACAGGGGCTTCTGAAATAGCTTTCTTGATTCCCCAAAATGACTCCTTGGATTCTGCACTCCACTTTATTTCATGACCCTTTTC
>LPNX010100407.1:210697-259419 GCA_001517045.1 Pseudotsuga menziesii | reverse complement strand
TTCACAATGGCCATTTTGAAAGTATTTTTCTCAGCATCCCTAGCAGCAACTAGGGATGTTTTAGAACTGTACAGGTTCCTTACCTTAGGGAGCAGATTTTGTGTCTCCTCCAGGGATTGCTTCCTCTTTTCTAGGTAGCTTGTCTTGAGCTCTTCTTTTGATTTAAACAAGGGACCGGATTCTGGGCTGTTAACGTCACCTTCTGAACCTTTAAAAGAAAACTGACTGACCTGTACGGTCTTGATGGGGACCAAGGAAACCTTTTTGGAAATACTGGGCATCTCTTCGTCCACCATATCACCTCCTTCGAGCAGCTTCGCCTTCTTACGGGACGTCTCTTCGTCCACTTCCATATTCTCGGCCTCTGCCAAACTCCTCTTGACCGCAACACTGACACCCTCTGTAATTTGGATCTCTAAACGAGATGCGGGATGTGTCTCTGTCTCAGTTTTGGACTCGTCAGTGAAATGCAGCAGATTAGCCATTTCAGCTAACCCTTCAACAGCTTGATGCTCAAACGGTTTGTTTTTGTTTGCTTGCTTTCTCAATGATATCACCTGGTGGGGGTCATAGTTCATATTTACATCCTTTACGAAATCCATATTCTCCATCAATCTCTCTATACTTGCCAGGGCACCTTTGCCTTTAAAAATGAAAGGGCCGACTTTAAATGGAAATTTAATATTCAAAGATTTTCTGAAAGCATCGAAATGCTCCTCCTCTGATAACAACCTTTGCCTCATAACCTCTAGAGCAAAAATCCTTGGGGTCAAAAAGGAAGGCAACCTATAAGGCTGACCTGTAAAGCCATACACTCTCAAAACAGTATAATCTCTGTACAGAAACCAGTCTCCCACCCGCCCCTCCGGTGAAGACTGCATCAAACACTTCATTTCATCAAGGACCCAGGGCAATTCTTGATCAAACAGCATCCTGTATGTTTTGGACATGATCGAATTGGCAAATTCGATCAGGTTGATTTTTTTTGGCAAATCAGAAGAGGATAGAGTACTTGTGAACTTCAATTCTGTAACATTAGAACATAATAACATGTTAAGCAGGTGTGTTTGAAACCTAAAAAACTGGACCTTGGGAAATTCAGTCAACTGGAGGTGGATCGCTTCGGCCAGATATTCGTCTAAATTAAGCACAGGAATTGACTGGGACTTGGGACTTAAAGAATTTACTTTTAGCAGGAAACCAAAGATAACACCACCTATATGACAATCGTCGTCTAGACCTAACACTTGACAAACTAAAGACATTACCCACTGCACTTCAGTTCTAAAAATGTGCAAGGGGTAGGGCAAGGTAAGGCCTTCAAGGGACTGACCTTCCTTTAGGATACTTGACAGGAATCGAGAGCGAGCGTCATCGTTGCAACTTTTAAAAAACTCGGCAAGGACAGACTCATTTACAGACTCATGGTTAATAGGGTAACTTTCGGGTAAACTAAGATTTTCCCTAATGGCCGAAGCATCAATTTTACATAGTATCTTCGACGCTGACCAACTCACAATGATTCTCTGAGAGGGAGAATAATTTACGGCGCACCATTCGGCAAATTCAGGGAAGTGGAGGGTTTGCTCCAGGGCAAAAAAGTACAAAAAAGACTTGCATACATTCAGAACGTCATTCCCTTGCGAGAAACAAGACCACAGCCTCTCTTTGCTGCCTGACACACTTCCTGTAGACAAGAAAGGATCGCAGACACCCTTGTGTCTATCTACCAAGAATTCTTCTCTTTCATCCGGGACCCGACCAGACACAGAGGCTTCGCCCTGTTGATCCATTTCTTAATTTATAATGATAATTGAGCGAAGGAATTACAGGATTAAGGTCCTACCTGGCTCACTGTGGAGGCGTGTGTTCGGAATGTGCCTGGTGCTGACAACTGGAAGCGCCCAAATCGACAGGTCCTTTTCGCCGGGTCCCAAGCAATAAAATAATCGCTGGAGAGGTCAATTTTGCCTTTATAGGACACCCCCGATTAGACACGTGGGAAGCATTTATTTCCGCAACCGCTACTTATCTCTAACAGCCGTGCATATTTCTCCTCTGGGTTCATTTCCGACCGTTGATCTCTATTGTGCAAATTCCTGGCCTTCGGATCGTACACCACGTGTGCTTTTCCGCCGGGCATCTTTGCGCTAAGCACCGTGTAAGTCTCCATTCCGGGGTCGCTTGTGACCGTCGATGTGACGTACTTCCACCCTCACCGTTGGATCAAACACCACGTCCCATATTCCGCTGAGCCGTCTGACTTTATCTACCGTGCAACTCTGGGTCCCGGAAACATCTACAGCCGTCGATCTGATCTTCCTTTACCGGCGGGCCATTGGATCATGTGGCGCCCATCCAATTCCGCTGGGCTCCTTCGCTTTATCTGTCGAGCAACTTTAATCAGCGGAATTGCTCCCAGCCGTTGATGCGATATCCCTTCAGCTACGCACCGTCGGATCTTCAGTCGCGTACCCAATTCCGCTGGGCACTCCGGGATTATCCGCCGTGTTAGTTCGACCTCCGGAATCATTGCTAGCCGTCGATCTATTACCCTCCGATCTCCAACCGTTGGATCGGGCAGCATATAATGAGTTCTGCCGGGTGGCTCAAAGCTTATCACGCGTGCATGTTCATCTCCCGGAAACCAAAATAGCCATCGATCCACGCTGTCTTTAATCCTTGGCCATCGGATATACCTCCACGCATCCCTTCCACTGGAAGCTCTGGTGTTTATCCGCCGCGCAGGTTCCGACTGCGAAATCAATCCCAACCGCCGATGTGATCCTATTTCGTCCCTCCACCGTTGGATCGAGAGGAATATATGTGATTCCGCCAACTCCCATTTCTTTAACTAACTTGCATTTTCCCCCGGCGGATCGGTTATGAACCGCAGATCATCCCCGAATCAATTTGTAACCCTTGATTTATGCAGGCGGCTAAAGGCCCGAACTTCTGCTATCTTCCTCGCATGTTTTGAAAGGCGGAGGGAGTATTAGCCATGGATTGGCTCCTTCTTTCGATCACAGCCTAGGATTTTTGTTAACTTGGCTGCTCTTTTAGACCATCACGTCACCTTTGTATCATATCTTTGAACCAAAGTATTTAAACAGCACAATCTTATCCCCTCCCATGATCTTATATTTCTTTTGTTCAATATAGGTGCTAACATCTAGGATTGTTTCACCTGTTTATTTTTAAATTTTTATTATGCTTGGTTTTTGTTGTTTTAATTTTCCTTTGTTTTATAATTTATGGTTGATTGATTGCCATTAGGGTCTACTTTGTTACCTAAAATCATCAAACTTTTCATTCATTAACTATGAGCCCAGGTATGTGCAAAGGAGTATATGTTATATGGTGAATTCTCACAACTGGCAGCATATTGATTTCTGATGGCAGAAGGTCCAAATGAGTGGATTCTTCTGCTCTTATCAATAACGACAGAGATAAAAAGGAGGATCCCTAGTTCAACAATGGGAAGGGCCATAGATGTGCATGGAGGTGCAGGAATCGACCCATGCCTACCAATGGAGCACCAACAGGAAGCCAAGGACCTGCTCTTGCATTATATTAATTTGGGTGTCTCTGCTCTTAAGGCCTTTGTTCCTGCCATTGAAGTTGTTGAGCTTATGGTACGGGAGCTTGAGAACAACCCAGTTTTAAATTCTGTCGTGGCTCAGCATTGTCTGCAAAAGGAACAGTAGAAATGGATGCAAGCATTATGGATGGTTTCAGAAATAAATGTGGAGCTGTTTATGGCCTTTCTACTGTTAAAAATCTTATTTCCCTTGCTCGACTTGTCATGGAAAAGTCTCCATATGTCTACCTTGGTTTTAATGGGGCTGAAGAGTTTGCAAGAGAACAGGGAGTTGAAATCGTAGACACAAACTATTTCATTACTGCAGAAAATAAAGAGCGATTGGAGTAAGCAAAGAGTGCAAACAGCATACAGTTTGACTAGCGTCTTCCAGAGTCTGAGAATGCAGTTAGAAAAGCACATAATTTATTGCCTACAGTGAAAATCCATGCAAACAGAATAGTTGCAGCTGATAATGTCCTTCATAATGCAGTACTGTCTGAAAAGGAATTGCCATCTTTAGAAAGTTGTATAGAAAACGGGGAGAAAATGCCCTGCAGAAAAGAAATGTTAGCGGAATGGAGTACCTATCAATATATATGAGCCAGAAACCATGCAGGTCATTATGTTGTAAGGCACTAAGATTTGGGTGCCTGGGCCCGAAACCTGAACTTGAATATGTGTTACAAATAATTCTTTGGTAAGGTAATCACCTTGTTAGACTTCCTGTAAACGATTCTTCAATTGCAAATATGGCAAATATGGCAAAGCAACTTTAAATAATGTTCAATTGCAAGTATATGGAAAGAGGACAGATTTGGTCCCTAAGCTTTGGTTAGAGTTTCATGATGGGAACTCTATGCACTCCAGAAGCAGCCTTTATGAATTGCCAGATGGGTGAAAACGATGAGGACGCTAGCGTAGAAGAAGGATCAGATTTCCAGATGGCAGACACCTAAAAACAAAGAATTATTTTTATATTTGATGGTTGTTGGTTTCCAGATTTCCAGGCATCGAATCAACATTTTAACAACTAACCTTACAGGTGGCATCGAAGAGGCAGAGGACCAAATAGCTTCAAATGTCTTGTAACGAGTTGTAATTAATTTAGCAATTGTGAGTTGATGTAATGGATATAAATTCTAGCATTGTTCAATGTAAAATGAGAGAGCAAGGAGAGAGCAGAGGTCTGGAGAAGGGGAATGCGAGTTGGCAGTTTTGGAGTAATGCATGATCAATTGTAAACACATCTGTGTAGCATGAGCATTTTGCAGCTTCAGTAACAGGTTCTATTTCTGAATGAACATGATGATGATTTTCCCTTGTGTTATATAAATTGTCTTTCTGATAATTCTGTTATGTATATGGTCATTCATATTCCATTACACTAATTCTTATCTTGAAGAGACAGTTATATTTTTATTTTATAAACATTGGCAGTTTCACTTCTTGATTTATGATCATAGTAGCCTGGGTAGTGAACTTTGTGATTGTCCATGTTATACAACATCTGTTGGATTCTCCTGCAACTCTGATTCATACCAGCCTATCACTTCAATGCTTTGATCTTCTTATAAATACCTGTATTTACCAATCTGTGACATATACCAGCTTTGCTTATTGTATATTGTGTGATGCATTTAAAGCTTTTGATTTCATACCAGAATTGTGTAATATGTACAAACAGTTATACTAGCCTAGTTCCTTCTAGTGCTGTGAAGTTCCATTAGGCTTGTTTGATACTAGTTTGTGTTTTTAGTTTGATTTCATTTAATTTATACATTTTTGAACAAAGATTTCCTTAATCTTGAATCCCGTAGTCTATGTTCAACTTTAGGGATAATAGGTTGCTTGTCCCTATCTTATTTGGATTTTGCTCTACTTTAGGGTCTTATGTTGCTGGCATCTTGCTGTAAGTCTGAAAGTCATGTACACCATACTTTGTGCTTTTTAGTAAGCCCTTGAGTTTTTGTTGTTTGAATCTTCTTTCACTTAGCAATTTGAGGTGGATTATCTTGTTTGGGTGATAGGTTCAGTGCTGTGTATCTGAATCAGTCATCAGGATTTTAGATACCTTGTACTCTGTAGTACTTTCGAGTAGTGTCAATTTGTCACTTGTCCTTTAGTGATTTCAATGGATTTTATTCATCGTTTCTTCCCAAGCTAGGTGTTTTCCATGTCTCCTCCTTAGGTGGTTGAATTTGGTTCTTGCAAGTCTGCTATACTTCATATTGCTTGTTTTATGGTTTGACTATTCAAGCATACTCAAGAAGTTTTGCATTTAAGTGCATGGTAATTTTTGAAGAATTTGAAAAGTGAAGAAAAACATTGGAAAATTTTGCATTTTAATTGCATATTGTAGTTTTATTTTCAGTATTTTCAAATAAAATTTCAAATATTGCAAAAAATAAGTCTTAGTCTTTTCATACTCAGTTTTAATTTCATTAGTTCATATTTACAAAAAAAAAAAGCTTGTTGTAAGTAGTTGTAATTTGTTTTGGAATTCATTTTATGCACCTTTTTACTTTTCTTATCGAGTCTATATTATCATAGTCATTCATGCCACTTACCCTCTAACTAAGAACAACCCTTAAAATGAACGCTATAATTTAAAATTTATTATTAAGTTTTGTTTTACAGGGCCATACACCTACTAGCTTAGGCTAGATTTGTGGGATAGGAAGTGTAAACTCCCCACAAGTGTTTAAATTCAGACGTAGTTGGCCATTCGATAGGTAAATCCTTCTCTATGTTGGTAGTATCTGGGAAGATTCTCTCAAACGAGAGTTAAGCACGAGGCCGCGTGGAGGTTGGGACTGAGGAGATAACCCTCCGATTCCTTGTCAAAACGTAGACCAAAGTTTTTGTGCATCTAGGGATTCTGTCCTAGACAGAGTTTTGGGCTTTGCTACCCTGCCCATGCATACGAATCAGGCTTGCGACTGTCTCCCCAGACTATTGATATAGTTAAGGTAGCCTTTAGTCTCTTTGACATCTAGGGTTTATACACAGGTAAACCAGAAGGCTATTTCTGGTTCAGCTTGGCCGAGCTCAGAAGGTAACCCTTGTTGAAAGTGTAGGAGGGCGGTGGGTGATTCCTCCGCTTGTGCCTAAGAACCTCTTCAAGGATGCTAAGAAACTGTCTCTCAGCTTTCTTCGGGAAAGCATATCTTATACCCCTTGTGATTGTTGAGACTTTAGGAAATTTTGTAGTGATTGCTCTGTGGTTTGTCTATGTTTAGCTGACCTTAGAGTGTGAAGAGTAAAATTTACAATCGTGGAGGACCAATCTATCAGAAGGTCACGAAGGTTGAAAAACCTTCCTCCGCTTATCACATTGGAACCTCCCCCTCCCCCTCAAAGGCAGAGATTAGACACGAACAGTTCTTTCGAACCGATAGGAGTTAGTGAAGTTCAGGGTGAACTAGAACTTAGGATAGACCAGTTTTATTTAAATACAGTTGAGATAGAAGACTTGCAGGCTGACGAGTTTGCAAGGAACTTTAATTCACCTCTAACTAAATTTAACAATCCTATGATCGTTCAGGTTCGTCCTTTCAATTCACACGTGATTGGTGTCCCTCTAGGCAGACTAATGTCTACTGCAGGAGAAAGTTCTTCTACCTCCACCTCAGCTGCTCCAGCTGAAGGAGTGCCACCTCCCCCGATTGGTGCCCCTAGAACAAGTATACCTACTACACCTTTAACTCCATCTAGCCGGGTGGTTCAACCACCAGCTCCCACCAATTTAGCAAGTACTTCTTGTGGACTGGTCACTGGGATTCCTAGTGTACCTTCAGTTCCTACTTTCTTTGCACACACTGCTCAGAGTGGTCCTATAGGATCCTTGTCATTTGTCCAGGGTTTTCCTTGGAATGGGGGGCACATTCCCTCATCCACTTCATATGTCGGTCCAACACCTACATATGTAGGGGTGCAATTCGAAAACCCTAATCATTATGGTCAAGGTTTTCAATCTCTGGTTTCAGCTCCGTTCACGAGCTCTCCTTTCTCGCTTTTTAGTAGAGGGATACCTGCTCCTGTGTTCCAAACCCCAGCTTCGACTGGGGCAGCTAGAACCTCATACACTGCACCGCACATAAACAATCCACTGACTTATGGGTGGAATCCTTTCCAAAGCGTCCCAACCACTTCGCAACTGACAACAGGGGGCAGCCTGACCTTCACATCTGGGAACATGGGGGCAAGCCCCTCAAATCCCCAAGTTGGTACTTTTAATGCGCCGGTTAGACCCAAGGTCCCTTTCCTGGTAAATTTAAACTTGCCAGACTTGTCAAAACTAATGAATGACCCAGTGAGACATAACTGCTCCTGGCCACCCATTCCTACCATGCTTCCCTCGGACATTCCAAAATTCGAAGGAAAAGTTGGTGATGATCCAGGAGCTCATGTCACCACTTTCCATTTGTGGTGCTCTTCCAACTCACTGAATGACGATACAATTCGGTTGAGACTATTCCAAAGAACTATGACCAGTACTACAACAAAATGGTCCATTGAACTGCCTTCTGTTGCATTTGATGGTTTTTGGGACTTGGATAATGTATTCCTTAGTCACTTCCAACTTCCTGTCCGATATGATTTCGGGACAGACTTGTTGTCTACCTTTCGGCAGGACAAGGCCACTCATATTTTGGATCACATCCAAGAGTGGAGAAGACGGAAGAGCCTTGTCAAAGCCACCATCCCTCCCGAGTTTTTACTAGAATGGTTCCTTAAATCCCTATTGCCATATATATATATCTAAGGATGTATCTACTTTGGGAGTGACCAATGAGGAAGAGGCTATCCTTAGAGCCCAGCATTTAGATTTGATATATTCTCAGTCTAGGATTTTATATGAGATCATCCCTAATGTACCGAGGCCAACACACAATGTAGAGAAACCTAAGCCTGGACCCCATGCCGATGGTGTGGTTGGCTCTGTGAAATCTCCCACTGTAGAGTCTTTGGCTAAACAACTCCATGAGTTGTCTGTCAAACATTCTACGGTGGAGGCAGCAAAGGCTACCCCCTCACCCCATAGTGCAAATGTTTTTGCACAATCCTCTTAAAAGGGCAATCAATAGCCTGATGGGAAAAAGAAGAAAGGAAAAAAAGGTGAGGGAAACCAAAACAAGCAAAAACCCACAAACAATACTGATGGGGGAAAAAAATAAAAGAAGAAGGTGAAATTCCCATGTAAGTTTTACCATGAAGATCACCTGACCCATTAATGTCCCCTTATGGGACAAGCTCAGAAGTTGTTAAAAAGCCAACAACCGGCTGTCCTAAAGGATCCTTTTCCCCAAGGATAGAATTCTGCTTCAGCTTCAAATGTAACAAGGGGCACTCCATATGCTCCCTAATTATATCAACATGGTTCAATCCCAAACTTTAATCCAGACTAGGAACAAGAACTGTGATACAGAGGCTTCGGAGAAGGGTAAGTCGATAAGTGAAACTTCCAACCCTCTCACGATTGAAAAACCTGCCGAACCTATGCCCAAGATACCGAAAGGTGTCTTCAAGAAAACCTTGCACAATCCCAATTCTAGGGCTGCAGCCAACTACTCAGTAGTTGAAGATTTAGCCCAGACCCCTTGTACGATGTCGGCTTTAGAGGTGTTACAGAGTTGTCTTGCCCAAAGAGATGCACTCTTAGCAGCCTTAGGCAGCATGGATTCATTGAGCCTCATGGCGAAATTTAATTTGTTTGATGTCAAAATTCGCCTACCTTATCATGTAGCCTTATCAATAGATGTCATCCATGGTGGAAAAACCATTGGAAGGGTAGTTGTTGATGAGGGTGCTTCTACATGTGTCATGTCCATGTCTTGCTGGAAAGCTCTTGGATCTCCAGAGCTAGTTCCATCGAACACCCTACTTACTGCTTTCGACGGAAGGTCATTTCGTCCACATGGTATCCTACTGGCTTTCGAAATAAAGTTGAAAGGGAAGGTAGTATCTGTTGAGGTAGAGGTGATTGATGCACCTTTGGATTATAACTTGCTCTTGGGGAGAATTTGGACTTATGCCATGTCTACTATTGCATCGGCCGTACTTCGGGTTGTAGTGTTTCCACATGAAGGGAAGTTGGTTATTGTAGACCAACTCAGTTTTACTCGAAAGGGCCGCATGGAAACTAACGAGTCCACCGTACCATTGGTTGATCAGGTTAAAACTGCTTCAGAGAGCTTAGGGTCTGGAATGTATGCATCATTGATGGGCACATTCGATATTCCAGCTCCGATTAATTATCTAGGTTCTACTAGTGTAGGGAAGTCTATAGCAATGGTTGTTTATAGAACAGATCCTTGGGTTCTTCCTTCCCGCCATGAACCTGAAGTGCCCTTATTAGTAGTGGAAGTATCTTATCAAGCTATTGTTGATACTGTTGTTGATCCCATTCCGACCCCTCTCACAGTCTTAGAGGAGCCGAAAGAAGCCTATCTGCTTGCTTGGGCAGAGAACTCTTTGCATTCTAGAGACTGCTTAGATATGGTTTTTCCTTCTGATGAAGCCATTCTGGAAGCTATGTGCGGACGAGATAAGATCTACAAAGATATTCACCATCGATCATATTTTCTTCTAGAGTTAAGCAGAATTGAGAACCAAGAGTTCCATATGAGACTGGAAGGTGATGTTGATACACCTATTAATCGATTACCAAGGGAAGGAATATTTGCTGAGGGGAATATGACAAATATTTTTGCTACCATCCCTATCAACATCTCTTCAAACCCAAATGTTGTGGAAAATGTACACATCGGTGCAAACTGCTCTCCGGAGGAAATTGCGATCTATACAGCCTTGTTTAAGGAATTCCACGACGTATTTTCTTGGTCATATGAGGAGATGCCAGGCATTGATCCATCAATAGTTGAGCATGAAATCAGAACTTACCCTGATGCTAGGCCCGTTCGACAAAAGTTGAGACCTGTCAATCCGCGTAAAGCGACAGCTGTTAAGCCTGAAGTTGAAAAACTGTTGAAATCCGGTTTCATTTACCCGATAGCTT
The DNA here is from genome assembly GCA_001517045.1 of Pseudotsuga menziesii. Taxonomy (NCBI): domain Eukaryota; kingdom Viridiplantae; phylum Streptophyta; class Pinopsida; order Pinales; family Pinaceae; genus Pseudotsuga; species Pseudotsuga menziesii. The sequence goes on along the minus strand of LPNX010100407.1, from coordinate 248,818 downwards.
TGACAGAATGGGTATCCAACCCCGTTCTCGTCGACAAAAAGCAAGGGACTATACGCGTTTGTACTAAATTTCAGGATCTAAATAAATCCTATCCTAAGGATAACTACCCCACGCCATTCATAGATCAAATCATTGATGCATGTGCGGGGAGTGAAGTATTTTCGTTTATGGATGGTTTCTCTGGGTATAATCAAATCCAAATTAAACCGAAAGACCAACATAAAACAACTTTCATTTGTCCTTGGGGTACATTCGCATACAAGAAAATTCCCTTTGGATTGAAAAATGCAGGGGCTACCTTTCAGCGGGAAATGAATTTTTCCTTTCATGACATTAAAGCCATTGTTGAACCCTACCGTGATGATCTGCCAACACATTCTCGTAAGAGGATCGATCACCCAGATCAATTGCGTTTGATTTTTGAACGATGCAGATATTACTACAAAATTTGCTTGAATCCCCACAAGTGCGTTTTCTGTGTCGAGTCAGGGAGATTGCTCGGATTCATTGTTTTCAACAAAGGTATTTAGGTGGATCCTTTGAAATTTGAGGCCATAGTAAATCTGCCTCCTCCTCATTCTAACAGGTAGCTTCAATGCCTGCAAGGGAAGTCCAACTTCCTTCGACGTTTTATTGTAAATTATTCCAAGATTACTAAAGGTTTCATGCACCTGTTAAAGCAGGACACCCCATTTGTATGGGATGAAATCGCACAACTTGCATTCGAGGCATTAAAGAAAGCTTTGTTGTTGGCACCGTTATTGCGCCCACCAGATTACTCTTATGATTTTATATTGTATCTGGCCGCATCTAAGTCGACCATAGGGGTAGTACTAGTCCAGGAGGACAATAAGCTCCAAGAGCATGTCGTCTACTATCTTAGCCGTGCTTTAGTTGGCCCTGAACTTAGGTATTCCCAGGTCGAGAAGTTGGCCTTGGCATCTGTGTATGTTATTCAGAGGTTCCGTCACTACATCTTACCGAGGACCACGACGACAGTGGCAGATGTTAATCCCTTCCAATATGTTTTGTCCCGACGGATAGTTGGAGGCAAATTCAATAAATGGATAGTCATTCTTCAGGAGTTTGACTTAGATTTCCAATCTGCCAAATCCAAGAAATCCTTAGTTTTTGCTGAGCTCATTGCAGAATTTCCAGTAGAGGAAGATGTAGCCATTGAAGAAGACTCGTTCCCAGATGAGCATATCTTTTTGATTTCCACCTCTGACCCTTTGTACGGAGATATACTTGTCTATCTGCAGACTTTGAAGTACCCTACAACCTTCTTGCGGGAAGAACGATGCAAACTACGCGTACATGCCAAAAACTACCTCATTATTGGAGATACTTTATATCGTGGGGGGGTAGATTCTGTTTTGTGTCGATGTCTTACCCACGAAGAAGCATAGCTTGTCCTAAATGATGCCCATAGTGGAGCGTGTGGGGGTCATTTATCTGGGTTAGCAACGACCCAGAAGATCTTACGTGCCGGTTATTTCTAGCCCACGATCTCTAAAGATTGTGTAGAAGTCGTGAAGCACTATCATCCTTGTCAGCTTTACACCAGAAAGATGCGGTCGCATCCTGCTCCGTTGTTTCCCGTCATCTTAGTGGGCCCTTTCACGAAGTGGGGGATATATTACGTAACGTACAACCCAGTCTTGGTTGAGGGGCACAAACATATCATTGTCGCTGTAGATTATTTCACGAAGTTGGCAAAGGCAATGCCCACCTATAAATTTGAAGGGAAACTGTAGCCTTTTTCGTTTTCAACCAAATTATTGCACGATTCGGTATCCCTAAAGAGATTGTAATTGACCATGGCAGTCATTTCCAAAATAGTATAATGATTAAATTGACCACTATGCTAGGGTTTAGACAAGAGCATTCATCTTCTTTCTATCATCAAGCAAGCGGTCAAGTCGAGGCTGTAAATAAAATCTTGAAGACTATTCTCAAGCGCACTATTAATGCAACTCGTTCCAATTGGCACATCATGCTATATCCTGCACTTTGGGCTTATCGGACCAATGTGAAAACTGCTACAGGGTTCTCTCCTTTCCAACTCATTCACGGAGTGGAAGCAGTAACCCTGGTTGAATATGAAATCTCGTCCTTAAAGATTGCTATTCATGTGTTACCTGATATGACTGAGCTGGAAGAATGTTTGTTACACTTAGAACATCTAGATGAGCAGTATAGAGATGCGATGATAGCAAACGAGGCGCATAAAAATAGGGTCAAAAATCAATACGATAAATCGGTCAAACCTCAGATTTTTTTTGAAGGGGAGCTTGTCTTGCTTTGGGATCAAGACAAAGAATCCCTGGGGGTAGGGAAATTCAAGTCTATGTGGTTAGTACCTTATGTCATGTCAAAAGTTTTGAAGAAATGTGCATATTAATTAACAGATTTCGAGGGGAATAAGCTGCCCTAGCCTAGAAATGGGCTCTACTTGAAAAAGTACTATGCTTAGGCTTAACGTTTTTTCTTGTATTTTTATTGCATGTATTTTATGTATAATAGTTCATCGGTTTGTGTTATTATACCATATGTTGGTTGTTACAGATGCCTTTCGAGTGGTTCGTAGGTTTCACAAATGGCGCTAGTCACCAAACTTGTAACCTGGCTTCAGCCGCATGGGTCATTTATTCACCCTCAGGACAGCTAGTTGCCTCTGGAGGAGCTTGCCTAGGTCCTACTACCAATAATGTGGCCGAATATAGGGCTGTCATTGAGCTTTTATGGGATGCTTTGTCACGTGGCATCACCCAGCTGGAAGTCAGACTTGACTCTCAACTGGTGGTTTCCCAACTTAATCGAGCTTATCAGGTGCGGAACCATATTTTACTATGTCAGTTTATGCAAGTTAGGTTATTGGAAAGAAATTTTGAGTTTATTACATTCAATCATATTCCAAGAAATCAAAATTCATTAACTGATGCATATGCTAATTATATCTTGGACTGGCACTATACACATTTTGCATAAAAATATACAACAGATACATTACAAAACACATGTAAATAAAACCAACAATATATATATATATGTGTGTGTGTGTGTGTGTGTGTGTGTGTGTGTGTGTGAATATCTATCCATATAGATAGGTTGAGTTTTCTGATCCTCAGATCGAGTCATAACTGTATAATATACAAAAAATATACAAAAAATGGATCGAAGTCAATAAAATGCTCCTAGGTCTAAGCTTGACCACCCTGGTCATCATGTCCACCCTGGTCATCTGGACCACCCTGGTCCCCCTGGTCATCCTGATCACCCTTCTCTCGAGCTTCTTTAGCTTCATCAGCTGCAGCAGCCTCAATAACGTCGATGTACACAAGTACTGCTCTAGCTACCCACCTCATAATGCGTATCCAGACAGGTGGTATACCAACCACTAGCTCCTGCATAATAGCAGGGATATGCTCAATACATAAAGTAGGTACTCTTTGGGTAAGCCTGGACAGCTTTCCCTCAAGAACCCTAATCAAACCATGGTCTTCTCCCGCCACAGGACGCACATACATACGTGGATGCCCAGCAGGGCAGACTGGTCCAATATCTGCATTTTAACATTTTAAAGGATTTAAAACTCTTATACACATGTATATATCTTTATGACTAAAATTCATAAAAATTTAAAAATTTGAAAACAAAAATACCTGACGCTCCCCATGCTCCTCCAGGAGGGAGGACAAGGTCGGTGTCACCTCGGAAATCTATCCCGGCATATGGAAACTGTTCAAGTGCTAGTAGCTATCGCCCCCACCATAAGTAGAAGTCGTTTTCGTATACACTATGAATCAATCCACCACCTCCCTGGTGGAGGAAGATTTCCCCCCACCTACTCAGTCTAGGCTGACGGGGAGAACAAACTGGTAATGGTACTGCAGGACTCAAACCAGGCACCCTGTCAAAGAAAAAGGCCACCAATATGCTAGAATAACCGAAGTTTTTTCGTCGGCCTCTTTTACAGTCTGAGAGCTGCTTCCTCATTATTGGGATTAATCACAAAAACCAATCATATAGGGCTCTCTGTAGACAGTCCACTACAAGTCTCATTTTCTTTCAAGTTGCAAGGTGAAGTGATGATGACCCTGCAACCCTCACTATAGTACTTGCCAACACCTGTAATGGCAAGCTGCGAATATGAACAATAGGGATGCAACTACCCCTCTTTTGAGTACCGGGCGCACAGTATGCATCAATGTAGTTCTGCACACTTAGAAGGTCACCGCCTCTACCGGTACCTTCCAAGTTAACCGGAGCTCCTCGTCGTGACAAACCGGAGATGAAGTAGATATATTCCAAGGTAATCTCTAGAAACTCGCCTTGTAGGTCAAACATACCAAGATCATGATCCCAATAGTTTATCATAAAATCTAGTAGGCAGACATTGAATCCCATAGGTGAGGTACAGAAGAATTTTAGCAACCCACTTTGCCGCAAAGCATTCCCCGTGGGGGAATTCCGTAGAGCTTCTTGGTCCATGTCTTCATGCTCCCTCTCCCTCCACTCAAGCACCATGTTTCAATATGGAAAGAAGCCATTTATCAAACATTAAATTCATAGAAAAACTTTGTTTTTTGTCCCTACATAGCTTTTTCCTACCTCGTGCAGTGTACGCGACTGTCCTTTGGACAAGTCGTGTATTGTACGCGACTTGATTTCAGGCAACCTGCGTACAAAATGCGTGTACGCAACTGTTGATATACCATACCCGCGTACACAACGTGGCTACTTTGAGGATAGTGGAAAACATCAAATTTTAGCCAAAAATTGAAATTTGCTTGGATCAAATGAAAGAGCATGGAGTGTAGTTTTACCTGGCACTTGCGGTTTTGAGAATTGTCCACAACGAGCAATTAAAGGCAAAGGTAAAACTTGTCTATTTTGGGTAAAAAGTTAAATGGTGAGTTTTTGATTTCTATTTTGAACTATTTATAAAAATATTGTTTCAAAAGTGGGTTTTTAACCTATAGTTCATATTTTTTATAAAAATCAAACTAATACCATGTCTTTTTCTTCAATGTAACAGGTCTAAGGTCGTTTGAAGTTGTTTTTGGCTCATGTAGGATAGGATTTCGGTCATTCACATGCATTTTTGCATTCACACCTAAGCCGTCTTAACCCTAGAATTACCACTTTGAACACGGACTATGGTATTTTAACCATTAGTACCTCGTCTATGCCATTGTTCTTCCGTGGATATGGCTTTCCTCACATGAGTATCCTTGATTAGAACCCACTTATTGTCTTTTGATACTCATGCTGCATTTGTCATAGGTTCAAGGGAGTCTCCTTAGCTATTTTTCACGCCAAATCGAGCCTCATTTTGGTCTCTTTTTACAAGCTGTCCTTTTATAAGACTCCCCACCCTTATGGAGTTTCTTTAGGCCCAGGTCTAAGGGCCTCAAAATAAACTTGAATATCGAGTAAACTTGTCTATTCAGGCACGTTAAGAATATGTGAATGGGCATCCACATTGGTGGTAGGTTATCTCTTTCTCGGACCATATGGAATAATACAAGAAACGATCACTCTCTTTTCTGCGGAATTGAGAAGAGTATTCTCAAGTATAGGTTTATCACATTTTCGGACCCGAGGGACTAAATTTACGGAAAAGGAACACCTAGTATGAGCTTAGTTTTCTCTTTTTCGTGCTCTGGACCTAAACATGAAAAAGATTCAGAGTGTACTTTATGTCTTTGTCATGCTCGTTAAACAACAAGAACAAAACATCGATTTTACTGTTGTAAGACCCATTTCTCGTACTCAAATGGATATTTTCGAGTGATCTTGCTTTCCTTCACACTCGTAAAACTCAAGCTATATGCTGCTCTCGAAGGAGCATTGGGTAGGTGGTAATTTAACCTTTTTCGGACCTCCTTGACAAAGTACGAAAAATGTTCACCTTTTCTTCTATGGAAGTTAATAGAGTTCTTCTGTGGTATGTTTTATACTTTTCCGGCCTCAGGAGACTAAATTGGACGAAAAAAGACACCCTTGGAGTCTTCTTCAAAGTTTTTAAACTCTCTAAATATGAAAACACCAAGTGAGCATATACTAGTTCGGGCTCATAAAATCCATGAATCAGTGCATTATTCTCTCTTCTCTTCAAGCTTGTCAAAAATGAAGAGAGACTTGAGTTGATTTTCCTGGACTCGTTAAAATTTAACAAGAAAGATAAGGAAGAAGTTTTATTTTGATTCTCAGTTGGTGGAAGCATGTCTTCCTTGAACATAGCACTCTTTGTACTTTCCGATACTCATGTCCTAGTGTTCACTTTCAGTTCATCTATCACTTCGAGTTTCTTACTCCTCCTCTTGTCCGTTATAACTGGGGAATCTGATCATGTCTCCTACATGACATATAAGTCTAGTTGTATTATCTGCAAAGTTAAAAGCTACCTTGGGTCATCTCTGTGTCGTGCTCACTGTTCAAGGATTTGGCCCTGCATCTGATCTGTATCCTGATTCTATCATTGTCCTATCTGTTATTACTTGTGTATCCCTTCATTTATCAAGTTCCTAGTCACTCTTGTGATCTGTTGGAGGATCTATTGCCTTCCTCATCACAGTATGGTTTCTCATCAGCACTTCCTGACGACGAAGACCTAGAGTTTTTTACGATAGTACCTTAGGATTCAATTTCATTATTGGTGAATTCCTTTACTTCAGTTGTCAATTATTACCTATTGGTTGGCAATCTATTGAATCCTATCCATGTTCAACTTCAACACATCTATTCACATGGCCTATATTGTACTAGTTCTTTTGGATTTTTGACGAAGACCTTAGGTTCATATCTATGGCCTAAGTTGCGCAAGATTATGTTGTGTTCACTTACATGATTTCCAGATCTTTGAAGACTCATCATTATTGTATATTGTGGTTTCGATCCACCTTTGTAATATACGTGGTCTTGAACCCGTATCATATGATGTACTCAAATATTGTAAAGGAGCTAGTGTTCCAGTATATTGAACATGGCATCCTCAGATATGACTTTGTATATGACATAACTATGTATTTGTTTCAGGTACTTCCTCTACTCCATTGGACCTCTGAGTTCTCCAAGATAATGATTATAATATATTTCGGCCATCGCTTCCCTCTGACCTCACACATTAGGGGGCATTTGTTATCAACCCAAATGGCACTTCTTCATCTGAGTGCCGAAATACATTATAAAATAGGGACGGTTTAGTCACAGAGTTGGAGAAACTGGAGAATCCAATATCGTAGGCTCCCATAGGCCAAGAAGCAAGGTCTAAATAGGAAGGGGGTTACATTGAGGTAACATTGGGTGTGCCTTCTTGAAGAGTTGCCATTCATAGCGCCGGGTCCACATATGTTAGTGACATGTTTTTCATTTAAAGAAATATTTTTTAGGTAGAGATCCTTTCTCCACACCATTTTGACAACTAATGCCACAATGTTTTTACCCATATTCTAATTCATGGATTCTCCCTCCAATATAATCTTTACATTTTTACACCATTGCTTCCCGAACCATCATGCAAGTTTGCTTTTCAAATATTTTCTACACACCTCCATCACTCATCTTACCACACATATTATGGTTTTGGCCAACCTTGGAATATGTATGTCTATGGAGGGTTTTGACCCTTCCATCTTTGAGAAACATCCTAAGCTTGCAAGGTTCTATGATTTTGTTTTCAAGTCATCTCCTTAGAATGCACCACCTCCATTATTCTTTTCATATCCACAAAACTATTCCTTGTGAGGAGTCATATGAAAATACTTACACTCAAGTCGAACAACCATACACCATGATCTAATGTGTACTTGTAGATTTTAAATATGTACATCCCCTCCTTCTATGGTGATTCATTTCCATAATAGGGGAATTATTCAATACCTCACCACTGTCAATATTCTCATATCTATATTATTCCTTTAAATCTTAATTTTAACACATTTCGCAAGAGATTTTGTTCTCCCTCTAGACTTTGATCTCTCCTCAGATTTATTTTTGTTTCTATTTTGGGAATAACCTATTTCCAACTTGGCATCCTTGGTTACCCTCCAAAGATTTTATCCTCATTTTTTGATAGAAAGGATGTAGCCACATCATCAAACTTTAATATAGATTGAGTAGTATTACTAGTGGATCATACAACTAGATTATATAATGAATATAACAAAGAACATAACATATCTATATAATTATCTTCTTCATACATATTAATATCAACCAAGGATAACTAACTCACTACAATGTTAAAGGAATTGCAATTCTCTATAATGGAGTCACCATCATTCATCATATGGATGTACAACTTCTTTCAAAAAAAAAGTTTGCTTACTAGGGACTTGGATTAACACAAAGCCCCTAACTTCTCCCACATATCCTTGGTGTTGTCCTAAGATATTCAACAACACTAAAACTTAAAGGCAAAATCAATTAGTACTATTCTTGTTCCTATTGATATTTTCCTAGTCTTCTTTTTCCATACCTATGAGTTTGTTTCCAAATAAGTGACCCATTGATCTTTATCCACAAGAACATCTATTTTAGGTTTTCATACCTCAAATATTTGGCCATCACATTTTTCTATCTCTATCCATGTATTATTCGCATTTTTCATTCACGCAAGATTCACTCACACAAAGCTTCCACCCAATAGGTTTATCATCTCGATCCACTATACTTGTGTTTTTCAAATATTGAGCTAAACCCCAAAAATAAAGGTGCCATCTACAAGCCAATAACCTAAATCTGATACAAATTTAAGAGTTTGATAAACTTATTCAATAAATAAGATTCTAACTTCAAACGATGACATGCATATACAATATACACAGATTTTCCTTGGAAACCCTTACTAAGAAAACTGACAAAAACTTAGAGCTACACATTTTTCTCATTTTATTAACGAAAGTAGTTTACAACACAATATCGCAATGGGTATATAACCATGGGTTGATACCATTGAAAAAAGCATTAATACATCACAATGTTCACAAAATAAAGGGTTAAAAACTTGTTGGGATGCATGGTCTATACCTACAAAGAATACAACACATTCAACAACTTGGAGTAAAAATATATAGGCTATTAATTTTCTTCCAAAAATTTCTTAATGAGCCCAATTTCAATGATAATTTTAAATATGGATAGCACAATAAATTTTTATGAATAGAGGGAGCTTTATAGATCCATTCCTACATATTCTAAATGTATAACATTTTTATAAATTTTTTGTTGTTTTACATTGTTAAATTTAATCTTTTAATGACAAATATCATTATTCCAAAATACACGTTTCTAATTTTTCCAAAATGCAAAACAAAAAGTGACACTAATACTAAAAGATAGATTATATATTTTGTTAAAAAAATTTAAAACTGCTTTTAACAAAACTCTAAATTTAAGCACTACAAAAATATCCATAAATAGAACTTTCACTTCACAATTTTACAAATTTTATAAATAAAGACAACCATTTAATTTTGGTAGTGTGGCTTATAAACAAAAATATACATTATATTTTATTAAAAATGAGAAAACCTACTTATAAAGCCTATATTTGATCTTTTTACACCATCCTAAAATTCATTGTACAAGTATCTCTAATTATCTTTATGAAGTTTCCTAACTCTTTTAAGTTTTATGTGCTAACCAATGTGTTATGAGAGGTAATCATGATTATGCATCAATCCAACATAAACCATTTATACAACCAGCTATAGACACATATTTGCAACTTCCCAAATATGAAATGAAAAAGTCAAGTGGACTTTATATACCATTAATCCTTGCTAAGTTGGATCTTACTACGAAGAATATTTATTCCATTATTCTTCAAACAAGATTAATGTTAAATTAAATCACATCTCATTAAAGTCCAACAATGTTATCATTGTATATTATTTCCTTTGTACAAAGAAAAAAAAAGCCCAATTTTACAAAACTTGAGAGTATGTGGAAAATGACAAATATAATTTGCTTCATATAAGATGGTTTCTTGATCAATATCAAATGGATCTTGAATCATATTTATTTTAGGGTTTAAATTAGTTAATTTCATATTGGAGTGATGGAGGATGCTATCACAACAATCCATTGACTTTCATCTCAAAGATAATTATTTTGTATATGCATAAAATTGGTATAATCGATATGGATTTGCATAAATTAAAAAAAAAAAACTGTTCAAATAATATGATATTTACTTTAAAACAACATAGAAATGCTTCAAAATCAAGCAATTTTTCTTAAACATGTAACAATGAAGCATTTTTTATTAGACATATTGACTTTTTCTTAAACATGTAACAATGAAACACTTTTTATTAGACATATCGACTTTTTCTTAAACATGTAACAATGAAGCACTTTTTATTAGACATATCAATTGAAGTTGATGAGCATGGAAAACAAAGTATACAAGGGATTTGGTTTTGTTTTACAATTTTTCATACATTTTAACAAAATTTCACCATTTATAATTCTCTTTATTCTAAAAAGATTAAAGTAATTTTGAATTTTCTTTATTTCATAAAATTCACCAATTACAAGTTTATCTCCTCTAACTTGCTTGAATTTATATTGTAACTATGAAAGTTTGAAGCAAAACTTAATTAATAAGAGAGCCACATGTATCATAATGAATGAATACATATATTCCATTGAATAAGGCAATATCACTTAATTTTTTGTCTTGATTAATTTTAAATGTATAAATTACCACAATTCAAGCTTAGCAACTTGACTTTATTTCAGCCCTATGTTTCCAAATACTTAATTTTTTGTCTTGATAATTTTAAATGCTTAAGTTACCACAATTCAAGCTTAGCAACTTGACTTTATTTCAACCTTATGTTTCCAAATGTAGCTTTGTTTTGATTTCTGTAAATGATTCACAATCAACCTTTTTGAAATTTAAATATAATTTGAATTAACCATTTCCTTACAATTTTTCATAAAACTTATAGAGTTTATAGCAATATGGAAGCAATGGAAAGTCCTATCATAGTTCAATGAGGACCCGATAATGTTTGGATTGTTTGGATTTTTTTTTCTTTTCAAATAATGGTAACAAACTATAATGTAATTTGGGTAAAAGTCATTTACAGATTGAGAAAAACGAATGATGTTTATATGACAAATCATTAGAAGGAAAGGTGGCATCCTAAAGAGTTCTCCAACGTACACCACTGTTAACAAGTTTCACGTAAGCTTTAGAAAAATCATCAAAGAATTTTTCTTGGTCGTTTGCATATGTTGTTATCCACCTACAAAGAAATTGTTGCAAATAAATAAAACATCAGCATAGACAATATTCTTAACTATTCAAATACATTTACCAAACATTCTCATAAATCACTCAAAGTTCGTGCTTAAGTGTATGATGGTACAAATGCATTTGGAATTTGATTAAGATGAGAATACTTTACCTAAGACACTCGTCATCCTCAACAAGAGCATGATCAGAAGGAAGACCTATCATAGTTGCCATCTCATTACCTTTACCTATAAAGACAATGCCCAAGAAATTAACTTCTATCACTTTTGTGTTTCAGTTCTAATAACTTCATCTTCCATCAACATATGATTTCAATCCTTACTATAAGATTCATGAATGTTTGTTTTAGTTTGTTTTTATTAAACTTCCAATTAGTTAGCTCCATGGTGTTGAATAGAATCCCACAAGACTAAATCAAGTTGGTCACCCCACAAAAGCAACATGTGATCAAATGAAGTTCTATGTAGAATAGGTGAAAGAAAAAAATACATAACGTAAAAATAGAAATGACATAAATATTCATAAATATATGACGATGGAATTTGTCAACAAACTTTGGGCAAAGAGGGAGGAGGGGCATAAGGAAAAGGAGAAGAACAAGAACAAGAAGTGAGGAGAGAGAGTAAGGAGATGAGGATAAGAGGGAGAAGGTTCAACTCTCTTATTGAGCATAAATGTGTTCCTATTATATTTTGAACCAAATACACATTTGATTAAATTTGGAATTAAATATTAGATTTAGAATACCAAAATAACAACAACAACAACAAAAATCAATGATGATGTCTTTGTAATAAAAACTTCCAAGTGTTACAATATAATCATAAATATGTATCACTTTATATCTTATCCTATATGCCTCACTTCAGAATTTAAGAAGTTATGCTTGAAGTAGCTGAAAGTAGAGGTTATTAACTTTAAAGATTTGTACATTGAAGTGAGGTTCAGCATAAAAAATTCACTGCCTCCATAGTATTGGAGTTTAAAAAATCATGCAAAAGTAGTTGAATATAGAGGTTACTAACAACAAGGATGTCTAATTTGAAGTGAAGCCAAGCGCAAATAAATCACTATCTCCGGTCTTGTTTTCTTACATTAGTGAAGAAAATATGACACGTGTTTTCTTACATTAGTAAAGAAAAAATAACACTGAGTAATACGTTAATTTCCCTTCAACTAATTCAAGAAGCATGGGAAAAAGTTAAAGATTTCAAAGGAAGTATGCATGTTAGTGCATGTATTTATATTCCTTTCATTCTTGGTTAGAATTCAGTACTATCGACTCAATTTATTTTGCTGGCTAAGAGTTTTAGTTTAAAGGTAGGATTACAAAGCAAGTGCAAAAGTGTGTGCGAGGATTTCAATCATCATGGATCAGCCATGATCCACCACGAGAAACAAATGATAGCCAAGAACTACTTACTTTATATTATAGAGGAGTTATAAATAACTAATATGGGAGATCAAAGTCTCTCTTCATTTGGAGATAGAACATCTAGATCTAGATAGTGTTGGTTTTATTGTTATTTACAACTACCCTATCATATTTTAACACTCTACAACCTTATCTAGACATACCAATTCACTGAGTAGATGTGTCAATATAAAATATAGTCCAATCTAGCAACCAAATCAAATTACTACCTAGAAAATCATCCAAGATCTTTCCTATCCCTAAATGATTTTTTCTTTAATTAAATAAATTCCATTCTCTTAGTTACCTATTATATATAAAGATAGAGCATATCAACATGAAAATGAAACCCATCACTTATTATTGTTGGTCTAAATATTTGACATGTCAACCTACTTTGCTCATGCTCTTTGATAGGATTTGAAATGATATTTACTCTTCAAACGTCTTTAATATTCTTTTATTTAAATGTTTAAAAAGTCTTTGACAAATAAAATAATGATTAGGGTATTCTATAAATTTTCAGGTCACATAAAAATGGAGTAACCTATACACAACCAATAATCACCCAAATAGAGCACACAAAACAACAAACGGCAAGACATATTAGGAATAATAATATGAAAATCCAAACACATTGTTAGTGGGGTTATGGCTAAGTGGTGAAAGAGGTTGGCGATATAAGATTAATATCCACCCAGGTTCAATTCCCCATGAGACACAAATAAGTTGTTGATGCCAAGTGCAAGTTTTAGATGAATATAATGAAATAGTATATTGGAAAAAATCTACACTAGAAAGGAGTCATTGATAGGAGAATATAGTTATAGGCTTCATTTGGAGTGTGAAATGATGTACATGATAAGAGAAGTATAAGAAGGAGATTTGGTTGTGGCTGAAGGTAGAGATAAAAAAAATTGTGGTGTTGCGAAGAAGTCAGGAGTTACAAAGGTGGAAAGAAATTCTAAAGTCTAGTTGAGGTGGAAACTGCATGACAACATGGGGGACACAAATACTCAGGTTGAAGGCATAGATATGGTGGTTACACCTGCTAACCCAACCATTACTATGGAAGTAATGGAAGAGTAGAATCAAGAAAATAAGTTTGAGGATGTTTTAGAGTTTTCACTATTCTAGTACTCTAACATTGCAAATTTCCATATAGTCGAGGAAGCAAACCAAAATGGTAGTGAGGAAGATCCCTCCTACATCCTATCCCTTATGCCTTTTGAAGTTTCTAAAGACCTTGTGACTATTGTCGTGGAAAGAAAAAGCATGCAGTTGATTAGTAGTTCAAATAATCCCACTATAGTAGTGGCTATGTATAACACAAGTATGGCCCCTCAAGGGAGTCAGAAGTTGTCTTTAGTGCTATCCAATTATGTAATTGTTGTTGTAGGAGCAACATCAATGATACAACAACCAAGGCCCATGGGATTTGTGTTAGTATAGAGTCATCATAGATTGGAAACAACTCAACCAAACAAATCATCATTGTGATTACGCTTGTTCCATGGTTGAGGCGATGAATATTTAGAGCAACATTGATTTCTCTATAATCCTATTTGAAGTGCATAGAACAATGCATATGGAACATGTTTGGTGGAATTCCAAATGATGTTGTGAGGAAAAGCATTACAGTAGTATATGAAGTGTAAGTAGAGCACTCCCTCCTTGTATTGTATGAGTTTGGTTTAGGTGAGGATGGATTTCAAAGGAGTTTCAAAAGTTAAATTCATAACAACAAAGCATTACAAAATTAAAATCATTGCAGAAATGAAGAAGATTATGCAAAAGGTGGATGAGATTGTTTGGGGGTGTGATTGATAGTTTTGAGAAAAGATGAGATGTCTGAATTGCAATATTTGGGAGGTGCAACACAAATAATGGTTTATTGGTAGGTTGCTATCACATTTGCAAACATGGTTGCTACAGGAGCATTTTTTGATGAAATAGGAAACACAATTCTATCACCAATTGAGTACTTTGCTTGTGCAGATTCAAGAATTAACGAAGGCTAAACCAAGTGCAAGAGAAGTAGTGTGGTGCATGTTGTGAAATATAGAAAGTCACTTGCATAATGGTTTCACCATAGTTGAACTATATGTTGCAACGATTGCATATGAAGTCCAATGAGGTTGGAACCTATGGGATTTAAAATTCTACTTTTTGCATATGAAGTTCGATGAGGTTGGAACCATTCTCAAACATCCTGAAACAATTAATGGTAATGTTAAAAATTTAAGTAAAAGTGTCAGTCTCCTTATCTTTCATTTTCTATCCTTTTTATAAACCGAACGATTTTTTTCCCAAACTGCAACAAATGAGAAAAAATAGGGAAAACAATCATGGTATATTAAAAAAAATCACCAAAAATCTCAATAAAATCGATTAAAATCGCCAAAAAATTGAGGAAAATATTTGTTGATATATTGAGGATATATTGTCGAGGGGTTAGCAACACGATATATTTTGATGTTGTCGATATATTGAGGATGTTTATAACATTGGTCTTTACAAGGAATTTTGCCCCCTTATTCAGGTCCACCTTTTCCCACCCACACATCATCCATCATCATCTCATTCTTTGGCTTGCATCCCAAGGATTTGAGATTGATAGACTAACTCTTTCTTTCATCCTTTATAATTATTTTACCATGAAGTGCATCCATGTCTCTCTGAGTATCTTTGGAGTACTGTAGTGATTCTTGTGATAATTCAGTAGGTTCCCAGGTATGTTCCCTGAGGTTGACTGCTTTTAAACAAGATGAACCATCATTGAGTAATGATCCTTCCCCAAATCCAACCCAAGGATCCTTATCCATTGTTTCACTCGAAGACCTTATCTAGTACTAAAGAAGCTAATGAATCCACTGATCATAAAGAAAGTCAAAATAAGAAGTCCAAGAAAGCTCCGAGAAAAATCAAAGCATCCCAAAAAACAAGATCAATTGATAAAAAGGAAAAGAAAAATGCCTCTGAATTCAACAAAACATCAGAGGCTAAATCAAAGGAGCTATGAAGATGAAATAGTGTACTAAAGACAAGTCAAAGAACAGAAGTAAGGCCTCAAAGAATAAAATCAAGGCCTAATCATTGTCCCAATGTTGACGAAAAATCAAGTCAAGAAGAAGAAAACAGTGATAGGGTGACTTGCTAGGATTCAAGGAATAGTAACTCATTACCTTGATTTCCATGTTAAGGAACTTCCCTATTGTCTCCACTAATGGAGAAAATTACAAAGGATCCCTTATCCTTCATATTGGGTCATTCAGTGAACTAAATACCACTTCACTTGTCTGTCCTGGTCTAATCCATCTACAATCCACCCCAAAGAAGAAAATATTCCTTGTTAATGCTTAGATGTTATCATGGTACTGGTTAATCTGTGAATAATTTTTCTCACAAACATGTTTAAATATATGTGGTGTTGGTATATCATCATGTGTATAATGACTAACTATATAATGACTCTCTCTAATGATCAATTGCATCTATATGTACTTGTCCATACCAACACCCTTTTGATTCCGATCCACTGGGGACACTTTTGATCATAATACAACTTCACTTCACTACTATTAAAATATCATCATGTTTTCTTCAGAGCTATTGTGTACTGTGCCAGTTTATCGGTGTCATAGAATGGCCAGTCCCATTCACAGAGGGAATAATTACATATCTTTAGCTATACATGGGATCCAATGATTCCGAGCACATATTTGGATACAAATTTGGTCACTTAGGTATATGACATCATATTGGTCACTACTGCCCCAGATCAGTTAGTTGAAAAAGGTGGTGTTTAGATTACCCAATGTTCTACAATACCGATTTTCATGAACATGCATGAGGTTAATACATTTAGTATTTTCCAAGTCTACTAATTGATTTGGATACCCATTTGGCCCTACTATCATCTCATAGGGTTTCATGTTAGATCTCTCCTCCAGTTTGGTCAGATCAATAAGGGTCATTCATTGTAGTATCAATGAGAAACCTAAAAACTTCATCAATGTGCACGATGATGATCTAGGCTCCATCTCCAAAATGACTTGGAATTTTTTAGCACCCATTTGTCTCTACTATCTAGCAAGATTCCCAGAAGGTCCAACATTCTCTTCCTTTAGTGATTTCTAGCCATATGGAGTTTTACAGGCTTATTTCAGAAATGTGGAAGATTAATATAGGTTATCTCTAAGGTTATTATTTAAAAAGTCACTAAGTCAGTTCTAATTCTTCATTAAGGAGAAAAAGTGCACTTTTTTTTCTATTCCTTCATTGAGATACACTTTTGCATGAGATATACTACAATTACTATTTTTTGACTAGATAGGTCGATTTTCCTAAGTGGCACTTAGGCACACATGTGGAGGAAAATTAGGTCATGTGGCACCTTGGAACATATGTTGAGTCTCGTGGGGATCATCTAGACTCAATATCACTTAAAATATTGGATCTCAACCCTCAATTTAATATTTTTAACATGGATCAACCTCACTCATGCACTTCATCCATTTGTGAGACACCCTTCTTCCCTGTTGTTTGTTGCTCCAACAAATGTCACAAAGTGTCCTTTATTCCCATCTCTCCAAGAGTAAATCAAGTCTATCCTATGGTCAACTTTACACTTTGACTAAGCCCATGATTTGTCATCCATGCCATTTCACCCAAGGAAGAGGTTTGATCCATGCATTGCATTTGTGATTAGTGTAGATAGGAATATGTATATTAAACTAGTTATTTTTGTCTTATACCGCACTTAGCACTTGTCTTATATACTTGTTTTGTTGAGATAATCACTATGTATGGCATGAATTAGCATGGAGTTGTCTATCAATTTTTCTCATGATAAAGGTACTAACACCTCTTGTAGGCATTGTTATCACACACATTGTAGTTGGGATACCATGATGCAACAGATGGATAATTTTTATTTTTTTTGATCCAATCTTACATATTGGGATACATCATGGATTTATCATTAGCACGAGCCATATTCATAGCCTTACTCAGCACTAGATGCATAGCACTACTTTGCCATTATGTATGATCACCTGTATTTTCCTACCTTAAATTATTCTATTTTGCTATGTTTGAACCATGTTTCATGTCCTCCACCCATATGTATCTTCCATTTTGACATTTACCCCAGACTTGAACTTTGAATTGTGAGATTGAAGACATTTATTCCCCCCACTTTGATTTATGATGACAAACTCCATGTTGTTTTGTGTCTTGGCTATGAGTTGTGCAACAAAACTTGTCGAATCCTTAATCCTTGTGGACCAGGAGAAACCGTTGGTGTTGGTTCCTAAGAATAGGTGAGTTGGGTTTTGAAGCCTTGACCTCTCTGGTCGGTTTTCCCCGATGTTTGGTCTTGATTGTGGAAATTCCCCCTAGTTTACCAAGGTGTTTTAGATAAAACTTGAGGCCATATGTTATACCATCATTACATGCATTATATGTTATACAATTTATACTATGGAATGCAATCCCATGAAAAAATTGCAAATTGTGTTTTTAAACCCATCTGAAAAAGGGCCATGGAATGAAATGTGAAAGGACTAAAAAGAAATGGCTAAATAAATGAAAAATATAAAGACTATTGGCCATATTACTCGAAATGTAATGATTATATCCTCACGAAGCCTACAGGTTGGGATGTGAGATGGAGTAAGGGACAACTAATTCTAAGTGTCTCCTAGGATCTCTTCACTACAACTTCTTATGTACTCAACGCAAAGATCCTAGAAAAGATTCTCGTGGAGCTTGAGTCAAGCTTGCATGTGATTTGTAGACATTTGTGAAAGTTGAATGGACACTCCTCAAATCTACTCATTCCATTTGTGAGACACTTCCATTCCCTAATGTTCTATGTTTATCATGAATACAAGTGGATTCATGTTTCCCTTGCATGAAAGATCACTATGTTAAAGTCAACAAGTCTCTCCCTTTATCTTGAACCTTTGTTTCATCACCTCACCCATCATATCTAATTGTCTAAGTTTGTAAGTGAGCATACTTAGGGGGCTTTATAAAGGATTTTATGGTTTCTCTAATTTAAGTCTAGTGTTTATTTATGTTAATGTACCATTGTTATGCCATTAATGTTTTTAAGTTTGGATAATAACATAATCATGTGATATTCATTCATTTATGATGCATTCAATATCATCCAGATTATTGCTCTGCCTTTATTTTGATTACTTTGACTGGGTCAACCCAGTTGACCAAGTCAAACACGGTTCCTAAGGTAGTGAGTACAAAATTCAAGATTGGTTATATATGTTCCATACATTCCCAATAGACTTACTGCAGTCTCAATTTTTAGGATATGGCCATAGTTTTGAGTTTCGGTGATTATTATCACTATTTTATTATTTTGGTCAGATTTTTATGATGATATGATAGTGAGGATGGCGCTCCCTAGGCGCTGAGAGACTAGAGGATATGAGTAGTCACCATTACCATTATACTATGTCTTCGAATCCATTTTTGTAGTTATTTTGTCATAGGATGCAGTCAATAGAGAGTTATTGGAATTTTATTAGTTCCAAGATGATGTACCAACATAAAATACACAGAAAATGGATTATGAAATTGCTTAAGGAAACCAATTTGGATAGGATGGTCAAGGAAATGGAATGGGATGGATTTGAGATGATATATGATGGCTCCTCGGATCATTTTGCACCAGTTTCACTCATCATGGGGGTCCACATCATTTTATTGGTCTTTCTAGGGAGGACGTCTCCCATGGAGCACCCCCCACCATGGTTATTGATGTATTATCTTGTTATATCTTATGTCATTGTATTATTAGGGTCCTAGGTTGATTTATATCCCTAGGGCACCCTTTTCATGTATTACATTTTTATATCTTGACACTTGATGTATTTCTCCTAGTTAAGGCACATTTGGGAAAAAGTGCACCCCCCTTTATGACGATCCATGTACTCAATCCATGTAAAAGTTAAAGATGTAATCTCCATTGTTGATGATGCTTTAATCTCAATCATCAGATGATAAAGTGTGTTAGAGTTTTCATATCTCAAGAAACTATATAAAGAATATACCCCCCTCATTGTATTCCAATGGGAAATTCAACACTATTGGATCTTGATCAATAATAGAGAAAATATTTGGGATCTCTTTAATTGTGTGGATGTTTAAAAATTTCTCTTGGTGATTGATTAAAACTATCTCTTGCTTGAATTGGAAGATATTGGTGAATATTTGGCATATCTTTTGGATCTATTTTATTGCCTTACAGGGAGATCGATTTGGAGAGTGGCACACTTGTGGAGGAGATCCACCTTGTTTTTTCCTTCCAGATCTTGTGGTTATAGGGAGTATTTTTGTCATATGATATTTTACTACTTTATGTTTTATCTCTAGGTGACAATTGTTCCTTTTCTTGGTCAATCTAATTGATTTATTCTTTGGCTTTGCAAGAGAGAGGGCACACTTGTGGATCCTTGGGTGTTTCATTTGGAGCGGGGTTTTCACCACCCTTTCACTTGATTTATGCATATATAGTCCTCATAACTTTATAAAAATTCCTTAAACCATCGAGTAAGTTTTTTTCATTATTTTTCTATCCAATTGGGGTTGCATATTTTACTTCATTAAAACCCTAATTTAAAAACCTTAGTTTTAGGTTCACCAAGTTCTAGGTTACAACTGCATTTAAAATTAAAAAACCAAGTTGGAAATCACCTTAAACCCCTTGAGAGAAAGTTCCAAGTAAATATGACTTCGTTCACCCATCATAAGCACTTGTCTATCTTGGGGCAATTCACCCTCCTTGGGGAAATCATTGTTTTAGCCATAATATTGATCTCGGTATTGTTAGTTTTATTTACAATTGACAAATTATTCATCTAGCAATTTATCTTAGTGCCTAATTCACTTTAATTTCATCATTTTACCCTTACATGTGATTTTCATGCATAAAACCCTAGGGTAAATTGGGGCTTTTCACATAGGCAAATATTCTCTCTTAGTAATTGTTCAAATCTCTAATTAACTATTAAGAATTAGAGATCGAATCAATATACCTTGCATTATCCACCTAGATCACTCATTTCTTAGGTTATCTTGGTCACAGGGACGCCCCCTAGGCTTTGCCTTTAGCTTAGTCTAAAACACCAGTAGCTTTGACCAGTGTGACAACTTGAATATTTCAGAGGTCTTATCTTCCATAGGTCACAAATTTATTTGCCTCCCCTCTACCATCCTGGTTAAGATGACCTAAAGGGTCAACTACAAGATTGTGATAACATTTTTGGCGCCGTTTGCGGGGAGGTAGAGCCTTACCTCGTTTCAACTTTTAGCTTACCTTCGGTGATGGAAAATATACTTACGTGTTTTATTAAATTCATATCGCATCCGATTTTGATCTCAGTGGCTAAATTTTACTTAAATATGTTATAACCACTGCATTTGTTTTACTCACCTCTTCTACGACAATACCTTTTTGGTGCACACGATAATTTGTTCACCTGGAGACTCCACCACACGACTTCACTGGAGGACGACCCATCAAACTCCACAATGTGACTCCTCTGAGAAGCGAATCGATTATGTAATTCATAATGAATTTAATTAGACACCCAACTCAAGTAACCAGAGTCGTTGAAAAAGCCAAACCTTCTCCTTTTGACTTCTCTGGAATTTGTGGGGCACCTCATCCTATGCCAAATGGATACATAAAACACTTGCCTCGTTTCTACGGAATGGAAATTGAATCAATTGAAAGTCATTTGGATGCCCTTGAGTATTATATGGTAAGTAAAGGTGCGAACAATGAAGATGTTTATATGCAAGCCTTAGCAGAATCCTTAGGGAGTAGTGCTAGATGGTGGTTTGACCATCTAGCTCTGGGATCCATCATTGGATGTGACATGTTTACTAAATTATTAAGAGAGGAATGGGGTGGAGACATTGATGAATCCATAGAGGAACAATCAGATGATGATTGTGGCGATGAGAACCAATTTGATGAAGCTAATCAGGAAAATGATGATGAAATAACTAATGATTGTCCTTATAAATTTGATTTGTCCCCTCCTAATCCAATAGTGAGTGTGACTTTGAGTGACCCTTTGACTCAAGAGAACGATATAGAATATTTTAAGAATATCCATAATAATGAACAAATTTCAACCCTTCAGGATGATGACCTCAATATTAATGTAGAAGGGGAACCTATTAAAATATTAACATCATTACCTAAAGAAGGCAGAAATGAAAAGGGAGATCCCGATGACGACCATCAATAAACATCCATAATTGAACCTCTTATCAGTGAACCTATTGATTATACTTTTGGATATCAACTTCTTAATCATTTCCTAGTTGACGATAATTCAAGTCAATGTTCAAGCCATCTAGATTTTGATTCAGATTTTGATAATATCCTTGCAAAAAAATAAAAAGTTGAAGATGATCATACATCTATAGAGAAACAATCATGTCATCATTATGTAGTTAAAGACCAAGTTTGTGAGGATCATAAGGAATTAAAAATGAACTTATTGATATTTTTCCTTATCAAATGTATGATGATAATCATTTATCCGTAGTTGAGCATAATGAACAATTTAAAGAAGAGCAATCACATGATGATGATATGGTTGTAAGTGAATCTGATCAAGCGTTGTACCTAATAGAACATTTTGATGGCTATCCTTGTACTAACTTATATGATATTGGTAAAATTCCTCATTCAATCCTTAATCAGCATAGGTTGGTTCAATGCTTGGTTTTAAACAGTCTCGGTGAGACTAATCCTTACAAAGGATTTGCTTCAAATTTTGAAGTTGATAATGGATTCAAAAGCGTTATTGATTTGAAAACTTTTCCCTCATATCAAATTTCAAGATCAATCATTCCAAGTTATATGGGAGAAAATTTTCAAATTCTTCAATCCACCCTCCCATCCCAACTTTTCAATAGTGTTTTGTGTTCCAATCAATATGTTACTGTCAACTCTCTCAGTCGGGAGTCTAAACATTGTTGCATAATTGGAGAAAATACATTTCATCTCCTCTTTCAGTCATCTTGGGTGAATAACATTTTTCAATTTATCAATCTTCTTTATGGGTGGTTGGAGAAGATGTATAAAGATCGATTTCATCTTTTCTCCATTTTTATCAACAAGTGGGTTCGATTTCAATTTTAGCTTCATTTCACTACAATTTGTCCCCATTTGGTTCTTCTATTTTTCTAGGAGTTAACAAAATTGAGTGTCTTAGTCAAGTAGAGGAGAAAACAAAGAATTTCCTAAAGAGGTTGGATCACGAGTCATATTGTTTTCTTCCATAAAAAACGAACTTGCATTATTTTTATGATCCCATTGGTTTCTTAATGGATGAAGTTTGCAAAAATTAGTCCCAGCCTTGGCATGATTTCATTCCGCATTATCCGTGTTTTTCTTTGATTCTCACGTAGCAAGTTGAAGTGGCATCGATCCTCAATCACATTGCTTCCAAGATGTCTGTGACTTGTTGTAAATTTAACTGTAAGGAAAGACGAATTGATCCTTTCAGCGTATGGTTACACTGGATTTATGATTTTACTTAGTGCTTGGATGACTGGTTAGGTAGGGTAGGGTAGGATCTAAATAAACTCACTTGAGCAGTAGTATTTGAGTGTCTTTTTCTTTTTCTGTGCTGAGTCTTTTTGGCCATTGAATCTAGCCCCTTTTCTTAGTTTGGGTGTGTTTTGTTCCCTTTCAGTGAATAAAAACTTGGCAATTGTCTTAAAGCGGTTCTTAGATTAAATGTTTATCTCAGTATTTTATTTCCAACATTTATTTCATGCATTTATATTCAATATTTAGCATTTTATGACATGCATGTTGTTCGGTAGTGTCTATTTCTATGTGTGTAGGAATATGTGCATTTGAAGATGAAGTAGATGATTGGGTGTAGGATATTTGATGATGAGATGCTGCTGCACACTAGATATCTATGAGGTTCTCAAGCACTCTCTACCTTACAACACTTGTCCCAGTTGGAGCCATATATTATCACATACATTGTAGCTAGGCTACCATGATGCAACATATCGATATTTTCTCTTTTTCTGAGCCAATCTTACATATTGGGATACATCATGGATTGATCATTAGCACGAGCCATTTTCAGAGCCTTATTCAGCACTAGATGCAGAGCACTCCTTTGTCATGACTGATATTTACTAGTACATTGAGATGACCTTGGTAGTGAGATGGTCCATTTGAGTAGAGCAACAGATATAGTACATATGTGACAGAGTTGCACTTCAGATAGAGACATGTACATTAATGAGTAGGTATACAAGTGGTATTTGGATTTATGTTTGTCTCTATTGCTTATTTTAGTAGTTGTAACTTGACATTGGTTAGATGATTGAGGTACCGTATTGGTTTGAGTGACTTGTGTTATGAGTAACTAGAAGATATTTTATGTAAGGCCATTATGTATGCTCACTTGTATTTTCCTACCTTGAACAAACTTATTTTATCTTGCTATGTTGGCACCATGTTTCACTTCCTCCACCCATCCATATCTTCCATTTTGACATTTACCCCAGACTTGAACTTTGACTTGTGAGATTGAAGACATTTATTCCCCCCACTTTGATTTATGATGAAAAACTCCATGTTGTTTTGTGTCTCGGCTTTGAGTTGTGCAACAAAATTTGTTGAATCATTGATCCTTATGGGCCAGGAGAGCCCGTTGGTGTTGGTTCCCGAGCATAGGTGAGTTGAGTTTTGAACCCTTGACCTCTCTAGTCGGTTTCCCTCGATGCTTGGTCTTGATTGTGGATATTCCCCCTATATTCCCTAGGCGTGTTAGCTAAAACTTGAAGCAATATGTTCTACCATCATTACATGCATTATATGTTATATGGAATGCAATCCCATGAACAAATATGCAAATTGTGTTTTTAAACACATCTGAAAAAGGGCTATTAAATGAATGTGAAAAGCCTAAAAAACAGTGGCTAAATAAATGCTAAATCTAAAGATTGTTGGACATATTATTTGAAATGTAATGATTATATCCTCACGGAGCCTACAGGTTGGGATGTGAGATGGAGTAAGGGACAACTAATTATAAGTGTCCCCTAGGATCTCTTCACTACAATTTCTTGTGTAATCAATGCAAGGGTCCTAGAAAAGATCCTCATGGAGATTGAGTAAAGCTTGGATATGAGCTGTAGAAATTTGTTAAAGTTGAATGGACATTCCTCAAATCAACTCATTCCATTTGTGAGACACTTCCATTTTCTAATGTTCTCTATTTATCATGAATACAAGTGGATTCTTGTTTCCCTTTTCGGAAAGATCACTATGTTAAAGTCAACAAGTCTCTCCCTTTACCTTGAACCTTTGTTTCATCACCTCACCCATCATAGCTATTTGTCTAGTTTTGTAAGTGAGCATACTCATGGGGATTTATAAAATATTTTATGGTTACTCTGATTTAAGTCTTGTGTTTATTTATGTTAATGTACCACTGTTATGCTATTAATGTTTTAAAGTTTGGATACTAACATAATAATGTGATCTTCATTCATTCATGATGAATTCAGGATCATCCAGATTATTGCTCATCCTTTGTTTTGAGTACTTTGACCAAGTCAACCTAGTTGACCAAGTCAAACACGATTCCCAAGGCAATGACTACAAAACTCAAGATTGGTTATATATGTTCCAGACATGCCCAACAGACATACTGCATTCTTAGTTTTCAGGATATGGCCACAGTTTTGAGTTTCAATGATTATTATCACTACTATTATTAGTCTGGTTGTATTTTTATGATGATATGATGATGAGGATGGTGCTCTCTATGTGTTGTGAGAGACTGGAGAGTATGAGTAGTCACCATTACCATTATACTATGTATATGAATCCATTTTTGCAATAATTTTGTCACATGATGTAGCTAACACTGATTTATTGGCATTTTATTAGGTTTGGGATCAATGTACCAGCATAAACTACATAGAAGATGAACTATGAAATTGCTTAAGGAAATCAATTTTCCTAGTATGGTCAAGGAAATGGCATGGGATGGATTTGTGCTGATATATGATGGCTCCTCAAATCATTTTGCACCAGTTTCACTCAACATGGGGGTCCACATCATTTTATTGGTCTTTATAGGGAGGACGTCCTCCATGGGGTGCCCCCCACCTTGGTTATTGATGTATTATCGTGTTATATCCTATGCCATTGTATTATTAGGGGCCTAGGTTGATTTATGTCCCTAAGGCATCCCTTCCATGTATTACATTGTTATATCTTGGAACTTCATGTATTTCTCCTAGTTAAGGCGTCCTTGGGCAAAAGTGTGCCCCCCAATTAAAGATGTAATCTCCACCGTTGATGATGATTTAATCTCAACCATCGCATGATAAAGTGAGTTAGGCTTTTGGGATCTCAAAAAACTATATAAAGAAGAGACACTCCTGATTGTATTCCATTGGGAAATTTGGCACTATTGGCTTTTAATCAATAATAGAGAAAATATTTTGGGATCTCTTTACTTGTGTGGATGGTTGAAAATTTCTCTTGGTGATTGATTAAAACTATTTCTCGCTTGCATTGGAAGATATTAGTGAATATTTGGCATATCTTTTGGATCTAGATCGATTTGGAGAGGGGCACACTTGTGGAGGAGATCCACCTTGTTTTTTTTTCCATATCTTGTGGTTACAGGGAGTATTTTTGTCATATGATCTCTTACTCCATCTTTTATCTGTCGTTAACAATTGTTTTTTTTCTTTGCCAATCTAATTGTTTTATTTTTTGACTTGGTAGGAGATAGGGAAGACTTGTGGATCCTTGGGAATTTCATTTGAAGCGGGATTTTCACCATCCTTTCACTTGATCTATGCAGAGATAGTCCTGATCACTTCGACAAACTTCCTCAAAGCATCAAGTAAGTTTTCTTGGGTAAGTTTCTCTCATTATTTTTATATCCAACTGGGGTTGTGTTATCCACTAAGTTGCACTTAGAGGATTTATAGTGAGCCGCCGAAGCTATGAATAAGCCAGTTTCTCATCATCGGTACTCAGAAGTTCCATGGTTACATCAAGACCAATTCTGGTCCATTTTTTAATAAAATGCATGTTCATACCCCTTGGGGATGTTGTAAAAAGTGTACTAGCATGGTCAATAATGTAACAGACTTGGATTTCCTAGGACTTAGACATTGAATTACCATTCTAGGGTGTTTTTCCCTTCTTAATTATGCACTGCAGAATAAGTTGTGTATAATTTTCAAGTTTTTCACCTTCTGCTCCAAAGCTGGAATGAGTAATTGGGTGTCCGAGCCTTAGAAGGTTATTAAAGTCTATGGATCAATGTATATAAAAATGATAGACACTATTTTGAGTCATATGAACATTGCATTAGGTCCCTCTTAGTTTTTTTTTTAATTTCCAAGAAAAATGTTTTTTCCTGCAAACTTAGGCTATTTTTTAATAGTTTAAATGAGAAAATTCAAATTCTAACAAAAGTGTGCTCTAGGGGAAAATTTTTCCATGGGGGTGCTCATTTTCAAACTCAAAGCACCCCATTTACCCCAAAACCCACTTTTCCTATGTTTCGAGTGATTAAATGATCAATTTAATCATTTTTTCTCAAAAAAGGCAACAAAATGTCAAGAAATGCCAAAAAAGACAAAATGACAAAATCCAAAAATAAAGGGAAAATGACAAAACATGTTGGATGAGGTGGGAGTTTTGTCTCATGTGGTGGGCGACCATATCCCATGAATAATGAGTTGGATTTGAGTTTGATTTAGGAGATAACAACTCACTACAAGTCAAGAGTTGTGTCCCCTTTGAAGCTCACGACTTGGTTGATGTGGAAACTCTTAAGTGGGTTGGTTTAGAGTTTGGTGAGGGCACATATCCTTTTGGAGATGTGGTGCCTCATGTTAATCACAACAAACAAACTCCCACATTTTTCTCAATGAAACTCAATCTCACGATTTGTTCTCTTGAGATGAATGCGTCCCCCCTGGGGATTGTAGTTTCTATTTAAACGAGGCCTCTTCCTCCATTTTGGATGGAAGCAAGGAACCTCTACTCACATGCTTTGTAATTTTTCATCTTTGTTATGAATAAAGTCGAGTCTTTGGAGGACAATATGTTTGTGCACTATCTTCTATGGTGAATGCTTATTCCATGACCGAGGTGATATCTGTTTAGAGTTATTCTTTTGTTCATACAAGTTCAAATATCTAGCTTGGAATATTGTATTCCAATCCGTAGTATAGGAATTTGAGTTTCAAGTTGCTTATTTATGTATATTCATATAAGATCCAAGAGTTATACTTGTATGATTTTGTTACTATGTGATTTACCATACTAGATCTAATCTTTGTGTGAAGGGCTTTGTGTATCTTTGCAGATCACCGAGAGTGAATATTGGAGCTCAATTGCATCTTGTATTCTTCACCACTTTCATTTTGGATCTAACTTGTTTGCTCTACAGGCACCCTCCTCTTCCACCTTGTTCAAGCTTGAGCTCTTCTTCTTCCTTCTCAACAAAAAACTCAACCTTAATCTTTTTCCTTTCATTTTTGCAAGTTAAATCTGATCTTTAAATTTTATCATTCATTTTTACTTGCTTCAATTTAGATATAAGAAAAGGATGAAATTTTTCATCTAAAAGATTAGATCTAGATTGCATTTGCTTTAGCACTTCAAGTTTAATTTTTTCAATATTTTTCCAAGTGTTAAAGGTTGTAAGTTTTTTTGCTTTAACTAACATTTCTAACAATTTTGCAACTTTATTGCTTGTTGTTTTTGTCTTTTAGTGACAGGACAAGTGAAAGTGCTGGAGAAATTTGGACATTTTTAGCCTTCCAAAAGCATCTATTTAACCCCCTCTACTTCTTTCCCACTTCTTCTTCCCCTTTTTTTCCCAAAAACATTGTAAGCCTTTAGATCTGTTTTAAGGATCAAATGCATTCTTCTTTTTCATCTAAAATGTATTTTAAATAAATCTTAATAAAGAGCAAGTGGGATTACGACCCCCACACCCTTCTTCCCCCATTTGGGGGAAGCCTATATCTGTACCATTCATTTATTTGCTTTATACTTGCAATGTATTAGAGTAGTTTCCTTTCTTGCAATAAAATAGATCAATCATATTTGCTTTAGTTCATTTCCAGTTTTTGACCAAATCGATTACTAACCCAACAACGCTCTACCAAATTACCTGAAATGGGAAAATATATTCACTGTTGTAGTAAGTATAAAACTTTTCTTTCAGTTTTATTTTACTTTTAGGAATTAACCCCCTTTCTCTCCTGAGTACGGACCATAGGCCTGAAAGAGATTCTTGGGTTTAATAATCAAGAAAAAAACATTGCACTAAAATTCTTAAAATGAACAAGGCTCCATTGTGTATGCTCTGCACCTTTGCAGTTCGACCGACCAATTGGCTACACCAAAAGAATTTGATTGACTAGTTTAATTAGTTTCACACTCCAATAAGCATCCCAAAGTGAAAATCCAACACCTCGTTATTATCCCCGTGGGGAAATTTCATAGAGGAAGCGAGACTCACTAGAAAGTGACCGTGGGGCCCCGTTAGGCTACTCCCTCATTTGGTGTAGTGTTGGACACACACTTGTGACTCCATCTAGCCCACATTTCTTCGTGTGGAGTCACATTGGATAAGTTTGGACATACTCTTCGTACCGTTAGGTATATCTGGAGTTCCATTCCCTTCTAATCCACTCATTAAATCTATCTAATTTAAAACGAACCAAGATACACAAGAAAACCTTTCCATTCTTGCAACAACACTCCATCTTGTGTAACTCCATTGGCACTAGTCATTTTGCATCTTTATTATTTTTTGTAGTATTTTTCATATTGTGAATGTTAGTGTTGAATTTCAAGTTGTTGAAGTAAATATTTTAAATATCGTTGTATCTTGTTGAGTATTAACTTGATCATCCATCAAAAACTCATAAAAAACATTCTCGTCCATCATTTACACACTTAATAAAAACAAAGAGCCTTATAAACTCTTTCATAGGGACTACCCCGCTTGGCTTCATTAGGAGTTCTACCTAAACAAGGAGTCAAGAGTGGGTTACAGTACCTGACTCAAGACTTCCCCCCAAGGACACAGTGAGCAACATGAATAATTTTGTTGTGTTTCCCCCTAGGTGTGTGTAAGGCGGCAACAAGCTGCATATTTTACTTCATTAAAACCCTAATTTAAAACCCTTAGTTTTATGCTCACCTAGTTCTAGCTTGCGGCTACATTTAAAATTAAAATCCCATGTTGGAAATCACCTAAAACGCCTAGAGGCCAAGTTTCAGATAAATACGACACTGCTCACCCATCATAAGCACTGGTCGATCTTGGGGCAATTCGCCCTCCTTGGGGAAATCATTGTTTTATCCATAATCTTGATTTGGATATTGCTAGTTCTATTTCCAATTGATAAATCATTCATCTAGCAATTAATCTTAGTGCCTAATTCACTTTAATTTCACCCTTTTACCCTTAGATATGATTTTCATGCATAAAACCCCAAGGTAAATTGGGGCTTTTCACATAGGCACATATTCTTTCTTAGTAATTGTTCAAATATCTAATTAACTATTAAGAATAAGAGATCCAATAAAGCTACCTTTCATTATCCATCTATATCACTTATTTCTTAGGTTAACTTGGTCATAGGGATGCCCCTTAGGATTTTCCTTTGGCTTAATCTAAAGCTTTGGTAGCTTTGACCGGTTTGACAACTGGAATATTTCAGAGGTCTTAGCTTCTGTAGGTCACAACTTTAGTTACCTCTCCTCTAGCATCCTCGATAGGATCACCTAAAGGGAAAACTACAAGATTTGTGATAGTAGACATTCTATATGATTATTCCATCATCTTTGAGTCTTAGTCAAATTTTGATTGTTTGACTTTGTCAAACCCCAATTTGATCTAGTCAAAGGGTCAAGTCAGCAACAAGACTTCACTATTGTTTATCATTGATCATATATTTTCCACTGGAGGCTAATTGGACCCATCCAAGTATCATTTGAGGCATTATTGGATTAATAGGGTTAATTAAATAATTTCCTAAGGTTTTGAAAAATAATTAGCCTATATAATTAAAACTATTTGGAGAATATTCATGGAGATTGTATCAGATTGGTTATGGGCATATTAGTAGCGTGTATTATGGTTTTTGAGGTCTACAAATCCATCCGTGTAGTTAGATTTACAATCTAGGCAAGGCAAGATGAATGTTTTGGAATTTGGCATGATTTATTATTTTATTCTAACAGAAATTCAAAAATTCAAAAATTCAAAAATTCAAAAATGACCAAGGTCTTTGATGTATGATATTGGATGAGTGAATGGAAAAATATGACTTGGGTTATGGTGGGGTGCATTCTTCCCTTGGGGCGAAGTTGATCATAGTAGCAAAAAAAAACATGTAAATCAAGCTATAACTTGAGAAATATGTAAAGGGGGGACCCCTAATGATCCTCTCATGTCCCCTAGGCATCAAAATTTCAAAAACAACGATTTCTTATGTTGCAAAAATCTGATGTAAGAGGTAATTTGCCTCCCTCAATTGATAGTCATTTCCAATTATGTAAAAAGATAAAAGTGAGATAAAATCTCAATCATTGATCATGTATTGGCATCTTATGATATCAGTAGTCCATATAAATATTAGTTGGGGATTTTTCCTCTCTCAATCTTTAAAAGAGAGGAGCTCCAAATTTGTAAGGGATTCTTGGCTCATTTCAGCAGTGAATAATATGAAATCTTTTTTGTGGTGCAAAACTTTTTATTCATGGATTTTAATTTCTCATAGAGCTCCTTCTAATGCTAGATCTCAATCAATTCATTGCCAGGGATGTTTTCGTGTGATATTACTTACAAGAGGGGGTGAATTGCTTAGGTTGACTTGGGAGACTTGGGCGACTTTCTCTCTTTACAAGGGTTTTTTTGTGAATGAAATTAATTTTTCGAGGCCATTAAATTTCTTGCTATTGCCTCTTGATTCTCTTACATGCTATCTCAATTTGCAAATCATCAATTTTATTTTTAGTTACTATTATCTACTTTTCTAATCATTTTCTCTATGGTTTGCAGGTTCAAGTCATTGGACAAGAAAGTGCACCTTGGTTTGAAGTGTGCCTGGATTTATTCAATGCTGTTGGGTGAGGAGAAAGAACTCCATCGAGCATTTGGGATAAGGTGAGTACCCCATATTTTTTATATACAAAACCCTAAAAACCATTTGTCACTCTCTTAACTAAACTTTTCTTCCAAACTTTTGTTAAATGCATGCAGGGTTTATTGTGTAGTCTTCACTTGAGTAGAGTTTTATTTCCATATTTGGGGTTGGTTTCTAAGCTTAGAAAACCCATCTTTAACTCCATAGCATCCTAGGAATAAGCACTGATCATCAAGTCAAATCACACCAGTGGATATTGTCTGATTTTTCTTGCATGCTTGTTTGCTTGCTACCTTGTGTTGTGTGAGAGTGATTATTGGTGTGTAACAAGATATTTTGGTGCTAGGTCTTGATATAAGCACATCCATCTCCAAATCTTCCATTTCATCAAACTACTAATCATTTCCTTTACTGGTCTAATATATTAAATTTAGGTAAGTCCATAACCAACCCATAACGTTCTCACTCAGTAGCTATTTTACTAACTCTAGGAAATCAACTGTAGGGTATCATGCTTTGTAAATATTATCTATTAAACCCTTCAAAGTATCATGTAGCCTTTCAAAAGGGTCTGGCAATTAAGCTAGGCTCGGGACACCTCTCGTGGCCAGTCTGGTTTCACCTCGAGTGAGACCGAGAATCCTAAAGAGAGATGAAGCCTATCTGGTGTGACACCACCTTTTGGGGGTAGGATTCTAGAGCAATCACAATCTTAGTGGTCGGAATGCTCTACCATCTTGGAAAGTATTACACAATTTAGAGTCACTATAGGTTTTGTGACAACAGGTTTAAATTACTCAAGATAAATCATTGTTTTCAGCTTTAATGTAATGCTTAAATATTATTTCATTTATTGTATCATGTCTTTTTTTTAATGGTATTTGTTTTATCTAAATCTTTAGTGTTGCCTTGAATCTTTTTTTACTAGTTATTGTGAGACTTTATTTCATAATTATCCTATTCTACCTTTTAGTCTAGAGTGTGTATTGATCCCATTTTCTAACCTTAGCTAGGAACCTCTTTCCAAAGAAATAGCTAGACTAGTATTCAAAGTTAACCAAACCTTGTTAGTTGACCTTGGAGAAAGTCTGGTTAGGTTCTCTCCCTTGGTTAGTCTAGGTTTTCTCATCTGTAGGATTAGGAATCCTAAAAGAGGAATTTCTTCCGCTAGTGACACATTGGGGGGGGATTCTATATTTGTGCTAGTAGCTAATTTATTGCCAATTAGTTAGCTGCTAGGTTGTGCAAAACAATATCCCTCATAGGTCTCTTTAATAAAATTGTTCCAAAGGAGACAACTCCAGCTTGGTGATTTTGTGCCAATAACCCTTTTGGGTTGGAACATTACCTTTCCAAGGTAAATTTGTTAATAATTATACTATAAATTAATCCCTTAGAAAATTGGCCCAAAATCACCAAACGTAACTTATAATGTTGCACAATATGTTAAAGTAGTTGAATATTTGGTCATTTATGGACAATAATATATTTGTTTAATTCTTTCTTTCTAAGAAAAATATGCAAACAACTAATAACAAAACAAATACTCGATTCCATGAACTTGGTAATACACAAGAACTTATGACATTTATATAAAGTAAGTATTGTAATACAAGGATTTTTACTTACTTGCTTTTATCCAAGGCTTTTCTAGAAGTACTTACTTGCTTTTATCCAAGGCTTTTCTAGAAGTATTTGGAAGTATGAGTTATCAAAAATCATAGGGTTTCCAAAACCTTTATTCCCTAGTGTGTGAGCACCAGATAATGCAACAAGCTCTTGTGCCCTGTTCAAGGCACAAATTAGTAAAAAAATATTACTTCTAATAGAAATAAAGATCTAAATGTTAATTAAAATAGAAAACTTAAACATTAATGGATATCCTCCATTTGAATTTCAAATACATCTTATTTAAAAGATACATAGAAAGAATTTATATGTCAATTAATCAAGGAGAAGTGGTCAATGTGATTGTCAAATACATCATGCATAGTATCCACAGAGTGCCTAAAGCATCTCCAAGTTAAGTACAAAATAAAGAAATATAGAAGTACAAATAAGACAACCTTTTCAACAAGCAAAACCAAACAATCTATTGATTTAACTTTTCACATAAAAGTGCATGTTCTTATATGTAAATTCTACCCCTTAAGTACTTTATGTATCAATATCATAGTTTTAAAAATTGGTGGAAGCGGACTCAAAATCGATCGATTCATTGGCAAACTGAATCGAACCAGGTGATAAATCGGTTCGGTGACCAGTTTGTTACTAAATCAGTCTGCTCGATCGATTCACAACTTAAACCGACCGAAATTGATGTGGACCCTGCCAAGGTTTAAAAACACAATTTTTTTAATTTTTAATTCATTTTTTTAACTATGGTTCCTAACCTAACCCACCCAACCCAATCCAACCCGTGAGTCTTGAACACTATAGTGACTGTAGAAAAGTTACATAGGAAGTGTTTGTTCACTCATTTGTGCCTTGGGGTGGACAAAGACACTTTAAAAAGTTGTCCCTAACCTATTTAAAATGTGAGGATGATTTTTTTAATAAAGTGACATTTTAATGAGTGTTTGAGTTATTAAAATTATTTAAAAGTGACTTTATGAGATAAAAATGTGGGTGTGCATTAAATTCTCATTTAATATTTTAAAAAGTTTTTAATAAGAAAATGATATGGGCCATTGATTTCATTTAGTTGGATTTTAATCTAAGCCATTGATTTGGAGATGGAAGTTACTCAAACAAAAAGGTCTTAGGAAAGACAAATCTAATTCATTGTTCACTTTCACAAAATAGATTTTTGGAGACGAGAGAGCAAGAAGAAGAAGACAGGGGTTTGAAGAGATTTCAAACCATAGACATAGAGAGAGCATTAAATTTTTGACACACTTTCCAAGGAGAGAAAAACAGAGATTGGGCACATTTTCCAAGGAGACCGTACAATAGTTTTCAAGGCAGCATACAAGACAGAAATCGAGGAGGTTAGGCACTAAAATCGAGGCAGATTACAGGTAGTCTGTATAGCACTATTTAAAAAAAATTAAAATTACAGTCTGTACCATATGGATCCGTATAGTCCGTTCATACAGTTCCGTACAACATGAATTTCGAGAAGAAGAATTCTGAAAAATTTTCAGTAGGCCATTTAGTGATTGTTTGGCATGCTTACCAAAGTGTTTTGGTTGAGATAAGTACTGCTGTAAATTTGTTTAATTTGCCTGAAAAGTATAGAATCTCTCTATGAAGAACAAGTTTTCCTTTCGGGGTTTTTCCTGGGGAATTTGGTAAAAAATTCCGAGTCTTTAATTTTCATGTATGTGGCTGAAATAATTTTCTGAGTTTGAAAATGTTTGGCTGTCATAAAAATTTCTGAGTTTAAAAAGTAGAAAAATATCTCATGTGTTTCAAGTTTTTTAGTGAAAATTTTAATTTTAAGTGTACATGCATAATGGGGTTGGGAACTAAACCCTATGCTACACACTGAAACTAAAACCGGGTTGGGGTAAAAAAAAATTTCATGGTATTAGAGTACTGAAGAAGGCTGAAAGTTACACTCAAAAATAAATTTCAGACTTGGAGAAATTAGGGAAACTGGGCTTTGAGAAGAAACAAGTTCTTGGACTTATTTTCAGTGATGGGACTGCCGATTTTGAGAGGGAGTCCATGGAGACCATGACACTGAGGGATGTCTTGTACGTCCCTGGGCTAAAGAAGAATCTTGTTTTAATTTCCACTATTAAGGACAGAGGTTTTGGAGTATATGTTCTTGATGGGAAAGTTCATGTCTTTCCCAAGGCAACAAGACCATCTGCTTCATATTTCATCGGATTTAGATGTGGAAAATTGTACAAGATTCTCTTCCAACCTCCCCATGCACTGACAAATGCTAGAAACAATAGTGAGTTGTGCGAGTTGTGGCACAAGAGGATGGCCCACCTTCATCATTCTGCTTTGAGGATGCTGAGAGACATGACCATAGGTTTGTCAGATTTTAGTATAGAGCAGAGTGGAGTGTGTAGGGGGTGTGCTTTGGGAAAGTACACCAAGACTTGGTTTCCAAGCAGTGACACCAAATCAGAGGGAGTGCTTGATTTGATCATTCAGGTGTGTGTGTTCCTATGTCATCTACCTCATTGACAGGTTCTAAGTACTACATTACTTTCATTGATGATTACTCCAGGAAGACCTAGATCTATTTCCTTAGAAGCAAGAAATCAGAGGAAGTCTTGCTTCGGTTGCAAGATTTCAAATCTCTTATGGAGAAACAGATGGAAATAAGATCAAGGTACTCAGATCGGATAATGGGGGTGAGTATACCTCCAAGGCATTAGATGAGTTTTGTAGATAGGAGGGAATCGGGAGGCATTCCTTACACTCCAAAGCAGAATGAAGTTGCAAAAAGGAAGAACTGTGTGATAGTGGGAGCAATGAGAGCTATCTTGCATGACCCGAGTCGTCCTTTCTTTCTATGGACTGAGGCTTGTAGTACTGTTGTTTATGTCCAGAACAGGAGTCCTCACCATGCATTGGGGAGTAAAACTCCCGAGGATATGTTCACTGGGAAGAAGCCTAAGATAGGCCACTTCCGCATTTTCGGATTCCTTACATACTCACATGTCCCTTCTGAGAAGATGACAAAGTTGGAGGCTAGTGCAGACAAAGGCATATTTGTTGGTTATGATGAGGTCTCAACCTTTTGCATATACCTTCCTGCACATAGGAGAGTTGTAGTGAGGAGGGAGGTGATATTTGAGGAGTGGGCCTTTAGGAGATCTCGAGAGTTTGAGATGGAGGAGCAACATGTTTCTACTCCACAGGTGATAGCATCTCAGAGTACAGTTTCACAGGTCTCAAGAGTGACTGGGTCACAGGTTATAAGTTCATTAGTTTCAGGGACTAAGTCTACAGGGACTTCTGGTATAGGGACATGTTCTCGAATTACAGATACACAGAGTTAACCTTCATGTGATTCGAGACCACTTGGTTCAGGTTCGGCTTCACTAGGCACAGGATCTCAGAACATAGGCACTTCTTCAAGGAGACAGTCGTCAAATGAAGAGGTTCAGGAGGAGGGTCTTCCATAGGAAGCTACTTCCAAGAAGAGAATGCCAAGTTGGCTTAAGGATCTTGTGAAGGAAGCTAAGGAGTTTGTGTGACCATCTAGGAGGGAGGTTAGAGAGAGCAGGGCACCATATAGGTTTTCCAGCTATATGGATGTGGTGACCGGTTTGCGTGAGTCTGAGCCTTCTACTCTTGAGGAGACCACCACACATCAGGTTTGGAGAGATGACATGATGGAAGAGTACAATTCCATCATAAAGAATGATGTGTGGGAGATTGTTCCACGACCAGAGGGCAAATCAATTGTGACTTCGAAATGACTGTACAAGATAAAGCATGTTGCACATGGCAGCGTTGAGAAGTACAATGCTCGATTTGTTGCACGGGGATTCTCACAGGTTGAGGGAGTTGACTATGAGGAGAATTTTGCACCGGTTTCTCGTTATTCATCCATCAGAACAGTGATATCTATTGTTGCAGAGATGGGATGGAGGATTCACTAGATGGATGTGAAGACCACTTTTCTAAATGGTCTTTTGCAGGAGGAGGTGTATCTGGAGCAACCATAGGGATTTGAGGTGGATGGGAGAGATTCACATGTATGCAGGCTAAAAAAGGCCTTGTATGGACTGAAGCAAGCCCCTCGCACTTGGTACGCGAGGATTGACTCATATCTACTTTCAATTGTGTTCTAGAAGAGTGAGGTTGATCCCAACCTGTATTTCATTGTGGTTGGAGGTGATCCGCTCATTCTTCTGCTATATGTTGATGATTTGTTTATCACAGGAGGAGAGCACTTGATTGAAGCATGCAAGAAAGATATTGCTTCAGAGTTCGAGATAACAAACCTTGGGCTGATGAATTACTATTTGGGTATGGAGGTATGGAAGGAGGATGGACATGTTTTCCTAGGAGAAGGAAAATATGTAGCTGACATTCTGAAAAGATTTTAGATGGAGGGTTGCAGACTGATGTCCAAACCCATGATCACTAACTGGAAGAATCTGCAAGCTTGTGAGGGAGAGTTGGTTGATCCTACCTTATACATGCAAGTCATTGGTTTGTTGATGTATTTGGTCAACACCAGATCCGATATATGTTTTGCAGTGAACAATCTTAGCAAGTTCATGATGGA
>LPNX010100407.1:172615-207470 GCA_001517045.1 Pseudotsuga menziesii | reverse complement strand
CTGTTGGTTTAAAGATCTAAGTTTTGTTTAAAGAGGAAGAAAAGTAAAAGAACAGTAAACACTTTGCTCGAATATATATATGCTTGAAAAACTAACAGAGCCTAGGAGAGTGCACTGCGTAGATGAAAAACATGTTTTGAGGTATCTTACTGGTACAATAGATTATGGTCTGTATTATAGGAGATCGGATGGAGTGGGATTGGTTGGTTACACAGATTCAGATTGGGTAGGTAGTGCATCGGACCGGAAGAGAACTTCTGGTTGTTGCTTTAGTTTGGGCTCGGTAGCAGTGTCATGGTTTAGCATAAAGAAAAAGTCCGTTGCTTTGAGCTCTGCTGAGGCTGAGTATATGGCATCCAGTTAGGCTAGTTGTGAAGCTTTGTGGCTTTGTAAGTTGATGGTAGACCTGTTTAATCATGAGTTGATGCCTACAACCATTTACTGTGACAATCATAGTTGCATTAGGCTCTCCGAGAATCCAGTGTGTCATGACAGGTCTAAACATATTGAGATCATATATCATTTCATTAGAGATTATGTCTAGAGGGGAGTTGTTGAGTTTCAATACATATCTACTAAGGAGCAGGTAGCTGAAATTCTTACGAAGTCTTTGGGAAGAGGCAAGCATATTCATTTCGGAGGCAAGTTGGAGGTGGTGAAGAACAACTTCCTCAGTAAGGAGTGTTGAAAAGTTACCTAGGAAGTGTTTGTTCACTCATTTGTGCCTTGGGGTGGACAAAGACACTTTAGAAAGTGGTCCCTAGCCTATTTAAAAAGTGAGAATGTTTTTTTTAATAAAGTGACATTTTAATGAGTGTTTGAGTTATTAAAATTATTTAAAAGTGACTTTATGAGATTAAAAGGTGGGTGTGCATTAAATTCTCATTTTATATTTAAAAAAGTGTTTTTAATGAGAAAATGAGATGGGCCCTTGATCTCATTTAGTTGGCTTTTAATCCAAGCCATTGATTTGGAGACTGAAGTTACTCAAACAAAATGGGCTTGGGAAAGGAAAATCTAATTCATTGTTCACTTTCACAAAAGAGATTTTTGGAGAGGAGAAAGCAAGAAGAAGAAGACAAGGGTTTGAAGAGATTTCAAACCAGAGATAGAGAGAGAGCATTAAATTTTTGGCACACTTTCCCAGGAGTGAAAAACAGAGATTGGGCACATTTTCCAAGGAGACCGTACACCATATTTCAAGGCAGTGTACAACACAGAAATCGAGGAGGATGGGCACTAAAATCGAGGCAGATTACAGGCAATCCGTACAACACTATTTTGAGATTTTTTTTGGAAAAGTACAAAAAGTATAGTATGCACCGTACAGATCCGTACAACCCAAATTTAAAGAAGAAGAATTCTAAAAAAAATCCAATAGGCCATTCAGTGATTTTTTGGCACGTTTACCAAGGTGGTTTGGTTGAGATAAGTATTGTTGCAAATTTGTTTAATTTGTCCGAAAAGAATAAAATCTCTCTTTGAAGAACATGTTTTCCCTTCAGGGTTTTTCCTGGGCCATTTGGTCAAAAATTATGAGTCTTTAATTTTCATGTATGTGGCTGAAATAATTTTATGAGATTGAAAATGTTTGGCTGTCATAAAAATTTCCGAGTTTAAAAAGTAGAAAAATATCTCATGTGTTTCAAGTTTTTCAGTAAATTTCAATTTTAAATGTACATGCATAATGGGGTTGGGCAATAAACCATATGCTACACACTGAAACTAAAACCGGGTTGGGGTAAAGAAAATTTTCATTGAATACCCCCGACCCCCATCGTAATCGTTGTATTGTTCATTTGTAATTTTTTTGGAACTTCGCAGTTTGGAGAGCTAGCGACCGCTTGTAGAAAGTTGAAACAAGTTTGCACTTTGAAGCTTGAACTAGAACCTTGGTAGTTGGTATTCCTTATAAGCGGACTGTGGACTCAATTTGGCAGTGTGGGAGTGGATTGTGGCCTGTCACCTGTGTGTGGAAGACTGGGAGTGGTCTGTGTGAACAATTTCCACTCTTTTTATGGTCAAATATCATAGGTAAGTGACAATTTTGTAACACAATTACACAACAATTTTGTAGTCTTTAGCACAACAATTCTAGGTTGAATCCTTGAACAAAAAACATCATATTATATAGAAAATTAGAATTTAGAAATAGATGTGTGTTTTTCCTTGGTTTTATGTAGTTTATCATACAAATTTGCTTATTACAGTTTACCAAAGGCAAAAGTGCACAGCTCTCCAATTTTTTTCCTACCATGCTTAGCACATGGGAAGTGTCATCATTCATGTCATGAAATTAGCATGTATCTTATGATTGCAATTTTGCAAATAACTAAAACTTGATTCTTGATAACAAAAATATTTGTGACTCTGTGGAAGTGGTTAATTTGGCCCTTATTCAAACTTCGTATTTTCATTATTATCTCATGAGATTTTCCCTTCTAAAATGGTCATTGTTGATTGTTTAGTTAAAGACACTGATTTTTTATTTATGTTTGAATTTGAAATTGATTCACTAAGTTACTAACAGCTAACAACAAACTACTTGCTCATTGTTGTTTCAACTTATCAAGGCAGTGATATTGAACTTTTGAATCATTGATTTGGTAGACTGATACTACTATCCTAGTCAAGCCTATGGAGTGAGTAGTGGACAATGGACTATGGAGTGACACTTGTGCAATCAGTGATGGCCCCAAAAGCAAAAGATCCTGAATGGGTCCATGTAGATGACTTTGAGGGGGGGATGTATTGCAAGTATTGAAAGAAGTTGGTTAAGGGTGGGGGAATTTTCAGGATTAAACAACACTTGGCTGCCATGAAAGGCCAAGTGAAGGCATGTGAAGCTCCACTATATGCTATTGAATAGATTAGAGCTGATATGACAGAACAATTAAAGAAGTTTGAAGAGGGTAAGGCTAGGCAAAGAGAGATAGAGGAAGAAGTAGGAAAGAAGAGGAGGCTTGCTGAAATGATGGGTGGGACCTATGCTCCTAGTTCAATTCAAATGAAGGCTCTTCATCTATCCTTTCTACCAATATTAGGGATCCTTTTCAGTATGTTTCATCC
Organism: Pseudotsuga menziesii; assembly: GCA_001517045.1. NCBI lineage: Eukaryota > Viridiplantae > Streptophyta > Pinopsida > Pinales > Pinaceae > Pseudotsuga > Pseudotsuga menziesii. The sequence goes on along the minus strand of LPNX010100407.1, from coordinate 204,401 downwards.
TCTGGGACTAAACTAGATAAGGGAAAAAAGAAGAGTAACATTCAAATCTATTTTACATCCTCTCGTAGTGCCAATGATTCTCAATTGCCTCCAACAAAAGTTCAACCCACCTTAGATGACCACTGGAAGAAGCAATACAAAGAAGTTGCCTATGAGTACACAACTAGATTTGTTAATGGCTTTGCTAACTACTCCTTGATGGGTGGAAATCCCCCATCATTTTGGGCTTTTTGTGCCCTGGGTTGGTGCTCCCATGATTCTTGGGGTGGACCCACTAGAACACATGGCTTAGGGGTTCCTAGACACACTCATGTTTATGCTATGTAGAAGGTGATTACACATGTAAGAATTGTCATGCCTGTTGCCGCCTTTAACGCACCTGGAGGTTTTGGTTGTTGTGGCATAAATCTTCAAGCCACTAAGTGCGTCCTTGGGGGAAAGTCTCGAGTCAAGTACTGTCACTTGATCTTGACTCCTGCATTTAGACAAACTCCTAACAAAGCCAATGGGGGTAGACCGTATGTGTTAGTAAGGCTAATTAAGCTTTAGATGGTAGTTTTATGATTGAGTAAGTTTTTTACGAGTTTTTATGAAAGTGTCACAAGAGATTGCAATAGTGATTAAGACAACAACATGAAATACAAATTAAGCCATCCACATAAGAATCACTTTAAGCAAAATGATTGTATGATGTAGATCAGTGCTGAAAATGGAGTGTTGTTGGAGTGATGAATCTATTGCAACTGTTCTTGGTCGATTTTAAGTTTATGAATTAATGAATGGATCAAGAGGGAGGGGGATTCCCGATATACCATGAAGGTACAGGGAATATGTCCAGACTCACTAAGTGTGGTAGCACACGAGAAAATGTGGGTTGAATGGATTCACTGGGGGATGTCCAACACTACACCAACAAGGATGTAGCCTGACGGAGCCCCGTGATCACTTTTTAGTTGTTCCCACTTCCTTTGTACAATTTCCCACACGAAGCAAAACACAATGGTGTATTTTCGTTGTTGGGAGGTTTAATTGAAAGTGTGAAAGCTAATTAGACTAGCCACTTAGTCCTTTTCTGGATATGATCAACTGGTCGGTCAAATCCACTGAGATCTAGAGCATAACAGGGACTGAGTCTTGTTGGTTTTAAGTGTTTTTTAGCAATGTTTTCTTGGTTCTTAAAGAAAAACCCAAGAATCTCTTCCATACCTTGCATCATTTAGATATAACGTTTATGCGTTCCAATGCTTTAGTGTCTAAAGACACTGTTGGGTGGAGAACTTGTTTTAAGGACTAAAGGAAGACTACCTGGTGAATTTAGTCACACTAGCGAAGCCACATACTTCATAGCCAGAGACACATAACAACATGAAGTCTATCATGCACAGGGGTCAAGATGGGGAAAATATCTTCAATCTCACAAGTCTCAATCAACCAAGGTCATGGGAGAAAAAACAACTACGAATGAACTAGATGGATGGAGACAAGTGATACATGGAACCAACATAGCACTAAGGTTTAAAATTTGTGTAAATCATGGCATAAACAATAGTCTTCAACATTAGGCCCTTTGATCGTTCACAACACAGGTTTAAGCATTAGTACATATGTAATTTAAGCATAGGTCACCATGATCATTCTAACATAACAAGCCTAGGTGTTTAACATACATAAAAAAGAAAAAAACCAAACAAGGAGCCATATACCTGATCTCCCCATATACCTGTCTCCATTTGATATGCCCCTTTGTAACTGTGTACCACATCTGATATGATACTATGCTCAAATGAGCTAGGTCACCACTGAAATCCTCTCAATAGACAAGGAAATCTCATTCATGGAAAGGAAATATTACTAATCAAGGCTCTAAAATGGCTGAGGATGTAATAATCCATGCTAAAACCCCATCTAAATGAATAGCTTGGAAAATAAAGAGATCAATATGTATGCTGCATCATGGTAGCCCAACTATAATATATATGTGATAACATCTAGCTCCAACTAGGACAAGTGCTCTATTGAAGAGAGTGCTTGAGAACCTCAGAAATCTCTGTTTCGCAGCACCATATCAACAACAAAATCCAACCCTTCAATTTTATGCTTCCTCTTCAGGTGTTACCTATTTCTGTGCACATGGAAGCAAGAAATACCAGAGCAACATGTATGGGAAAAAATATATGCATAAAATAAACTGAAGAAAAAACAATGTTGGAAAATAAATTCTACTCTAAGCAGCATAATTAAACTATGCAAAATCCAGAAGAAAAACTCAAAAGACTCAAGACACTGTGCAACACTTAGAAAAAGAAAGACTCAACTACTACTCAAAAGGAGCTTATTCAATCCTATCTACTCTAACAGATGGTGAAAAGATGATGTGCTAAGTCATGCTCAAGACATAGTCCCTTAGATAAACTTGATTTACAAGAATTTCGAATTTACGACCATCTTCAGTAGACCAATAATACATGTTTCTTTCAAATCGTTCTATTGTTAATGGTCCCATCCAAATATTTCTTGATCATCTAGAAATATGATTAAAAGCACAATTTTCAACAATGACCTTATCACCATATGTATATCTACGTCGGTTAATAGATGATGGCACAACTTGAATATCACAGGTAGGTATTACAAAGGCATCAATGTTTCCTTGGGTACGGGGAAATAGCAGCTTCCTATTTCTTTCTGGTATAGCACTGAAACGTGGAGGACCCCCGTCTATTGGAAGGGAAATTCTTCCAATCAATATCTCTTTTACTTCTCCTCTTGATCCATAGGACTCATTATTAACCTCCTTTGGGTGTGTTGATATTACCTGCTTAACTGTTTCCCCCACAGTCCAAAAATCATGAAAAACTTTGTCAATATCAGTGGTAAGGGAAGAAATGCTATCAGAATGATCAGTCTGTTTGCTAGAAATTCTCCATGGGGCATTCGTAAATTTCCTTTTCGAGAAGCTTCAGACATATTTCTTTCTACTTCATCTTCCAAAGAGGCTAATTGTATTGTAGGAATGTGAGATGTAACATTACTTTCTTCCATAGGTTTTTTTGGAGGTAACAAAAAGCTCGGGAAATGTGCAATAGATGGGTAGCGAAAGTTACTAAGACTTGTTCCTTGGTCTGATGGTTCATTTTGGGTAATCAATTCATTTTGAGCATCATTAGGAGGAACTATGGTTTGATTTCCACTTTCCACTACTTGCAAGAAATTGTCTGCTTGAAAAATCAGTAAATTGGTCAGAGAAAATTCCTCACCAGGAGCATTGTTAATTAAAACATCTTCTTCCCAACTCCGATGTATTTGTTCTATCATTCCTCGTCTTAAGTTATCTCTCAAATCCTGTCTAATTTATTGGATATGGCGATAATTTCTTATTGTCAAGGGATTTGGCACACCTTCACTTGAGGTGGAAGCTTCATTTTGCAAGATAGATTCAAGGGCTTCTACAGATAATAGGGAAAAATGATCAAGGGCATCCGAACAATGTTCAGAACTATTACACGTGATTTCCCCTACCAGTTCCTGATGGATAAGCTCTTGCCTAAACCTTACATCATCTTCGTCTTCATATTCAGAACTACCTACTCCCATAAAGAAAACAGGTGGATAATCATCATCATTTACCAAGTTTATTCTTTCAACACTTAAACTGCCTTCGCCATAAGTATTTTTTAAACCATCTTCATAAGTTTCAAGATATCCATCAATACAATGGTTCCATATAGATTCTAACTAGATTCCCATTAGAATTAGGTATGCAAGCATATGATAAATCCATCAATAGATATCCACCTAATCCAACAACCCACTTCTTAGATAACAAAATGTCATAAACAGGGGGGAGATCAATTACAACTACATCCATCATGGTATTTAAGTCGGGGCAAGCAAATAAATCAACCTTTAAGTTCTTGATTAAGCCATATGCTTGGACACCCCTTGAATAAATTCCACAAACATTTCCATATGGGCGGGTAACTTCTAATCCCATTTCCTTCATGATTCGCAGAGGCATAACATTCATAACAGCTCCCGAGTCTAGCATGCAGTTGTGGAGTAAAAGGTTGTTAATGTGCAATGTGAGATAGAAAGGAGGGTGTCCTCCAATCTTTCTCTCATAAATAGCAGCATGTATATGAATAGGAGGGTATTCTTCTGCCTCCCTACCTCTAGCACTATGAATGTGGAAAGATTCACAAGCAATCTTGGGAACATTTGCTACGAGAATCTTATCGAAAAATTGTTGAACATGATCCTTGACTGTGGGTAACTTTACTAACTCACTTAGGGGTACGCTTTGCATGACCTTATGTAATTATTTCTCTAAGTCAATACCTAAGTCATAGTCGCAAAGATCATGTTCTACTTCTTCCTCTTTTGAGTTTAAATCCTCACTAGTAAAGGTGTAATATGTTGATCTTGGTTTTTGCGTTGATAAACCTGGAGTGTGGTTTGCGTTGTGTTGCATACCATGTCTCCTTCTTCATCCCAATCATCTTCTTCAAGTAAGATTCTACCAAAGTCATCATCATCAGTGAAATCTTCGACTAAGTTTATCCCATTATCTTCAGGGTCAAAAAATTCTGGATCTCCCTCAGGTTCCTCACATAAGTTCACATTCTTATTTTCTGTTGCTTCATTTCTCCTAGGGCCTTATCTATTATTATCATCTATTGGTCCTCTTTGATTGTTCCAATAAGGTCTGGGGCCATAGGAGTTTCTATATCGGTCATTATCCCTAGTTCATGATATGTCTTTGGTGAACAATGTGAGACTTTTCATCATTTCAAATGTTCCCTCCAGAGTTGTTTTTTCTTTAGTTATAGGTTCCTTAGCCTTTCTAGGTTTTGATTCACTATGGGAAGATTAGGGGGCATATCTATCAAAGAAATTCTTCTTTCCCATAGAGGCTATATTAGCTTCTGCTTTCTTGGCCCAAGTTTGAGCTGTTTTGAGGTCGTTTGGGTTCTTTTCATTAAGATTCAGACCAAACCATCCTTCAAAGGAATTCAAGTAATAGGTCGTAGGTCTTGGGGAAATTTAGAGGCAAGTTTGTCAAATCGTACGTTAAATTAATCGATTGTCTCATTCTCTTTCTTCTTAACCTTAAAGAGTTGATTTAAAATGAACCTGTTGTATGGCTTGGCTAACCACCCTTCAATAATTTTCTGAGTGAAAGTATCATAACCATCTATTGACCTTGTAGGTAATCTATCAAACCATTCTCGGGCATCTCCTTCTAAGGATGACATAAGGCCTCTCATATAAACATCTTCTTCTTCAACTCTACATGCTTCAATATAATTCCATACTGCTTCAATATGTTCTTCTACAGGAATTGCAGAAGAACCATTGAACTTAGGAGGTTTGTCAAAGTATTTCTCAGGCATGTCATGAGGAGCACCTTGAATCTGTGAGAAATCAAAAGGAGATGGCCTAGCATTGTTTCCAAAGCGCCTAGGTCCAACGGGGGAGTTTGTGTAAGCCATTTGAAAATTCACTCTAGGTGGACTAGTTGGTTGAGTGGAAGAACTCGAACTATTGATTGGAGAATCAGATCACATAAACAATGGACTTGATTGAGAAGTTTCTGGAGGGTTATCCAAAATTTTCCTTAGTGAGTTAACCACCTTGCAAAAGAAATTAGATGATTGATCTTTAAGATTCTTATTCTGATTTTGGGTATAGTTTAAAGAACTTTTTGGATTATTTCAACTTCAAAGGTTATTCTTGTGGGTAGGTCCCTTAGGGGAGTCACATTGTGGAGTCGCGAGGTGAAGGAATTGTCGTGTGCACTGAAAAATAAATGTTGTAGGAGAGGTAAGCAATAATGTACTGATTGTGCAAACTTAACCAATTGAAAATGTAATCACCAAGTTTTAAAACCAGATGTGGTATTAATGAATATGAGAAATAGAAGCATTCACAAACACTAAAGGTAGGCAAGCCTCCACCTCCTAGCGCAAAAATGTTGGGAAAGAACGGGAGTAAAACTTAAGGATAAATGTCAAACCAAGGTAGGCCTCTACCTCCTTAGCAACAGTGCCAAAAAAGTTATCACGAATCTTGTAGTTGCCTCGTAGGGTAATCCTATACAGGATGGCAGAGGGGACATGCAACCAAAGTCGTGACCTATGAATATCCCAACCCCCAGATAATGGATGGTTGTCACGTTGGTTGAGATATCCTTTGCTTTATGCCATTGAATCCCAAGTGACAAAGTGGGAGACCTAGACCTTATCCTAAAAGGAAAGACCTAAATCCAATCACCAGATCAAACCCAAACAGAGAATACGTAAGGTGAAAGCTTGAATCCCTAGATTTAAGAAGTAAGCCACGATTTAAGGAATGCTTGAGTAGAGTTGGTTACAAGTGTTGTAAATGTTACTCAAGACAAATGAAACAGTGACTTATGGAATGAAAGATCAGATCTAGGATTAGTGTGTTTATTCGATTGATCAAACCTAGAACTTTGGGGATTTTAGATAGAAAAATGGAAATTTCTAAGGGGAGGTTAAATTAGAGAATTAGGGCTTACAACACACTTTCTCAGATCAAATATTTAACAGTGTGAAGAGATCCAAGCAAAAACCGAAAACAGAGAACACTCAATAAAAAGGCCGACAGGTCAGGATGGGTGCTTTCTCCAGGGATCAGTACTGCTTTAAGGTGGAATATGGAGTCCAATGATGATGTCTAGGAGGGAGAGGGGGATTTTGATGAGGGCCAACAAAACCTAGATCATCAATTTTGCAGATTCCCAGTGCAAAATGTTCCGGTGATTTTTCCTACTTACTACAAGTGATTTTCTAAGTGATGTGGGTGATGTGCAATGCATGAAAATTGAAACATAGATAAATAAGTTGAGAGACATACCTGAAAACCGTAGACATATTCCTGGATGGTGAAGAATGCTTCCTTGTATATTAAGTGAGAGATTCAGACAAGATCTTGGTGAAATTATGCTTTGCTCGGTGACCCTAACGCCCCCTTCTACCTGCCACACCAAGGAAATCAATTAGAAATGACAAAATAACCGAGATTTGCAAATAAAGAAGATACATGAATGAGAAATCATAAATAAGTAACCACTCCCTGAAAATCCAAAACCGAAATACGTCCACAGGGTGAGTCTCCCCACCAATGCGCCTCCTTCAATTCGCCTACTTCACCTGCAATTAAAACTGGGTACATAAAAGATACAAGAACTATGTCAGATTAATCTCAATGCAAGAGATAATCAATATCAATCATCATCACATTCATCTATCTACATAGACACAAGTGTTGAATCCCAGAATAATCTCTTTATTAGAAGTTCCAATGCCAGAGCTCCTCCTTTACAATGGGGGGAGGGGGGGGTTCGTCTTTATATAGATTTTGAGAGAGACAAACCCTAACTTAAGTTTACATCCGACGATTGAGATTATAACATCATCAACAATGGAGATCAACTTTACATGGATCAATTTGACTAGACCAAGGGGGCGCACTTTTTTCCCAATGGCACATTGTCTAAGTCAAAACATAAGATAACATAAGATAAAATCATGATAATACATCAAAGGGGGTCACTAGGGGCTTAATTCACCCTAGGAACCATTACAACCTCAAATCAGAAGATATAACAATGTGATACATCAAGTAGCCAAGTTGAGGGGCACCCCTTGGGGGACGTCCTCACTGGCTAAGCCAAAATAAATAATCTCGAACCAAATGCGAACTGAAACTGATGAAGAAGTGTCTAGAGAGCCATAATACATCAATTGGATAAATTTCCTGCCATTTCCTTGACTTCCCTAGCCAAATCAATTTTCCCAGTAATTTCCTAATTCATTTTTTGATGGTACAATCTCTGAAAATCATAAAAGTCATCATATCTTCCTTTTTAGGCTGAGAACTGGGGCAAACTGACTGCACTGGAGTATATGGAGACATAGAAGAATGGTACAAGTGACTACACATACCCCCTAGAACACTATGGTGCTCTAGAAGAACCAAAATCATTGCAATAATAATATAACCTTGCCAATAATAAAGTGATAATAATCATTGATCATGCAATCCGAGGCTAAACTATGAAAATTGGAACCGCAGTATTGGTCCTGGGCATGTCTGGAGTAACTATAGGCACTTTTTTTTGACCCACTGCATTGGGAACCATGTTTGACTTGGTCAACTAGGTTGACAAGGTCAAAGTACCCAAATTGTAGGTGAGATATTGAACTAAGATGATCCTACATGCATCTAGGGTAAGAACTGCTCCAAGATGTATATTAAAACCCAACTGTAGTCATGCTATTGAGAATCATGGTGACAATAATAATAATAATAGTAACAACCAGTAAGATATACCTGTGTCTTTGAAGAATCATTAAACCTTCCGGAAGTCTCTGGTGTATGCCATACCTATAAAGCTTAAACCATTTGCTAGTGTTGGGTGAGGATGAAAAACAAGGCTAAGTAATGGGTGATGAACTCTTGTTGGTTTTGACAATGTGATATCTCTGAATGATAACAAATACACTCAACCAAATTAACATATGCATGACAGATAGCAATAGGGGATGGTGGCGTCTCACAAATGGATAAAGTACTTGGGCTTGTTTCCTTCAGACTCTAGCAAGTTTTCCTTTTCATTACTTTGGAACACTGGTCAACCTTTAAAGGCAGGTTCCCTGGAAAGCCTTCTGGGCTCCAGTAAATGATAAAGACACAACCTTTGCAGACTAGTCTCACCCTATTGCCATCTAGGGGAAAATGGTTCGAACACTATACAAGGAATGAGTGCTCATCCTTTGACCATTGACCTTTTCAATAACTTTCAACTTCACATAAGATAGTAGCTAGCCTACAAAGGTAGGTGCCCTGGAAAGCCTTCTGCGCTTTAGTAAATGACTAAGGCCTAGCCCCGCTGTTAGCATTCATCCATAGCCCTGGCGGGTTTGCCTCACCCTGTTGACCCTGTGGAGAGAAAATGAGCGTAACATTATACAAGGAATGAGTGCTCATCCTTTGGCCATTGACTACTTTTTTAACATTCATACTTTGTATCATTTAGATATAACGTTTATGCGTTTCAATGCTTTAGTGTCTAAAGACATTGTTGGGTGGAGCACTTGTTTTGAGGACTAAAGGAAGACTACCCGGTGAAATTAGGCACACTGGCCAAGCCACATACTTCATAGCCAGAGACACATAACAACATGGAGTCTATCATGCACAACGGTCAAGATGGGGAAAAGATCTTCAATCTCACAAGTCTTGATCAACCAAGGTCATGGGAGAATTTTTTTTTACAGATGAACTGGATGAATGGGGACAAGTGATACATGGAACCAGCATAGCACTAAGGTTTAAAATTTGTGTAAATCATGGAATAAACAATAGTATTCAACATTAGGCTCTTTGATCTTTCACAACACAGGTTTAAGCATTAGTACATATGGCTGAGGTTGTAATGATCCATGCTAAAACCCCATCTGAATGAATAACTCAGAAAAATAAAGAGATCAATCTGTATGCCACATCATGGTAGCCCAACAACAATATATTGTGATAAAAATTCTAATGTTGATGACTATTGCTTATGCCATGCTTTATACAACTTTTAAACCGTAGTGCTTTGCTTGTTCCATGTATCACTTGTCCCCATCCATCCAGTTCATCCATATTTTATTTTCCTCCCATGACTTATGATTGACTGAGACCTATGAGATTGAAGATCATCTTCACTACTTTGACCCCTGTACGTGATGGATCCCATGTTGTTTTGTGTCTCGACTCTGAGTTGTGCAACAAAACTCGCCAAAGCCTTGATCCTTCTGGGCTAGGAGAACGCACTGGTGTTGGTTCCTGAGCTTAGGTGAGTTGGGTTTTGAAGCTTTGGTTGGTTTACCCCGATGTTTGGTCCTGACTGTGGATATTCCCCCCTAGTTTCCCAAAGAGTGTCAGCGAAAACTTGAAGCAATATGTCTACCATCATTACATATATTATGTGTTATATGCTATATACTAAAGAATACAAGACTTCAAATAAAATACAAACTATCTTTAGACACAACTCAAAAAGGGCTATGAAATGAAATTGTGAAAGGCCAAGATAAAGTAGTGGATAAATAAATGCTAAATCTAAATAATGTTGGCCATTTTATTGAAATGTAATGATTAATTCTTCACGGAGCCTACGGGTTTTGATGTGAGATGGAGTAAGGGACAACTAATTCTAAGTGTCCCCTAGGATCTCTTCACTACAATTTCTTGTGTACTCAACATAAGGGTCTTAGAAAAGATCCTCACAGAGCTTGATTGCTAGCTTGGATGTGAGTTGTAGAGATGTTGTTAAAGTTGAATGGACTCTTTGCAGATCAACTCATCGACTTGTGAGACACCACCATTCCCTATTGTTTGTCCGTCAGGCATATGTCATTGTAGCTGTGTGTACTTTCCATCATTTTGAGAGATTATATGGTCAAAATCAACTATAAGTCATTCCCCTGTTACCTTAGCCTTGTCTTCCACCTTCACACAGCACTAGCAAATTGTTAAACCTTGTAAGTATGGCATATACAAGAGACTTCGAGAGGATTCAATGATTCTTTCAAAGGCACAAATATATCTTATTGATTACTATTATTTATTGTCACCACGATTCTGAATGACATGATTTAAGTTGAGTTTTAATATACATCTTGGAGCATTTCTTACCTCGGATGTCTACAGGTTCAGCTTAGTTCAACATTTCAACTTTAGTTTGGGTACTTTGACCTAGTCAACCCAGTTGACCAAGTCAAACATGGTTCCCAAGGTAATGGCTAAAATTTTGACAATACTTATATCTACTCCAGACATGCCCAAGACCAATACCACGATTTTAGTTTTCAGAGTTTGGCCTTAGATTGCATGATTAGTGATTATTATCACTTTATTATTGGTCAAATTATATTATTATTGCAGTGATTTTGGTTCTCCTAGAGAACCACATTATTACAGGGGGTATGAGTAGTCACTTATACCATTCTTCTATGTCTCCAAATACTCTTGTGTAGTCAATTTGCCCCAGTTCTCATCCTGAAGGAAGATATGATGATTTTTATGATTTTCAGAGATTGTACCATAAAAAAATGAACTAGGAAACCACTGGGAAAATCGATTTCGCTTGAGTGTTAAAGGAAATGGCAGGGAAATCTATCCATATGATGTATTATGGATCTCCGGACACTTCTTCACCGGTTTCAGTCATCAGTTTGTTCGACATTATTTATTTTGGCTCATGCTGGGAGGACGTCCCCCAAGGGGTGCCCCTCACCTTGGCCATATGACGTATCACATTGTTATATCTTATGATTTGATGTTGCAATGGGGCATTAGAGGAAGTTTCAACTCAAAATGGGCCTCTAAATAAAATAATATTTATTAATTTTGGAGGAAGAAAAGAAAAAAACTACCTTTGTTGTTCGTATTTTCGACATATCTCCCTGTAATTTTACTCAAATTTCGATCGGGAGAGATCCTTGGATGCGAAATAAATTTCGCATCCAGGGAGCTCTCTAAATCGAAATTTGAGTAAAAACACATGGAGATATGTCGAAAATACGAACAAAAAAAGTAGTTTTTTTATGATACCTATCCCCAAATTTATATTAAAAAATTGTTTAAGACCGATACAGTATTTCAAATTTAAAGCAATTTCATTGGCTAACACATGATGACATGGAATTTGAATTATAGTTAAAAGGCCCATTTTGAGTTGAAATTTCCTCTAATGCCTAGGGAGAATTAAGCCCCTAGTGACCCCCTTTGATGTATTATCATGTTATATCTTATGTTTTGACTTAGAAAAGGCATCATTGGGCAAAAAGTGCGTCCCCCTTGATCTAATCAACTTGATCCATGTAAATTTGATCTCCACCGTTGATGATGTTATAATCTCAACTATCGGATGTAAAAGTAAGTTAGGGTTTGCGTCTCTCAAAAGCTATATAAAGACGAGACCCCCCCTTGTAAAGCATGAGCTTTGGCATTGGAACCTATGAATAAAGAGATCTTTCTGGGATTCAATACTTGTGTTTTTTGTGGATAACTGAATGTGATGATGATTGAAACTGTCTTTCTCTTGCACTAAGGATATTTTGGCATAGTTTCTTGTACTTGTTGTGATTTTCAAAGTTTTATGTGTTCCTGTTGTTGTTTGGATTTTGTACACTATCATACCTGTCATCTAAGCATCTGATTAAGTGTGTTAGAAGCCCTATTTCACTAATCAAACCCTATCCTGGACAATGCCCTAATTCTTATCAAAATCCCCTTGTTACCCCCCAATTTTGATAGGGATATCCCCACGTGAAGTGCTTTCACATTTTTTAGGTTGACACCATGGAGGTATAATGCACAAATGGCTATGAAGATCTTCCTTTTCTTAGAGCCCGTAATGGAGGAGAGGATTTTTATTTTTTCCTTACATTTCAAAGCTCTTAAGTGCTTTTCTGTACAGATTACATTCAGCTTCCATTTTGTCAAATCTAGCTTGGATCGAAGTCTTCAAATAAATAAAAGGCATGAGTAGAAGTTCATTGAGTTTTTTTGACAGAGCATTGATCCGCAGAAGAAGCTCCTAGGTATGCTCAGCCATCAGGCTCAGCATGATGATAACCAATGGTCCCCAGCAGCAAAATAACACACCTGCAGAGGCAAGAAGAAACCGAGTTTCAGTTTAAGGACTCCACATCCAGTGGACGAAGTTTGTGATCTCTCTATTGGTTAAAGATTTGTCTCGAGGTTGTATTCAGCCTCTGGTAGTTTCTTCTCAGTTGTAAAGAGTGTCCCTTTAGAGGAGCAACAATGAGGGATAAAGTGGTTGGATTTCTAATATACATGAGGCTTCAGTCAACAAGGATCAAGTCTCGTACATGGAGAAACGAGGCTTGATGCAATATTCAATAACTATTAAAAAACAGTGCAACGGGTCAGACAAAGAAAACATTGTGTGAATGCTCAGCAGTTTCAGCATGAACGCTAAATGTTTTGACATGGAACTTCCCAAGCAAATCTGTGTATTGAAGGTTTTGAATTTCTATCTGTGCTCGACATAAATTTTGCATAGGAAATATATCGTGTATAAGTCACAAATTTCAACTAAAAATACTGATTTCTTAGAAGATTCCAGCGAATTAAATGCAGTGGCAAGAAGAAAGGGACCAGTAGTTAAAATCATCACGATTTCCTTGGCATTACAGTTCAGATCCAGCGAAATTCTAACGAGGAAAGCTACAGGAAAAGAACTAGTTGTGAAGTCGTGAAACCATAATTGATGCTTAGACCTGATTTAAACCGACTTGTGGAAATCGTGATTTGGATGGTAGCACACTAGCAGATATAGCAAATTATCATAAATTAAAAATCATTAGCAGAAATCAAAATCTCTGTGGTGGACACGTTTCACTGTGGCCAATCTCATCGAGGATGCTGAGCAAAGGGAAGTCGCAGTCACCAATTGTGTTTCACGTGGAGCCCATACCTGTCATCACTGGCAGCTCGTATGATGCAGCCGATTACACATTGTTGGCATTCAGATTTGGCTCGAGAGGCAGGATTGGCATGGATGGTGTTTTGTTCCAGATGCAAAGTATGTCGAGTTAAAGATAACCATCACCATTGGTAGCTGAGTCATGGAGCGCAGACTCATCATCATTGGCATTCGACTCATTAATGCTGAGAATTTTTTTTGTCGCGTTTGGGTGTAAATACTGGACATCACTCCATGATTAAACTCAACGCCAGGAAATGGGTTATCTTCAAGTGGAGCAAATCATGTATTTGAGCTAAAGACATCGACATTAACAACCGATTTTCATTGGTGGTCGATTTCATGTCTAGCCTTTGGCAATGGTTTGAAGATAGTGCCAAAACTTGGAGTTTCTTAGAGTAGCTTGAGGATCGGGTCATGGAGAAATCCACATTTTTCATCGACATCTCCATCATTAAACTCAATGCCAAGGTTCGGGGTTAACAAGGTGACAAGTCGCAGAGAAGTTGGCGTTTTCTTTGAAGCAGCAAGATAGCTACCAGCGGACTTGGGCATGTTTTCACTCTACCCGCATATCTCGTCTATTCATATGCGACAATCTGTCACTTTAATGGACCCACATTTCCATTGGTGTTGGCAACCAGAGCATCATATGATGAGTCGATTCCTGATTGACAGTTGTGCTTGACGTTCAAATTTGTTACAAACTTGTTTATTGTGGCTTAGCTATTGAAAAAGACAGGACTTGTGGAATACCACGTGGAAATACCCACTCAGGTTTAATGATTCGATTTTTTTTGGTTGCCCACTTTTGGGTTGGAACAATTAGTTAAAGTAGGAGTTATGTTAATAAAGTGGGCATGGTCATGTATTCAATTGGAGAGAAAAGTGGATCTTGATCCATCTTTTCTCATTTTTTATTATTATTTTATTTTTTTTGTTTTTGAAAAGACTAAAGAAGTTTTGGACCTATAAAGAGGCCAGCCTTCCTCAGTGTAAAGTGTGGAAAAAATGGGGAGGTTTCTTTTTTCAGATTTTAATAGAAAAATATCATTTTGGGTGTTTATGGATGTGTAATTGAGCACCCATCTAATGTGCGGTGTGAACTTGTGGAGTTTCAATGAATGGGTGAACGTTGTTAGAAGCTATTTTTTTTTCTATGTTTGCGTCGGAGACTATAAACGAACTCTATCACCGTGTTGGAAGGTGAAAACTCTTAACAGTTGCTAGCCTTTTCCCTTGGTGAGCATGTTTGTACGGGCATTGATGTTTACATTTAATCTAGCTTGATTGTGTAGGGTTTTGAGTTTTCTCTCATTGTATAAATAGAGGCTCCTTTAGCTCTATTGGGATGGAACTTTTGTGTTGGAGTTACTGTGTAGAAATTGTATCAAGCTTTGCTTGCATTTGATTAATAAGAATTTCGACTTTGGAGGTCCATGAGCTCTTTGCATGTGGTAAATGTTTCATGGTTGAGGTGATACTGTTTGTAACCCATTACTTTTTTACTTTGAATGACATCAGTTTATTTGTTAAGCTCAAGAGGGAAACTGTTGGAACGGTAGAGTAATCGTTTGTAGTTTCAAATCAATTATTTATGCAAAGTAGGTTATATTGATGAATATGAGTAGTTAGTTATACGTAAAATTGATCTTTGTTGAACTATCTTAGCATACTTTTCATGTGATATGATCTCACTTGTATTTGAGTTTTTGTATTATCAGGGTTCATAGGTTGAAGAAGGGTGCGAGTTCAGCTACATCTAGCCCAAGCTTCAAGCAACCGGTTGTTTAACACTTTGTGATTGCAAGGCCTACAAGGATCGTGTTCTTTTCATACGAAAGAAAGTCGGGAGTCTTCCTCCATCTTTTGTGTTCCATCCACAAGAAACTTCTTTCTCTACCATTTTCTTTAATTTTTTGCGTTGCTCAAGAAATAGATCCAAGCTTTCAATACTCATATTTAGATCTATCTTTTAGGGCTTTGTTAGATCTAATATCATTCATTAGATCTAGGAAAAAAATTTGTTCTTTGCATGTAAAATTTTAAAATTTTTCTAAGTATAAAATTTTTCCAAATTTTTTTATTTTGCATTGTCTTTCCCATCATCTTTTAGTAATGTTTGATTGCTGATTTTTTACTTTTGTGACAGGTATAGTGGAAGTGCTGGTGAAAATCTAAAGAATCAAGCTTAAAAAGACCCATAATCCCCCTTTCTACAACTCGCTCCAAAAGCCTTCCAAGAATAAGAAAAGAAGCAAAAAAGGCATCAAAGGAAAGCATTGTAAACAAAATAATAAAGAGCCAGTGGGACTACGGCTCCCACACCCCTCTTCCCCCATTTGGGGGAAGCTTGTATCGTCATTTTTCATGTTTGCATACTTGTAGAATAAATGCTTAGAATAGAATAGGGAAATGTAGTTTATTTCTGAAAAGTTCATTTTTCATAAAGTAAAAAAAGGTAAAAAGTTTCCTATTTTATTGTTTAGTTAGTTCAAAGTTTTGTTTTCTTTCTTTGATATAATATTGCAAAAACTTAAAAAAGAACCAAAATTTCTTGAATCTCACCATAAAGTGGATCAAGAGTGCTCTCTATCGGAGAGTTGCTTTTGTTATCTTTGTTTCGTTTACGTACCCCCATGCTCTCCCGATTAGGGCCTAAAAATCTGAAAGAGATTCTTGGGTAGATTAGTTCTTTTAATTTTTCTTGAGTTTAATTAATTAATTGCTAAAGTCTCTTGAACTTGCCATAACCCAAGTCAAGAGCACTCTCTATTGGAGAGCATAGTTAGATTTGCATTTTCCTTGCATTAGGCATATAGAATAGCTAAGTCTCTTGAAACTTTGTCATAAGACAAGGTCAAGAGCGCTCTCTGTCGGAGAGTTTTAATTAATTTACTTAATAAATTTTTGCAACTCACATTCCCCTAATTAATTCACTTCGTTGATTATCCTTCACCTAGTATGCTTTTCCGACTTTCGAGTTGGGCTTGTACTCAGAACGGTGAACGGACTTGCTAAGTTCACAAAGAAAAACACAATAAATTTTTTACCCATAACCAACGCATCGACGTTGTAGAAAATTTCCTAAGTTTTTCTTAGTAAAGGTGCCGGAACTACCCGTTGTCTAAGATTCTCAGCTAGCTGGTCAATCCTCGTGAAACCAGCCTGGGATACTGGGCAGGTCGTGATGTATCCAACGGATTAACTTGGAACATTTTCCCGGCTATTGAAAACCTTTCGCTCAAACCATAAGCAAGATCATCTAAAATTGTTAAAATTAACCAAGACTAAGCGCAATAAACATTCACTGGCATCATTTTGAGATTCACATCATCTTTATGCTCGAAACATCTCTGATAAGTTGACTACATAGGCACTGGTTCTTTCTTTTACGCATTGTTGATAATCTAGGCCATTTGTCCATTGGATGTTTTTGATTAAAATTTTATATCTGTTAATGCTTTATCATTTCGTGAGTTCTCAAATTATTGTCTATCTTCTAATTCTTGTGATAGTAACATGGATTGCTTTGTCTTGTGTTTAGAATTCATAATAAACAAATATATTTCATCGTAATAACTCCTAAACAACAACCATCTGCATCCATAACCATTAAAAACACTTAAATAACTTAAGAGCCATAGAAACTCTTTTGTAGGGACTAACCCCCTTGGGTTCGTTAGGAGTTAGCCTAAAGGGAGGAGCTAGGAGTAGGTGACAGTACCTAGCTCTGTGCTTTCCCCCAAGGTCACACCTCTCCCACTTTCTCAAGTGAGGAGACAGCTTTCGGAAAGTTTCTGCTGCTGGTGTGCAATCGGGGGACAACAGATAGTTGACTGGAAGCACTTGGAGTTGATTGGGATCATCTTTAATGTCCCGTGCCATGTCATTTAGCCTTTTATTTTATTCATTTTGGTTTATTTTGGAGAGATTTGGATTCTCTCCAAAATATTCATTTTTAATATTTTAATTAATAATTTCTTTGTAAATGACTTTTTGAGAAATTATTAATTATGAGGCTGAATGAACATCTGAAACTTAGGATAAGCTGGTCCGGGGTTCATGTGTGATTTTTGGCTTAGGATTTAAGCCTTCAATCTCTAAAATCCAACTACGGATGACTGACATATTACAAATTGCATTTTTCCAATTAAATATTTGGAAAAATAATTAAAAAATAATAATAAAAATAATAAAACTCAATCCAACGCGTCTAGTAAAAAATTTTCGGACAGTGTTTTTCTTGGACGAGGACCCTAGGAAATGACCAACTAAGACATACATGGTGTCTAGTAGGCTTATATACATCAGTTGGACTCTAATAACCCCCCAAGGCTCAATTTTCAAAATCGGGTATTCCAGCTTTGGAGGAAGCAGGAGAAAACCTCGTCGATTATTACTCAGCTATAGGCAAAGCATAATTGACAAAGGCAAAAAAATCCCTTGGAATACCTTAGTTGATAACCAAGTCATGGGGGACCGAGCCACTCAAAAATCCTGCTAGCACACTTATTACAAACCCCATGGGACCATGGTCATTTCAACAGAAAAATAAAATTGGCTAATTATTGCAACTGGAATTTCTGATACACAGGATATGAACATAAATCATGTTCATCAAATGGCGTCTTGTCGGAAGTCCAACTATGGTACAAAAAAGTTGGTAACAGGCTCCAGTAAATGACAAAGGCCTAAACCCGCTGCCAGCGAGTAGTCCATAACCCCGACGTGTTTTCCTCTCCCTGCCGCCCCTGTGGAGGGAAGATTAAGCCTTACATTATACAATGAATGAGTGCTCAAACCCTTGGCCACTGACTTCCTTTTAAACATTTATAACTTTTGCATCCTTTAGATATAGATTTTATGCGTTCCGATGCTTTAGTGTTTAGCAACATTGTTATGGTGGAGCACTTGTTTTGAGCACTAAAGGAGACCTACCATGTGAACCCAACCACACTGGCCAAGCCACATACTTCATAGCCAGAGACACATAGCAACATGGAGCCTATCATACATAAGGGTCACAATGGGGAAAGGATCTTCAATCTCACAAGTCTCAATCAGTCTAAGTCATGGGACAAAATCAAAGGTGGATGAACTGGATGGATGGGGACAAGTGACATGGAACCAACCTAGCACCAAGGTTTATAATTTGTACAAGTATGGCATGAGCAACAATATTCACATCACATTCCTTGATTAGTCATAACACAAGTTGAAGCAACAATAGATATAAGCATCGGTCACCATAGTCATCCTAACATGATAAGCATAGGTATCTGACATACATCATAGAGCAAAGTCAAACCAAGGAAGTGTATACTTGATCTCACCAAATATACCTGTCTCCAACTGATAAGCCCCTCTATAACTGTGTACCAAATCTGATCTGCTGCTCTGCTACAATGAACTAGATCATCACCAAAAGCATCTCAATGGACCCCTGAATCTCAGTCCTGGCAAGGAAACTCCGATGAACAAGGATCTGGAATAACTGAAGTTGTAAAGATCCATGCTAATACCCCATGTGAAAAATAGCCTGGAACAGAAAAAGAGACAAGTCTGTATGTTGCATCATGTTAGCCCAGCTGCAGAATGTATATGTGATAACAAGTCTCATCAAGTGGAATTTCTATGTCACCAACATAGAGGAAAGGACATCCATCGGTAGATGTCTCTCCTTGGCACCCGTCAATAGGTACCTCTCCATTATAGCATCCATCAATAGATTCTATTTGTTCCATGTTCTTAGTGAGAGATGCCTCTGGGTGATCCTCAGTAGAATAAGTGATGGCTTCATTATGTTGATAACCCTCATCAGTAAGGATTGTGATATTCTCCTTCCCAACACTGGTGGTGGTCTCCTTATTTCTCTCCTCCAAACATATATGATTTGTTCTCCAAGGTCTTTTACAAGAAGGGCATAGACCTTTCCTCACTAACTCCACATCTTCATTCTTGGGCTTATACCCAAACACAACATCCACAAAAAGTTTGAAAGGAACTTCTAGGGATGACTTCATCATAACACTATATGCTTGATACTGTTGGGGCAAGGTCTTGCAAGTTTCCCTCTACAATGCTATCTCCTTCAAAGGATCTTTCCTTAGTGGTGTGGTCCCTCTATCTACATATTCATTATACAAGTGATCACAAGAGTAACCATCGTCATCTCTGAATGTGAACTGGGTAGAGATACTGTAAGAGTTCCTTATCCACATAACTTCCATCATACAACTCAAAATAATTTTCCTCTATGGCATAGAAAGAATAATCTTCCTCATACTGCTCATACTCTAAATCTGAATAAGATGTGGCTCCTACAGCTGGCAAGACTTATGACAAATACTTTTTTTCCAACTACTGTGGTTCACATATGCAACTCTGGCTTTAAGGATTTCTCCAAACAGTTAGGTTTCTTACTGCTGTAGTTCTATAACTCTTCAAGTTAGTGGATTTGGAAATGGTATCCCTTGAGGATAGTGAATAAACCTCCTTTCAAAAACTGAAGCAACCTTGAATAATTCTGGAACTGATGTTTAATAACAGCCCCAACTTCTTCCTGCAGCAACAAATTTATGCTTCTCACACTAAAGGCATAGATGGTGTTACACTGAGTGAAAGAGAGATACAATGTTCCCTTACAAAATGCCAAAATGGTTTCTCCAAGCAATTAAACAGTGTATAAAATGGTGATTACAATGCACTTCCCTTACAACAATGGCAGTCTTTGATAGTGAATTCGCAGGCATCTAATCAGCATTGATATAGAAACCCTAACTCGGCTTAACCCTTACAATGACACACTGCACAAAACAATCGTTGTTGTTTAATCCCTTTATATTGCGTTTATAGAAGTGTGTGATTGTATATTTGCCCTAGATCTGGACTGTAACATATAGTGGATACATAGCTTGTCTGGATGGTGGAGTGTCCCCTACTAGGTATCACGATTTTGCATTGGAAGCTACAACAACTCTTTCACTATATAGTGCCTTTTTTTCTTGCTATGGTAGTGTCCTCACTCCAAATGATAGAGAATGCCTTTATCCATGCTTCTAGGCACTAAAGCACTCTTTCTCAAACCACCACGATCTTACCCACAAAGAAAAAAAACAGCTCCAAATGAGGATCATGACTTCTTTACAGCTTACAGGTTTCTCCTCAATCCAAACAGTCCTGCAATTGAGTGACTCGGCCTTCGAGTAGAAACCCGGCCTGCTGCAAATGCCTCCGTCCGAAATCTTTTGTTTCCCGGTAAATGGTGAGACAGCCTTCAATGTGGCTCTCTTCCCGTGCTAACTGCCCCTTCCTAGGGCCTCTTAGTTTGCAGTAATGTGAGCTCGGGCCCCAATATATCTCATGACCCTTCACTTCTACGAGCAGGGCCTCTCCCAAAACCCTTGCGATCTTCTGCAAGTTCTCGACCCCCTCCAAAATCCTTACAGCCGCCACGACGAGTGGATTGGCCACGTAAAAGTCTCCACAACTCCACCTCTTAGCTCACGGTTCTTGCAAGTGAGGAATCGAGCCCTTCGAAAATCCCCGTGTCCTCTACGGCTCTTCTAGCTTACGACCTCCTCTATTGGTCTTGGATCAATAGGGGCGACTCATCCACTATTCGACAACACTCTCACGATTTGGCAATGGAGAGCTCACACCCCTCCACGAACCATCAAATGTCCAGACCTCTCCAAAAAGAAGCCTCACAGTTTTGCACCCAAAGCCTCGACCTCTCCTCGAAAATGAAAGCTCCCACAAATATTCTTGGATGAATTCGGCTCCTCCTCCAATTCCCAAACGGATCTTAGGTGACACAATTCTCCTCGGGGTGTTCTCAACCCACTAAGAGGATTAGCTCAACCCCTTCAATGATGCTCACGACCTCTCTCAAGAGAATCGACCATGTGAGAATTGGAGCCCCAAAATTTGATTGAGATTGTCAAGTGCAACTCAATAGGGAACCCTGGATGGACTTCCTCTATGCTTTTCCCTCAGTCTGGAAAGATCTCCATCTCTGATACCACTATGAGGTCCTCAATCCGGGATGGTCACAAAATATATGAATTTATCAAACATTAATCAATTTTACATTGATTTATAACTTTCACAAGCAATATGAATTCTCATAAACATTTCGTCACACACTTTAGAGACAGTCCAGAACACATCACAATGGAGAGGTAATGTTGGCACCTTTATTATGACTAACAAAGTAAACAGTACAGTCACTATGGCCATGATAGCAGCTACCAAAATACATTCAACAGGAGCTTGGAAGTGATGCCAACTCAAAATGTGATACCAAATCAAATTATGAAGCTCCACTAAGACCCTGAATGGATCCTCCCCCTTGTACAACTAGGGTGGATCTGTCACACCACTGAAACTCGACCAGACTGGATGGATGGGCTTTGCCAACCCGAAACGAAAACTCTAGGCTCACCCCTTGATGGTCTCAAGAACGAATCTCCAAATATTCAAGCATGCCTTTTCCATTTTCCTTTGCTTCCTTTTATATTTGAGAAGTCTCCATTACCACGGGACAATACCATGGGCCAATGAAAACCATGTTCCAAAATCACCTTTAGCCAATACCATGGAACACCATGCATTGAGTGATTAGTGATCCACAATTGTTTCACTACCTCCCCAAGTGCGCCCTCTAACCTCCTTGACCATTTTCTTGAGCATCCTTTGACCCCATTTACTCATTAAATGCCCAATTACTTTCATAATTACCTCTTTGACTTTATTAAGTGGGCAAACATTCTTCAATTTATCCCCCATTGGATAGGTTTGCTTGAAAATTTGAATTAGGGGTCTCATGTGGCCAAATTATCCCATACTCAGTATTTTTGAGAACCTCAAGATAATTTTACTTAGGCAATCTAATTATTTTAGCCACCATTTTAATTTTTCATGAATTCTTCCTAGGTGACCATGGCCAATTTTCCTTAGGCCAAAATTGGGGACATGACATCTTATATGCCTAATCACGTTTTATTTTAACTTGGTTGCTAGCTAGTTGTGTGATAGGGAAGTGATCTTAGTAGTCTAATTGTTTCCCTTGGCTTGCACTCGTTTTTTGGACTTTGGAGCTCAAGTGGAAGATCAATTAGTAACACTTTACTGTAATATGCCTAATCACATTCTATTTCAACTTGGTTTCTAGCTGGTTGTGCGATAGGGAAGTTGGGAAGATACAATTCTGGTTCATCCCTGATAACATATCGAACTACTCACATTGTTATTGGTTGCATTGCCAAAGCATTCATTATTCTTTGCTCCTCTAGCAAGTTTTGATTAAAGCATTAAAAGGACATCTTACCTTGCATTTGGCGACAGGGCCATAATCAAAGGGCTTTCCAGTTCAACAAAGAAAGCTCTAATTGATCCCTTTAGCTAGTTAAGCCTATGAATTTGACAAGGGTAATTTTCCTTTGTAAACAAGAAGTGAACCACCTCTTCATCTTCAAATTCCTATAGAATTTTGGGTTCAAAGACAAGTTCATAAACTAGATCAAGCATGTGTCAGTGATCCTTGGATTTCACCGTTAGTTAATGGGAGGCCTACTTCGATTTTCAAAGCAATAAGAGGAATTAGGCAAGGCTTCCATTTCCTCCCCTTTCCTTTTATTGGGAAAGGCATTGGAATTAGGAAATAGTTCTAGGTCCCTCCTAGGGATTGAAATTGTTCAAGGGTTCAAGACTACATCACACTCGTTGTTTTCTGATGACACCATTTTGCTGGGAGGACCATCAACTATTATAGCAAATAGATTCAAAACAATCTTGGAATTATACTTATATCCTCGGGGGTGTGGGGGGGATTCAATCATGGAAAATAAAAAATATATGGTATTAATGTGGAAGAGGAGCGTCTAATAAGGATTTCCCGAATAGTTGACATTCATTATGAAGTGAAATAGGGAGTGATTACCTATCTGGGAATTCCAATACCTGTTGGAAGACTAGTAGCAGAAGAATGGATTCCGACTCTTGAAAATATATTCAGGACTGGGTAAAACACTGGTTAAACCCCCAAGGGTGAACGACTCTAATAAAATCAATCCTTCCCTTGTACAAATTCTTTGTGCTTTCATCTCCTCCAGGATTCTAAACAAACTGGGGAATATATTCATAAGTTTTGTTTGGAAAGGTGGTCAGATAAGCTATAGGAAAATAAAATCTCTTGTGGAATGGCACAAAAAAGAGCTCCATATCTCTCTATGAGGCTTGAGGATAAGACCTCATGCTTTCAAATATTGCAGCGGGAGCCAAAATCTTATGGCAGCTGATAACTGGAAAAAAATTGAAGAGAACATGGTGGAAACAAATTACAGAGAGAACATGTAATCCTCCATTTCAAAGGCAGATAAAAATTTGTTTCTGTTAAAAAAAAATCTATGAGATTCTGAATCTGACATAAAATCAACTTGTAAAGTCTCTATCCCAAATATAGCTTTGGCAGATTTGCATATATACTAATCTTCAAGGCTTGACAATTTTCCATTATTAGTTCTATGTTTCTGTTGCTAAGTTTCTGTGGTGGTAGGTTTCAGTGGAAGAAGTCGGAGAAACCACAGTAGTAGGTTGACCATGTCGACGTTTCGAATCCATATCAGGATTCTATATTGTCTATCCTAAGAGGCATATAATGAAGAAGAAACTTACGAGAAGCCTTTCCTCTGGAAGCATTTCTTCAGGTCAGATGCATTGAGAGATTCTGCTGGAAGTTCCCCATCTGGATCAGGTGACCTACAAAGCAAGCAATTCTTCTTTGGTTAGAAAAGAGTGAGATATCATAATTCAAAATGAATGGTACACACATGGAAGCCCTCCTTATTCAAAAAAAGGAATCAGAACAGATTGGAATATTCAATGAAAGCTACAACCTTCGAAAAGTTATTAAAAAAACAATATGAAGCTCTACTTCTTGTAGAAAGCATAAAAAACAGATAGGAGTATGCACATACTTTATATCTTGCCTTCCTAGTTTAATAAGAATGATAGGGCCACCACAAACTGCCAATGCTTCAGCACCAGCCAAAGCTATAAGATCTGCCCATGACACTGTCATTCACAACAATGATATGTTATGAAATATTTCAAAGGTTAAAATAATGAATATAACAAACTTTGGTGTGAACCGTCTCTGATATAAGTAGCCAAAACAAGGAAAAGGAGATTCCTACTGAGAACCTTGCATGATCAAATCCAGCACTGCCTTTACTTTTTCTAGGACCTGAAAGAAAGGTATAACCATAAGAATCACTATTATTTGCACATAACAAATTCAAGATGCCATAAGATGTGCAGCATTATACAGATGCCAAAATTGATTATATCGTTCAAAGTTAAATGCTTTAATTTCTTTCATCTTTATAAATCAGCAAGTGCAGTTTCTAACTATCATTTGACATGCTTTCCTTTCCTGTCCTCCTTAAAAGCTCATATACTTGCCCACGAGAGTGTGTCCTAGAGGCAAGGAGTGAGGTGATTGGGCTTGAACTAATGTACAGACCCACGTTCAAACCCCCCAAGTGGGTGTAGATAAGCCCAGGTGCAAGTCCTGGGTGGCTTTGACGGTATAGATATGGCTCTTATGGTGTGTACACTTAGCCAAAGAGATTCTAAAAGAAGTATTTCTCAAAAACAAACTCATACTCCATACAGTTGTAAGTAGATTAAGAACTGTCACTTATATGGATCAGCATCGTAAAACAGAGAGATAAAAAAGGTAATATACATGTAGTGCCATGTAGTCTTTTCATAAAGTAGCTGAACATATCATAACCATTACCTTTACTGACCGATCAAGACCTGCATTTGCAGGCCTATCAAGTTCGTAAATTATGGATCCATTCATACCACCTGCAGAACATCGCATCAATCAAATTAAATTTTATTAGTTTATAATAAATGAGAATATTTTGCCGAAAAAAAATGAAGAAAATTGTAGTAACAATTTTTAGTGTAAAGGAGCTCAAACAAGAACGAAATCACACAAGTTTCTACAGTATGGGAGGACACAAGTTCTTTTTTTCTATATTGCCAAGATCCCACCCTCTAGTTCATAGGCAAGAATGAGATTTCCAGTACCTTGCCTGCACCACTCAATAACTAGCTCATGAAGAACCCCAATCAACAATCGGCTCATGAAGGGTGAATATATCACAAATAGGATTTGAAACAGGGTGGTAAGGATAACAACTCCTCTCTACCACTTGAGCTAGATCTAAAAGACGAGAAGAACACAGTTTGACTTGGACTCCACAAAAGGTCAACAATAAAAATAAAAATAAAAATGGGGGTTTCCTTTTCCTTTTTGTATTTAATATTTGACGCTAGTGAATTTTTCCATCCCTCTGTGAGTTTGACTTACTACATGGTGAATAACCCATGAGTTACTCATGGGTTTGACTTGTTGCAAGTTTCACTTATTGGCAGAGAGTCCGCCAAGGGAACTTGGTTTAGCAGTAGGACTAAGTAGAGTTTGAATTAGAATTGCTATGAAGACTTGACAATTTTTTCAGCGAGTTGACTTAGACTTGTCCTGACTCCTATGTTACCTATGTTACCTCTCATTGTGTATGCGTCTTGTTACCCATCACTTTATATGGGACCCACACCAGTGATTTTTATCACAAAGGCAGGTTTACAAGGGAAGGATTGAGTCTTCGAGTCTTTCTTTACTGTCTGAGTCTTTTAGACCATTGAGTCTAGCCCCTCTTTAGATAGAGTCTTCCTGAAACTATTTGACAGTTCCTAGATAGATGTTTTGTTTTCAGCATTTACTTTCAGTATCTCATTTTTTTGCATTTATTTTATGCCACATGTACTGCTGGGTAATGTTGTTTCCATGATGCACAGGAATAGGTGTTAATGAAGATGGAGCAGTTGATCGGGTGCATAGTTCATTGACGGATGAGTGTTTCTACGTACCAGAGATGTCTGAGGTTCCCATGCACTCTCTCCCTTAGAGCACCTGTCCTAGTTGGAGCCAGATGTTGTCACATATATAGTAGTTGGGCTACTTTTGTTCCTGTGCAGTACTAAGCAGTTCTTCGAGCTAGTCCTTTACTGTGAGATCAGCAGATGATGAGCCAAAGTTGATAATCTCCCACTTTCAGCAGATCCAGAGTATCCATATTGATCAGTTCTATGCCATGACTGAGCATCATGACCCCAGATTTGATGACTGAGTTAGCCATGTTTATTTTAGGAACTAGACAAGAGATAGTTATATTTCCCATGGTATGTAGCAACAGCAGTTATTGTAGCGATCTTCAGATGTTTTCAGATCCAGTACAGGTATATGACCCATGCGATATTATGGTTTGTGCATATGGATTTTGATGTTGCTCTGTTACCTATTTTAGAAGTGAGACTCAATTGATATTGATTATATGTTGGCAATACTTTATATTGGTTTACTTAGAATCTAAAGTATAAATGATCTAGTGGTTTTGACCGGGAAATTCTCTTGTATACTCATTGGCCTTGCCCTACTCCTAGTATGGATTTAGTCTTTTCCCTTCAAGGACATAGCTTGCTAGTCTTGGCATCTTTTCCATGGTTTCCATCCATTCGTTTCCTTCCCATTTTCATTGACTATCCTTGACTTGTAACTTGACTAGTGTCATCTAGGATTTCTCCCACCCTCACCTCAATTTTGGAATAGGTCTCCATGTATAAATTTGTGTCTTGGTGTTGGTGTTGCCGCCTTTCACACACCTGGAGGGGATGTGGCAGAATTCTTCAAGCCACTCGGTGTGTCCTTGGGGGCAAGTCTCGAGTCAAGGCTGTCACCTTGTTCTTGACTCCTCCATTTAGGCCAACTCCTAACGAAGCCAAGGAGGGTAGACCCTATTAATTACTAAGGATGTTAAGCATTTAGTGTTTTATGGTGATGAATGAGATATTTAGGAGTTTGATAAACAAATTTAACACAAGATACTTGCAATATTGATTAAACTACAACAACATAAAGATTAATACTTGATAAGCAAAGTATGCAGAAACATATGACGATATCAAAAAGAGACCAGTGCCAATAATGGAGTCTACAAATGAAAATTTTGTTGTATTGCAGAAAGAAATGTTACAAGTGCTCTTGGTAAAATTTTAAGTTGAAATGGGATGAGTTGATTAAACTTAGGGGGGAAGGGGACTCCCAATGTACATGAGGGTACGGAGAGTATGTCCAAAACCCTTAACCGATATGGCTACCCACAAAAAATATGTCGGCTAGTTGGAGTCTCTGAGACGGTGTTCAACACTACACCGCAAGGGTGTAGCTTAATTGTGTCTCGAGGTCATTGACCAGTTGTTCCTGCTTCCTTTGAGTTATTTGCCACCGCAACGACTTAATTCGAGGCGTTGGATCTTTGCCTGGGGAGGTTTATTGAAATGTGAGAACTAATTATTCTAGTCGCCCACGTTGCTTTTGATGCAGCTGGCTGATCGGACGAACTACAGCCGGTGTAGAGCATACACAACGGAGTCTCAGTAAATTTTAAGGATTTTAACTTTGTGTTCTTTGTTAAAAAGAAAACCCTCCAGGAATCTCTTTCGGTCCAAATGGATCTCAATCGAGAAAGCGTGGAGGGGTTGATTTTAGATAAAAAAGAAAATGAAAGGAAAAACTCCACGAATTTTCTAATTAGTCCTACCACGCATCTCTTTCCCCTTTCAGGTCAATCGGGAAGTCGAGGGGTAAGTAGTATTGTTACTTTGAATTGAAAAATATGGAATGCTTGTAATGACGATTCAAAGTAGAGCTATAAAGAAAAACTACACTAACAAAAGAAAAACCATGAAAAAAGTGCACAGGCGCAAATCCCCCCAGGGGATGGGGAGTGGGCTCCCTCTGAAGGAGCCTACTCCAAAAAAATTTATTATGGTATTTACAATGCTTGATATGGATGCCGATGGTCCTTACAGATCTGGATCCAAAGGATTACAGGTTTTTAGAAAAAAGACAAGATCAAGAATGGTGCTTTGGGAGGTCTTTGAACAACGTAGATCCTTGGTTTTCCGGCAGCACTTCTCCTTTTCCTGGTGATAAAAATGAAAACCAGCCATCTGTAATGCACCAAATGTGCCAAATAAAGCATTAAGAACATAAAAAATTAAGTTCTTAATTGATAGACAATAAGCCTAAGTACTTAATCAATCTAGATCTACTCAGAATAAAGCTTTAAGGTTAGGATCTAGCAATGTCATTAAATAAATCAGCCTTTGAATAATATTTTAAAAGAAACTAATTTACTTAAGCATTTTACAAAGTAACATGAACCAAAGATAAAGTTTGATTTAAATTGAAGGAGAGAGAGAGAGGGAATGCTGGAATCCTGGAAATATTTGGGATGTGGAGTCTGCAAGTGGAAAGCGGAGGGACTATGCTCTTCAAATTTTGCTTGAAAGATGGAGAAGTCAACCTAGATCAACCATCCCTTTAATCTATATACTTGCATCAACTTAAAAATCTTTGCACAAGAAAGGTTACAAGAGAAGGTGCTGCCGAAAGTAGAAACTTGGAAAGCATGCAATTAAACAAAATGTACATGCGAGCTAAGAGATCTACAACCATTAAACAATAAGAGCATGAATCAAACTAGAACAATATCTTATCCTACCGGAAAATAGATCCCCTTGTAGGCCCACAACAAACCAAAGAAATGTACAACAAAAAGAAGCTAATATTGGTTACCTCATAAACCATGCAATACTCATCCACACACAATGATGCTCGACACAAGAGGTTTTCCTCCAAACCTTTCTTTTCTTCCATAAAATACTACGATATTACAAGTACACAGCTCAATAGCCTTTCGGTCCTCTCTCTGACCATGCAAAATGAGGACAGGATCCCTGCTTAAATAGCAAAAATGAGACCCAGGGAGGTTCTACCAACACGGAAGATAATCCCGGAGTTAACTGAGTTGAACAGAGCAATCAGTGGGGTGACTTCTAAGTTAAATTGAAGTGATGGTATGGAAGAGGTGCCACCTTAGATGAGGTAGGCAACCTCACTCACAAACCAAGCCACCTCACAAACTCCAACTCGCACTCTTCACTCCTTCACGCGATTGTACAGATCAAAGTGACCTGAGCTCAAAAGTGTGGTACATAGCACATGGTAGATCCATTTAGAATTATAATCAACATTATAATTTAATACACATGTGGAAAGGGGTCCACATCCAAAGCTAGCGCAACCCCTACATAAGCTAGCGTGAACTTTTGAAGAGGTTGACATCACTTGATTTAATTCTTATGCATCACAATATGCCATATATTGTCCCATGGATTTAATATAATATTCTTAAGTGGAGAGGGGTCCACCTCACCCACTCACCACTTCACACTAGCGCTAGCATGAGCCTTTTACCCTCACGTCATTCTCCTCGTAAAATAAAACGTGACCATCTCTTTTAATGAAATCATGGCTTCTTTTTTAATCCAAAGTTTTAAGTGCCATTACACTTAAAAAGCATCGCATGACTTATGGTGACATCATGCCATGTCACTTCACCTCTTTTTTTATTAATTTTTTACTTTTTTTATTTTTTGACTTTTGTGCATTTTCTCAGAATTTAGCATTTAAATGCCATTCTGGTGCTCCATTAGTCAAATGATGCCTTCGAGGGTGTTTTAGCTGCCCAAAACATAGTGAAAGTGGCCAATGGGGTAAAGAAGCTACTTTGAGCTTGAAAATGAGCGCAACCACGCCAAAAACAGATTCCAATCACACTTTTTTTACATTTTGAATTTTTCCATTTAAACCATTAAAAAATGGCTTAAAAACTGGAAAAAAAAAATATTTTTTCTCGGAATCGGACGAAACCCTAGGGGGACCTAGTACATGTCCATATGACTCAAATTCAATGCCTAGCATGTTGAAAACCACTGACACGAAAGTTCTAATAACCTCCTGAGGCCGAAACACCAAGACGACTACCCTAACTTTGGAGGTGTGAGTGAAAAACTCAGAAATTATTTGTCGTTTGTTCAACAACCAATAATAACCGTGGGAAAAAACACTCTAGGCTAGTCGGCTTGATACTTAAGTCTGGGAAGCCGAGCCTTTTATAAAAATTAAATGCTAGGACATTTTTTACAATTTCCCCAAGGGGGTATGAACATGTGTTACAAAAAAAATTCGAACAGATTCCCAGAAAAAGGTTGGTGGACTTTTGAACTCTGATCATGAACAAGTGTACTTGTTCTACTTCGTGGGCTCACTTGAAAAAACCAACAAGCACAACTTAGGTGGTAACAGTTGGTTTATGTGATTTTTGTCACAGGGAATGTCTACCTCCAGGTATTGAACACAAGTAGTCCTACCCAAGGTTGTGGGGAAGCGCCCCCGCCCCCCTCGCCCTCGCTCCCGAAGGAAGCACTGCAGAAGCTAACCAGAAGCGCGCTTCCTGGATCACTCCCGATCCAGAGTGATTTCAGAAGCGCAATTCCTCCTTCAAAATTTCGCTTCTTGCTCTGTCTTGAAGCGCACTCTTCCTTCGCGCTTCGTCGACGCTTCCATCGCTTCCTCCCGTACTTCCGACTTCGCTCCTGACGCTTCCAACTTCGCTTCCTACAACGCTTCATGTCGCTTCCTTCAACGCTTCATGTCGCTTCCTACAGCGCTTCCCCCATTAAACGACGCCCACGGCCTGCGAAAGAGAGGAAAGGGACGTGATTTGGTTTTTGGAGGGAAGGATGAGGGCTTTGGGGGATAAATCCTGGGGTTTCTTAGATGGTGCAAATCAAGGATCTCTAGGTATATGTGGCACTGGGGTTGTATTTTTTATAAATAACCATCATTCTTTCACTCTCAAATATGGTGTTGGGCATGGAACTAATAACAAAGCTGAATTCTTTGAACTATGGGTTTTGATCAAATTTTCTTTATTTTAACTGGTGGTGTGAAGTGATCCATAGGCTGAGGAATGCCATCTTAACAAAATAGCGAAGTTGCAGGAAACGTCATAAACCCCCCCGTACCAGGCTCGTTTCCGGTATGAAACGCTGAAACCCGTGTGATACTCCTTTGAAACGCGTTTCAAAATGAAGGAAGCCGTACCACGATGCTGAAACGCGTCTCAGACAGATGGAAACTCGTTTCACCCGCGTATCACCTCCCTCACGCCGCGTTTCACTTTCGGATTAGGGCAAAACCGGGCCCAGTTGACATTTAATTTGTTAATTTATATAATTTCGTGGTCTAATACACATTTTACCACCGTT
>LPNX010100407.1:110850-171373 GCA_001517045.1 Pseudotsuga menziesii | reverse complement strand
TATCGCGTTTCCCCGTTTCCTAAATTTTGGGGGGTCGCGTTTCCATCGCGTTCCCGTATCAGATACACGTTTCCGTTTCCCCGTATCATGCAACTTAGCAAAATAGTGGACCGTGAAAATCTTATATTGTGACCAAGTTTTTTTTATTTTCTTCCATTCAGGCACTGGAATGTTGTCAAGAAGGGCATGGATTTACACCTACTGAAGAAAATTTCTGCTGTAATTGAATCATAAAGCATATATTTTGAGAATAGTTGCAGAAACTAGGAACAGATAATAATAGTGCTAGAATCAAGCCCTGGAGGCTGGGTTACATAAATATGAAAATAAATTGAAGCTAGCCTCAGATAAAACAATAAGTGCGAAGTGGCCCCAAACATAGACTCAAACATTAACATCTCTTAATGAAATGCTAAATTATGAAGAGCTTGTATTGTGACCCAGTGTTCATAATTATTTTTGGCTTAGGCACTATAATGTTAATCTTTTGCTAAAATGTTGTTAGAACAACATGGAATTATACCTAGGAAAGAGATAAGATCATTTTATTAATGTCCAACTAATGAACACAGTAGTAGGTCAATGGGATTGGTGAATACAATGGATAAGATTTTAATTGAACCCAAGGGAATTAATTTTAAACATACTAGTAGAAACTCAGCTCAGGAAATAATAATAATAATAATAATTTGATTGAAGATCGCAGCCTTGCCAGACATCAAATTAATGTACAAGACCCCCTTGTTTGTGGAATAAGGGACCCCTCACGCAGCAATTTAATTGCTAACGTTAATGTACACACCCTACCCTTTAGGTTTGAACCTGTAACCAATAAGAAGGAAACATGTGCTCTTAACCACTATAAGACCCTCAAATGTGAATTTTGAAAATGTCAGGGAAACTTAGCTTAAGTAACAATCCTTTAATAAATCCCTAGGCTATGAAAATATAAGAATGATATTAAGATAGCCTCATAAAAAATGAAGACATTTTCATATCTGAGATGCAAAAATGAACCCCAGGACACGAATTTTAACAATGCCAGTGAAAACTCATTACAGATAATGATAATGATATAATCAAATCAAGGATACGTAAATAAGAAAATTAACTAAAAGCTAGCCTCAAAAAATGATGACATTTTGAAACTCATAAGCAATGAAACCCTGCAATATGAATTTTGAAAATGCTAGTGGAACTTGACTCATTGACTCCTTCATATTTATTATGGTATATTTTGTGAACATTACATGGGAATTCAAGTTTGAAGTTTGAAGTTGAACTATGAAACTGTAAGGTTGATAACTTGATGTTATGGATAATGGACCTATGTTTGACGAATTCATATTGATGGTTGATGAATGATGTTATATGGTATTATGATTTATCATGTTATGGTTTATTTCAAGTTTTTATGCTTTCCATGACTAATTCAACATTCTACAAGCATTTGTTGGCATATATGCATAAAAATATATTAAAAATATATATTATATAAAAAACGCCGAAACGCTTCCAAACCGGAAGCTTATGAAAATTTCGCTTCTTGTTCCTGCTCCCAAGTAACCTTGGTCCTACCAAAGAAAGTGTCTTTAGACACTAAGACATCAGAGCTTAAAGTTATTCTAAATAGATGCCCTACTAGCAAAATAAAAATGTCTTTAGACACTACTGGAAATGAAAAATAAAAACTAGGCAATGGCCAAGAGATGAGCACTCATCCATTGTATGGTGTAAGGCTCATGTATCCCCACAGGCTATCAGGGAGGCAAGCCCAAGAAGGTTGAGCCTTAGTCATTTTCTAGAACCCTAGAAAGCTTTCCAGGGCACCTCCTCTTGGAGGTTGGCAAGTTATTAATGAAAAATAAAGTTGATGGCTATAGGATGAGCACTCATTCCTTGTATAATGTACGGCTCATTTTCCCCCACAGGGCAACAACGAGAGACTGGCCCAAGAAGGTCATGTCTTTGTTGTTTTTTGGAGCCCAAAAGGCTACTAGGGCACCTGCCTTTAGAGGTCAACTAGTTAAATAAATGCTGAGCAAATAAAGTATCAAAAAGGTTTCTTGTTTAGGGTATAGTGGAGCCTTGTCATCATTCCACCCATTTGTGAGATACCGCCATGCCCTATTGTTCGCCTAGTCCAACTTATGTGTTGTGTGGATCCCCTTGTCCTTTAGCCTAGGTGTTTACAATGTTAAGTTATCAAGTCATCCCTTGGCCTCACCTGTTGTTTATGATCCCTTCACCCTTGACTAGTAAAAGGATTAAATTGATAAATGAGTATACATTGGAGGTTCTTGTTTTCAAGCAACTAATCATTTTGATTTGGATTATTATATATGTATTGTGCTTATACTTGCCAACAAAATCTAAATCGTACTTGAGTGTCACTACTAACATAGATAATTGAACATGAATATCCACCTGTGCTTTGCAGTATCAGAGTTTAGCACTTGGGTCATCATTTGATCAGTCTTGACTTGGTCAACCTAGTATGGACTAGGCCATGAGCAGAATTCAGGATGAGTTCAGGATGAGTTATAGACAAATGTTCATGGATGATGATTATTTATGGTCGATGGGTGTCCATTGGGCATATTCATACTTCAGATGGTGATTTGTTATGATGGCTTGTATTATTTCCATGATTATCAGCGTTTATAGGCTTTATTATTATTATTATTGTTCCAACATTGATTGGGCCTCTAATGTATCTTTGTGATGGACATATGGTGTGTGATTACTCATTCTTAGTAGATTTGGACATTCTGATTCCATTGGTGTAGCTTGTTTTGAGTTCAAGCAGTTACATGAAAAATATGGGTCTCTTGGCCTTCTTGCAGCAGATTTTCCTGGGGGAAATGAAAATAAAACACATTGAGAAAAAAATTAAGTTCTCCTAGGGTGCTAAAGGGATTCTTGGGGTGAAGCTAGTCCTTTGTACCATACTACCAGGGTCCCAGATCCATCTGTGCAATCATTTGGCATTAGTTTTGGTCCCCGGTGTGATATGGGTTGTTTTATGTTCCCAAGGCATCTTTTTAATAATTAAAAGTGGCTAATGAGGAAATCGATTTGGGAAATTGAGGAAAAGGATTGGCATGGAATTGGTCTGAGGCGCAGTGTTTGGGTCACCTTCATCATCCAACATCAGCTTCACTTCACGCCGGGTCCACACATCCTTGATTTATGCATTTTGAGGGTATTTTGATGTATTTTGAGGGAGATCCCCTAGTGATTTTTTATCACTCTATATTATTTTCCACCACACATTATTATTGTGCCATGGGGCCATGCTAGTGAAGGATAACATAACCTCCTAACCCCATCATGTGCTACTTTGTGGTTATTAGTCATATTTTGTGTGGTGCGCCCCTCATCGGGCATTTCTAGTGATGCACCCCCTTATATTTTTGAGTTGATCCATGTGATATGTATTCGGATAATCTTAGTCGTAGATTAGGATGATCTTATCTTATAATCTTGACCCTTGATATTTTTGGATCTAGGTATTATGTACTTGAGAGATCTATATATTGAGATACTCTCTCATTTGTAAAGGGAATTTTGGCTCTGAGAATAATGAATACAAGAAAATTTTTGCAGAAACTCTTGGAAGCTTTGTCAATGTATTTGGATGTGATTGTTATGCCTCTTGCTTGGACATTTCAGTGGATCTTGCATGCAAACAACTATTTTTCTGGAAGGCAATACAGATCTTTTGCAGGGTAGTGAATTGCTTGGAGGAGATTGCTAAGGCGTCTTGCATCATCTTCCAGAAAAATCATTCATCTTCAGGGAGTTTTCAATTGTTACTTTGTGCATTGGATATTTCTTTGTTAATGAAGTACATAGCTTATCTTTTTCATCCGTAAACAAATCTCATTCGTAGTTTGGTTTTGCAAGTGGAGAAGAGGGGAAACACTTCCTTCATTGGGCATTTTTCTTATGTTTCATGCTGGATCTTGCTCGAAATTGTAACCAAGTGGAAGGATCATCGACATCCAAGGCGACCGCAAGTATTTTCAGGTACTATCTGCAAGGTTAGTATTGTCTTTCAAGTTTTTCTCCATTGGTCCATTCAAACCCTATTTCTGAAAGCCCTCGTTTCATAGATCTAATAGATCCAGTGAGTTTTTGATGATGGCCATCAAAACCCACTTGGATATTAATGAATAAACCCTAGATCTGAAGTTTCATGTTAATTGGACTCCATTTGCACTAGGATCTAACACTAGTCACTCTAGGTGGGGGTGCCCCTCTTGGGTGGGTGGCATTTTCTTTAGATCTGTCAGATGGGTATGCTTGAACCCACCTCAAAATCATAGATCTAATCCTCAAGTACCCTGATCTAGTCATCTCATGCCCTGATCTATTCTTTTGGGTCCACGTTTTCCACTTTTGCATAAACCCTAAGTGGGTCCATTTAGGATTTCCATTCATGTGGCTAGATCTCTTCATATCTATTAGTTGGGTATGCTTGAACCCACTTGATTCCCATAGATATATCCTCCAAGCACCTAGATCTAGTCATTCCATACCTTGATTTACCCTTTTGGGTCCACCTTGTCTACTTTTGCATAAAACCCTAGGTTGATCCCTTTAGGGTTTTCTTTCATTCGGCTAGATCTTCCTAGATCTACTTCCTCAAACTATCTGTGGGACAATCTCAATCAAGTTGGGTTATTTCCTATCTTTGCTAAGCCTCCCCAACTTGGCCCTAATCTCCATACCACTCTAATTTGATAGATCTAGTCTTATCCACTCATTATCTCTCCTCCCTTATACAATGTCAAAACCTAGGAGTGTCTTGAGTAGGTGCGCTAGCCTCTTACGCTAGTAGGGTGTCCCCCTTGGTCTTTCTCTGGATTGATATAAAGTGACAGGAGCCCGTCTGGTGTGACAACTACCCTTTATCCGTAGTGGACGAGGCCCTTGCAATTTCATCGGTTAGCTACCTCACCTCTACCATCCCAGATGGGATCCTTTTAGTGGGTAGTTACACTTTGTGTGATAATAGTCACGCAATAACTGTAATCACTGAAAGAATGGAAACTCATAGGTTTGCATACATGCGAATGCACCAGGTCCAAGGTTTTCTTAGACTTGTGCTCACTCTGTGGGATTGGCTTCCTGATGTTCTTCCCTAAAGCACAACCCTTGCAGTGGTTATGCTTCTCCTCCTGTGCAACTCTCACCTTGACTACTGTCGTTACTGACTAGAGCCTTTGCAGGCTCAAAGAGTAGCCTATACACTTTCCCGCTCCTGATGCCAATCACTCGATCCAAGATCCTATCTAACCACTTGGGCCTGATATACACTGTATGGTCTCGAAACTTCACCTGATATCCCTTGTCCTCCAGAGTGGAGAGTGATATGAGGTTCTTGGTTAATCCTGGAACATATAACACATCAACAAAACTGAGGGGTTTTTCAAACTCCCTCTGAAATGAAACAGTTCCAACTCCGTGTGCCTGATACTGTGCATCATCATCCAGCTCAACGTGGATCACTGTTCCACCCTCCTGCAAGTCCTCGAAGAATCTCCTCTATCCAGTCATATGACTAGATGCTCCATTGTCGATGTACCAAATATTGCTAGATGTGGTGCTTGCCATGCAAGCTATCAAGCAAAACTCCTCATCGAAGTTCTTGCTGAAATCCTCCACCTCTGCAGATCTTGCCATCTGATTGTTGCTCTTCTTCTTCCAATTTGGGCACTACGAGGCAAAGTATCCCCGCTTGTGGCAGATAAAACACTTGACTTTTAACATGTCAAGGTTCTTCTTACCACTCTTCTTCCTCTTTTCCTTACCCTTGCTCTTCCCTGTTGGCGCTAGAGCCTCCTCATCCACAATCTGTGGGGCACTGCTGGATGAGCCTAATCCTTGACTCATGCGGGTCTCCTCCTGCACAAAGTCATCCCACAGTCTCTGCCAATCAGGGAGATTCTCCCTAGCCACAACACCTTTGACAAAGGTGTCCCATGGCTTAGAGAAGCCATTGAGGGCTATCCAAACTAGCTCCTCATCCTCAATCTTAGAGCCAACAACTCCAAGCTCATCCCTGATATGTGTGAGCCTTGTGAGATAAGGCACCACTCCTTCTCCCTTGGCCATCTTGGTGCTGCGCATCCACTCTTGCAGTACCATCTTCCGATTTTCATTCTTGCTCTGGTACAGACTTTCCAAAGTCGTCCACATCTCTGATGCGGTCCTCTTCCCAAAAAGGTGAGGGACTATATGGTCCTTCACCCCATCCAAGATGATCAACATGGCTCTGGAATCAATCTTCTTCCACGCTACCAAATCTGTCGGATCCGTGGGTGCAACCTTCGTGGAGTCAATGTGCTCCTCTGCATCACTGACATCCAGGATCCTTGTGATCCTTTCTTTCCATGTAGGAAAGTTCTGAGCACCTTGGAGTCTATCCTCAACTCTCAACTGCACAACCATACTGAAGTGTACCTGTCAAACCCTAGATACGCAATCTAGGTTTGTGTCTTCAAATAGATCTGCCCCTGATCTATCACCGTTGATGCAAATCTCTTAGCTTTAGCTCACTTGAGCTCTGATACCATGTAAAATTTTCTTTTGAGATTCAAACTGGGGCTGAAACAGTATAATTAAAATTAACTGAAATAACCACACATGAACTTCTTTACAGTATGCAGCGGAATATAAAACTGAGAAACATTCACAACATCACATCACAATATAAACACTATTATTTTGGGTATGGAAACCCCGAGAAAAACCCAAGATGGCAAAACCGGTGCAACAGTCAGATATGGATTTTATTATTGACAAATTATGGAACTTTACAATAAACTGCTAATCACCCAAACCTAACGAAATAGCACCTAGAATAGTCACTCAACAACCCTAGCAAACCCAACACACCTCTGCATGACTATACGACCAATTGTACGACCTCCCACACATGCTTGTACGAATTCGTACGGATGCACGACTGTTGTACGGAATCCATACTTTCTGTATGACTGTTGTACGGTATGTACAACAACTGTACGGAAATTTTGTACGGTATGTACAACCTCCTTTGCAGCTACCCCCCGTCGATCTGTACGTCCTTGGTCTTGCCTCGAATCTCGGTGATCCTGTCAATTAGCTCCTTTGTATTCTCAGTTAAATCCTCTGTCTGAATTTCTCTCTCTCTGTCTGTATCATGCCTGTGTCGGAATACAACAACTGTGTCCTCTTCACCAATTGACCTTTCTTTTATAACTTTAAGCTAAGCGAAAACCCTAATTTCACTTTTACTTTATAAAAAGTGTTACATTAAAGTTAATTAATAATTAGGCCACTTTAATTTATTTTCCAAAGTAAACTTAGGAAAAGTAAATTAAATTCCTAACTTAAGTCTTCTGCATGCAAGAAGACCTTCTTTGTTGTTGCTATTTTAACAATTTTTTGATGATATTTTGAGGCTAGAGACATAGTAGATCCAGTTCTCACTACTCAAGAGTCAGGGCTCAAGACATGATTTAGTTTTGATGTGTGATGTATCATTAGACATCTTATATATCCATTTTTTTCATATTTATATGGAAATGTGTTTATTTTATGTTGCTATTGCTTTAGATGTTTAAACCTTGAAAAAAAAACATTTTTGTATTTTTTTAAGTTTGTTGATATTTTCTCCAATGTTACCTATATGCTGTTTTCCGGACCCTCAACAATATTTTCTCTGACATGATGTTTGCAATATTGGTATAAAAACACTTGGGACTTCTTGTTCTTATTAGAGGGGCTAATAAAGGCCTTATTAACAATTTCAAGTATAAACGAATTGATAGTCACTACCCCAAATGAAACCAGGGTTTAGCTTGACTTCCAGAGTCTGTGAGAAATCCATCAAGAGAGTAAGTACAATTTATTTGAATACATTGTGGATGTCTACGTCACAATACTTGGAAAGTAAATGACATGTTGTAAACTACTTGCTTGTCAATCCACGGACATTATCGTACAGGAAAAAACAATCCCAGGGAATAGACAATAAAACCTTTATCTTATCTTTATGACCTAACAAAATCTAGTTGCAAATCCCACTGTTTGCTTTAACTATAACTCTATGCCAGAAATTCAACTGATACAGTTTCTTTACCTTGTCGAGGTCCTTATAATAAAAGTAAATTGTTGTCTTTTCTGGTTTTTTTGTTTTTCCTTTCAAACTGTCGGCAACAAAGCCTACAGAGAAAAGTATTTCACAGTTAATGAAATTAGGATTTGGCAAAGTATCTATTATTTTATGGTGTAGGCTAATTCTATAACAATTGCTTTCAGCATTTTGCCAGTTCTATCATTTACATCAACAGAAGAATATGTGTCCATAGTTTCAAGGAGAATTAATCCTCATTCAAAAGAGGTCATAGACAGAATTTATATTGGATGTACAGTGAGAAAATAAGGTAAAATTTTTTAAAGCTATTTTAGTTTCACAGAGACCACCATAAATCTGTTGAGATTTCTCATAATGATAAGTGGCTAAAGAAAGTATAACAATAGACATCCATGGTTTGCAGAGTCTTGATGCATAGCACTAAATGAATCTGTTTCTCATTTCCCAGGTAGTTCACTGAGGCCGTCACTGTCGTACATGCCATACTGGCCAACAGGATGGACTCTAAACAAACCACTTGTCCAGAGCTAAACAACTGGCTCTTGATAATAAATTACAATTTCTTTTATAGCACACAATCTATCCATAAAAAATAGTATACAGCTACTAATCTAATACATACATGGTTGAACTAAACATTTAAAAGGTTTAAAAGCACCACTCTGCAACTACTCGTCAACAAATTTTGATTCCAAAGTAAAATTGCACATGCTAGGAGCATGAGACAACAAAAGACAGGAGAAAAAACAAAAAGTTTGTTATTAATAGCAGTCCTCAAGCAAGGAAAAAGGTTCGAAGTGGCTAGAAAATAACAAACCTGTGTTCTTGGCAATATTGAAAGTGCCTGCATCATGAAACACCAGCCGCAACAGCCCAGCAGCTTTTGCCTTAGACAGTACTTTCCTGATCTCAGTTTTTATTATCTCTCCCTCTGCTTCTTCTACCCTTTCAAAATCCATTGCAATCACATATATCAATCTTTGCCTCTAAAATAATTTTTATACAATACAAATCATAGCACCAAATAAACTGATTATTGTTTGCAGGCGTACTGATCATGTATACAGTACCAGATTTTGCTATATTTGTAGTTAAAATTCAGCAAAAGACTGTGCTTTTGGATCTGTAAGTTGCATTGGACAGTGGAGTTTCCAGTTTAAGGCTTTCTGCAGAAATTTCCAGCTATCTAAAAAGGGGCAGCAAGCACTAAATTATGAGCTGAACATTTTTTCCAGATTTGATTTTTTTCCCCACACTTGATCTACATGTCTGTTGAAGGGCTGCAAAGAAAGTTCTAGCATATTTTTGGAAAG
This sequence comes from Pseudotsuga menziesii, assembly GCA_001517045.1. Taxonomy (NCBI): domain Eukaryota; kingdom Viridiplantae; phylum Streptophyta; class Pinopsida; order Pinales; family Pinaceae; genus Pseudotsuga; species Pseudotsuga menziesii. Next base: position 161,911 of record LPNX010100407.1, on the reverse strand, counting down.
ACTAAGTCCTTGTTGCCTGAGGGCATAACAAAGGATGTCTCATGGCTTAGTGATGGGTTTCCCTACGCGCGTGTTCACATTTCAATGTTTATATCTATTATCATCCCTATCTACCAAAAGATAGAGGAATCTTGCAGCAGAACACACCACTCTTGGTGTGATTTTGGTCTTCTTTATCATTCTCATGAGTTCATTTCATATTTTAGCCAAGCTATGAGGAAAATTTCAACAAGTATTTTCAATATGTTGGACATAGCCTTGTTTTGGTATGTTGCCAAACACAAGCAAAAATTACACGATGTTGATAAGATGCTAGCATGGTTGCATTGGCTACTTAACTTCGCCTAGAATTTGGTTCTTCCTATATTAGATGTAGGGTAGGAAGATTGAGCTTGATTCACAATCATTAGGTTTATTTTCATCTTCCCTTTGGCATTTGTCTTTTGACTTTCTTTCTAAAGCCAATTTTTGAATAATTTTGTAGCTGGAACAAGAACATTCTGAACTTATGATGTGGGGCTATAGGATGAGTCTTGACCTTTACTACCGCATGTTTTCTCTCCTTGTGATAATATATAGTAGGTATGCTAGAGATCTAAGGTTCTCATATTCTCTCAAGAAGAATGCATGTCCCCATATGGAGTCGATTTTACCCTTTCATATGGTATGAGGATTGTCCCAGTTTGAAAACCTTTGCCAAGCAATTTCTGAGTATTTTGGTTTTGGTTGGTGCTTCATGCATAGTCATTTATGAAATATTACCTTGGCGGCATCATCATTCCATGTGTTGGAGGCTTGCATGTTTCATCTTTATGGAGCGCTAGCCTTGATGAGGGCCTTGCATACATGGTTATACATTTGATTGACCACTAGTACATTGAATTGAGAGGGGAACCCATCAACTAAGGGTTCTCCCAAAGTAATATGTCTCATTATGTGACTTGGTTGGCAATGGAGGTGGTGGATTGGTTTGTTTTAGCATGTTGGCAGTCATATTGGTCTTTGTGCACCTTGAGATTGGTGATGGTTACTTGGATGGATAGGATGTTTTCAAGAGGAATGCACCCCAAGTTTGGCATGCATATCTAGGATGCATGCCTTGGGATCCTTGATGGGGGAGTGCATCTCTTGAGGGGTGTGTCACTTGTGCACATACTCATAGAACACCCTCCTCTTTTTCCTATGGTTTTGGAGATGATCTAATGGTTTGAACATTTGAATTTACATCATCACACATGTTTTAGTTGTTGTATGCTAATCTTTGGAGTTGACACCACCCTTGGATGCACAATATCCTAGGTCTAAGTTGCACGAAACGGGGAAACTCTGAAACAGAGAAAACGTGAACCCCCAAAATTTTGGAAATGGGGAAATGCGATATATATATATATATATATATGAGCAAGAACATATTTATTTTAAAAAATAAATGTGAAATATAAGTCATAAATCATTCATGTCGACAAATCATTGCCTATATTGAGATCCTATTCATCAATAGCACCCTATGCCTCCCTCCTTTAGGCTCTAGCCGTTGCCTCTAACTCGAATTTTAAACTTGATCCTCCAAGGGCATTAGTCAACAACTCAACACCCTACAATTTTGATGAAACTTCCTAATCCAATCGTTAAAATAAGGTAGAAAAAGCTTTCCATGCTTAATAAGTCATGAGTGAAGAGTACATTTTTATTAAGGTCATGAAAGAGGAGTTCAACAATCAACACCACCAACATCAAGGTACATATAGGGTTTGATGTGCTTGATTAAATGTCAATTCCATACCCTCATACATGATAGAATCTGGTGGAAACTTTGCAATCCTGAAATCCTGAAAACTATTAAGTCTGCTGAATTTTGAATGGGATCTAAAATTCTACTTTTTGCACATGAAGTTTGATGAGGTTGGAACCACTCTCAAACATCTTGAAACAATTAATGGTAATGTTAAAAATTAAAGTAAAGGATGGAAAATAAAAGATAAGGAGAATGTCACTTTTACTTTAAGAATTTAACATTACCATTAATATCACCAAAAACTACTGCTCCATGGTGACATATTTTTGGAAACGTGACCTCATTGGCTACAACCATATTGGAAATGCGTTTCCGTACAGACGAAACGCATTTCCATCTTGAAAACATGCTTCATCCGTATGGAAACGCGTTTCCGCGTCGTACGATACGTGTTTCGGAGATTTGAAATGGTGGAAACGAGGTTGGGGCCCATGTTTCCTGCAACATAGTCCTAGGTCATTCTATTTCCGCCTTACACACACTTGAGGGGAAGCGCATCAGAAATCTTCAAGCTGCCCGGTGTGTCCTTGGGGATAATTCTCAAGTCAAGTGTTGTCACCTAATCCTGACTCCTCCGTTTAGGAAACTCCTAATGAAGACAAGGGAGGTGGTCCCTATTGGAAAGAGTTACAAAGGATCTTGGTTTTTTTTTAATTAGTTAAGGATGAAATAAGTTTTTTTTAAATTTTTGTAAAAATAATCAAAACAAGAACTTGCAAAACTAATTAGATATCAATAGCATAAATATATCACCCACAGTATAGATTGACTGAAAGAAAAAGTGATGATTACAATATTACCAGTGCCAAATGGTGTAAAAAGAAAACGTTGTTGCTGAAATAGGAAATTTTGTGCAAGTGTACTTGGCTGATTTTAAGTTAAAAATGGACTTAGATGAGTGTATTAGAAAGGGAAGGGCACTCCAAATATACATGATGGTACGAGGAGTATGTCCAAAAAATTTATCAAATATATCTCCACGTGAAGAAATGTGGGATGAATTGGAGTCTCAGGGAGATGTCCAACACTACAACAATAGAGGGTGCAGCCTGACAACATCCTGAGGTCACTATCCAGTGGTTCTCGCATCCTCTATGAAATTTCCCCACAAGAGATTGAATCAAGGCATTGGATTTTCACCTCGGGAAATTTATTGGGGTGTGAATCTAATTAAACTAGTCGCTCCCATTGATTTTGATGCATCCAACTGGTCGGTCGAACCGCAGAGGTGCAGAGCATACACAACGGAGCCTTGGTCAGTTTTTAAATATTTTTGAACAAGTGTTTTAATTGTTAAGCCCAAGAATCTCTTTCAGGCCTTAAGGCCGTACACGGGAGAGCAAGGGATAGATTTCCAAAGTAGAATGAAAAAGAAGAAAGAGAAGTTTTCTAATTACTAAGCAAGGTTGGGTTAGGATTTAGTTTTGCAAAAATGAAAAGGAAATTAAATCAAAGACATTGATTGATCTATTTTTATTTTGCAAGAAAGAAAATCTACTCTAAATCCAATAAAGCAAATGAGAAAGATACATGCTTCCCCCAAATGGGGGAAGAAGGGTATGGGAGCAGTGATCCCACTTGCTTTCTTATTAACTTTATTACAATATGGTTTTTATGATAGATGCCACCTTTAGATCTTAAAAAATGATTAAAAAGGGTTACAAATCTTGCTTGAAGAAGGGGAATGAAGAAGGGGGAATTTTGGGTGCTCTGGATGGCCAAACGTTTGAAAATTATGTTGAGTTATGGTGTAACTCAAGATGTCCTCCATGCAAATTTCCTAGCATGGAAGCAGTTATTAGCTCAGGCAGGGAGAGTAAAGTGTGAGATGCACTCTGCCATGTGTCATGGATCCAACAATGGAGACATGCAGTGTATCAAGTCACTTTTGCCAATTACATGCAATAGTGCCCAGCATGCAATTTTGCATGCAATTTGATCTTTGGCACCAAAAGTGGAATTCGTGTTTTGGAACCCTAATTAGGGTTTGGTGACCTAATTTCAAGTTGAATTATAAAAAGGCACTAAGGGTGCATAATTCATCATCTTTTGTGTGTATCAAGAGATCAGAGCAACTGTGAGTAGCAGTTGACCAAAGGAGCGAGAACCATCTGAGAAAGCTGGGGGCGCATTCTTGAGGGCAGTGGCAGGTCAGATTCTCAGAGAGTGAGGAGATCTATCATTTGAGCAGTGGGAAAGAGAGTCTTCACCGAGAATCTTTAGACACTAAAAAGTAGCAGCAACAGCATCAGAGTGAGCAGTTGGAGGAGGACATGAGCAGGAACACGTCACACGTGTGGGACATGAGGGATTTGTTGCACAAGTGTTGAGGGAGCTGAGAGGGCCCAGAGAGATGAGGGTCTTGTTTAGGGACTGAGGAAAGGTCTTAAGTGATCAGTCACAGACTGACTGAGTGCGGAATAGCTGGGACGTTTTCTGAGTAGAGAGGACACGACTACAACTGCTGGGGGATGTGTTCTGAGTTTGAGGATGTTGTTTATCTTCCGGATTCGAGCAGATCAGAGTAGAGATTTAAGGGAGCATTCTTCAGATATTTAGACAGAGAGTACAGTGTTCAATGACTGAAAGAGTTTGAGTTGAGATATTCAGCTGAGGGTGTATGACTGGGGGCGCACTTTCCAAGGGAAGCAGTTGTAATTGCTGCAGATCTAGGGCTTTGGCCCTTCAAGTTCACCTGCCTAGTTATCTAAACTCATTCTGTACCTCTTCTATATTTATTTGTTTGCTCTGGGCTCAAGAAAGTAGAAAGCCCCACAGTTTGTTAGTTTTCCCCATTGGGGTTTCCAAGGTAAATTTCTGAGTCATATGTGATTGCCTAATTGTTGTGTAAGGATTTCATGTGCTGCAAGTTCTAAATTTGTTTGAAGTGTATTTCATCGTGGATTAGTGAATATTGTGGCCAGATTGATTATCCCGACTTCTCGGAGTGAGTGAATACCTTTGAGAAAAACTAATATGGTATCAAAGCCTCGTTAGAGGTCAGAGGAGGGAAATCACACTCAGATTTGCGAGCAACATACCATATCTATGTGAGGATTCAATGGAGAAGTCAGATCTACGAAGAGAGTGACCAGATCTACCAGATATGAAGAGTAGGATTCAGATCTGTGACTGTAGAGGTCAGATCCATCAGATCTAAAGAGTTGGAGTATAGATTTGAGACAGATCTAGTTGGTATTAGCAGGATAGAGACCTGATCTACCCAGATCTACTGTGCAGGTGTCAGATCTGAGTTGGTGGAGGTCAGATCTATCAGATTTGATTGTTAGGGTTTAGATTTGAGACATATCTAGTGAGCATCAACATGATAGAGACCAAATCTACTGTGCAAGTGTCAGATCTGAGTTGGTGGAGGTCGGATCTATCAGATTTGATTGGTGGAGGATAGATATGAGATAGATATTTCAGATCTTGACGTGTAAGGGCCAGATTTGAGTTGTGGTCATTATGATGGTTAGTTTTATGACCTAGATTGACCAGGGTGATGGGTAGTAGTTTGTGTGTGGAGGATCGGTTGGATGGGGCCTCAAACTTCAATACATGGAAGGCCAAGGTTGTGTTATTTCTGAAAGAAAGTGAGTTGCGAGACATTGTAGAGAGCACATATGCATTGTAGCCAGAGAGTTAGTTCGACAAGCCCTGAATGTTGTGACTAAATCATGGGCAATATTTGTTGAATCCATTGTAGCCAGAGAAAACCTCCCCAAGTGGGATCGTTTGTGGGATGATTTCACACAGGAGGAGACCCGAAGAGGGTACATTCAGGGGTCTTCTTCTAGAGCACCAGAAGAGGAAGATGTGGCACTTGCCACGAAAGGCAAGCAGAAGTTCAAGAGAGGTGAGCAGAATAAAGACCTGAGTAAGGTCAAAAGTTTTGCATGCAACGAGTACATGCATTATGCAAGCCAATTCCCCCATAAGAAGAAGAATAAGGAGAAGAGGGATGAGCATGTAGTAGAAGCAGAAGAGGTGGGCGAGTTCACCAATAAGTTTGAGAGGGAGTTTTCTCTTGCCTTTTTTGTTCTTGGTCATGATAGCAGTCATCTTGAGGTACAGGTTGATGTGAGATGGCTTGTGGACTGCAAACACTGCAGTCATAAGACTAGAACGCGAGAATAATTCATATTCCTTTAGGATACTCCTGAGCAGGCCTTCAGAGATTATGATGACAAAGAGCATGTGATCCGAGGAGTAGGAAGAGTAAGGTTCCTACTATATTGTGGGGAACTCTTAGAGGTAGCCAAAGTTCTTTACATACTATGACTGAGAGTGAGCATACCCTCGGTATCATCTTTGGATGATGCAGGATTCTCTGTGGTGTTTCAGAGGCAGTTGATATTCACTTATCCCATGGGAGCTGACCCAATGCTGATGGGCCGCATGATTGGTGGAGAGCATGTGGTGCAGGGAGAACCTACTTCAAGAACAACTGGATGGTTGTTGGAGTCCACATCAAACTCTAAGATGGATTTGGAGCAAGAAGCTCCCAGTTTGGATGACCCTTTGGAGAGTCAGTCCACAAGGAAGATAGATGAGCAAGATGCTCATTTCCAGTACCAGCCAGAGACTGATTTGGTATGAGATGACTGAGATAGATTTAGCTCAAGAGAGAGTTGAATCATCTCAAGGTAGGGAGGTCAGGTACCGATTAGTTGGTCTTCTTGAAAATAGCTTCATAGATTGGCAGCAACAAAGACTCAGAGGGATTCTGAGCCCAGGATCAGTGATTTGGTCTAAGAGAGAGCAAGAGGATCCTTCCGAGACCACTAGGATGGAGGAGTATCAGAGTAATTCATGTCAGAGAGTAGTAGAGGTAGTCAGGACTTACATTACTGCAGCTGAGGACTTGTTGGATCCGGGCATCAGTTATGGTCGGACATCCCTCATTAAGAGGGAGTGTTGATTTATGGTGTAACTCAGGATGTCCTCCATGCAGACTGCCTGGCATGGAGGCACTTATCAGCTCAGGAAGGGAGGGTAAAGTGTGAGATGCACTCAGCCATGTGTCATGGAACCAGCAGTGGAGACATGCAGTGTATCAAGTCACTTTTGTCAGTTACATGCAAAAGTGCATGCATGCAATTTTGCATGCATCTTGATTTTTGGCACCAAAAGTGAAATTCGAGTTTTGGAACCCTAATTAGGGTTTGGTGACCTAATTTCAAGTTGACCTATAAAAAGGCACTAAGGGTGAATAAGTCATCATCTTCTGTGTGTATTAGGAGATCAAAGCAGCTGTGAGTAGCAGTTGACCAAAGGAGGGCGAACCATCTGAGAAAGCTGGGGGTGCATTCCTAAAGGCAGTGGCAGGTCAAATTCTCAGAGAGTGAGGAGATCTATCATCTTAGCAGTGAGAGAGAGAGTCTTCATTGAGCATCTTCATAAACTAAAGAGCAGCAGGAACATTAGATTGAGCAATTGGAGGAGGACGTGAGCAACAACACGTCACACGTATGGGACGTGAGGGAGCTGCTGCACACATGCTGAGGGAGTTGAGAGGGACCAGAGAGAGGAGGGTCTTCTTCAAGGATTGAGGAAAGGTCTTCAGTGATCAGTTAGATATTGATTGAGTGTAGAATAGATGGGACGTTTTTTTAGCAGAGAGGACGCAGCTATAACTGCTAAGGGACGTGTTCTGAGTTTGAGGACCTTGTTTATCTTCCAGAGTCGAGCTAATCAGAGCAGAGATCTAAGGGAGCATTCTTCAGAGATTTAGATAGATAGTGCAGTTTTCAGTGATTGATAGAGTTTGAGTTGAGATATTCAACTGAGGGTGTACAACTGGGGGCGCACTTTCCAAGGGCAGCAGCTGCAACTGCTGCAAATCTAGGGCTTTGGCCCTTCAGGTTCACCTGCTTGGTTATCTAAACTCATTATGTATCTCTTCTATATTTATTTGTTTTTTTCGGGCTTGCGAAAGTAGAAATCCCCATAGTTTGTTGGTTTTCCCCATTGGAATTTCCAGGGTAAATTTCTGAGTCATATGTGATTGCCTGATTGTTGTGTAGGGATTTCATGTGCTGCAAGTTCTAAATTGGTTTGAAGTGTAGTTCATCTTGGATTATTGAATATTGTGGCTAGATTGATTATCCTGACTTCTCAAAGCGAGTGGAGACCTCTGAGAAAAACTAATAAATTCCGCAGCAATTCCTTCTCTTTTTCCTCTGACCTGCTAAAACCAGCAAGCTAATGATTGATAAATTAGTAGATTAGAAAATAAAATACATTAAAAATTTACACTTAGTACTTGTGCAAAGATAGAACGATTATGCTACTTCAAGTACTAACTAGATCCAAGCTTTTAAATGTAAAATGAAAACACTTCCTAGATCTAGAAATGAAAGCAAGTAAAACTAGAATAATTAGCCTCATAGATCTGATTTTAACTTGTAAAAATAAAGTAACCAAAAAAGAGAGAAAGAGATTGTATTTTTTTTGTAGAAAGAAGAGGAAACAACTACTCAAGCTTGAATCTTTTGGAGAGACTAGAAGTTTGAAAGTGAAACAAAAAGGTGTTTTAATCTAGATCCAAGAAATGGAGATGCAGCTTAGCTCAACCTTTTACTTGGGATGATGATCTGCAAACAAGAAACTATCACACTTGCAACAAAGATATTAGATCTGATACATCCCACGGTTAGAAAACCAAAAGATAATAAAATACAACTTTATAAAGCATGAATTAGATCTAAAAAACTAGGAAAGTAAATAAACAAATGGACAACTACAAATGTTTATCCTATGTACCATAGGATATCCCTCTAAGCTAGATTAATTATAAAAATAAAGCATGAAAGAATTGCAGCAGTATCACCTTATTCACAAAACATATGCACGAAAGATGTCACACATTTTGAGCCTCCAAAGGCTTCAACTTTATTCAAATAGCATAAGAAAAATAATACATGAGAGCAGAGGTTCCTTGCTTCCTCCAAATGAGGAACAAAGCCTTGCTTAAATAGGAAAAATTGAGAAAGAGACAAAGTGAGTCTCCCCAACCATTGCACCCCTGTCAAATCGCCCTCTTCACCTGCAAGTAAAAATATGGATCCAATATATACGAAATATATTCACCAAGATCTTCTAATGCAAGCAAAAGATAGCATCAATCAATCGCTAAGAGCATTCTTCAATAATCCACACAAGTAAAGAGATCCTAAAATATTTTCTCTATTAGAAATCCAGAGCCAAGAGTGCCAAATTTCCTGATGGGATACAATGATGGGGGTCTCTTATTTATATAGCTTTTGAGAGCCTAAAATCCTATTTCACTTTATCATCTGATGGTTGAAATTAAGACATCATCAACAGTGGAGATCTTTTTATTTTGTTCTACATACATGGATCAACATGACCAAATCAAAGGGGGCGCACTTTTTCCCAAGGATGCCTTAGTAAGGAGAAATACATCAAAGTGCCAAGATATAACAATGCGGTACATAAAAGGGGGTCACCTTAGGGGTCTATAGTCTCCCCAGGCGACCCAATACAATGATATAAAGATATAACATGTAAATACATCATGTGTGTGGGTGAGGGGCGCCCCTTGGGGGACATCCTCCCTAGAGAAGCCAATAATGTGGACCCCGATGCTGAGTAAAATTGGTGAAAAATGGTCCAAAGAGCCATCATATATCATCACAAAACATTTCCATGACATTTCCTTGATTGTCCTAGCCAAATTGATTTCCTTTGGTAATTTCATAGTCCATTTTCTAAGTATTTTATACTGGTACATTCTCCCAGAGATATAAAAATGCCAATAACTCTCTGTCGGCTGCATCATATGACAAACTGAGCACAAATATGGATCCGTAGAGATAGGAGAATGGTAATGGTGAGTATTCACACCCTCTGGTCCATCATAGTGCTTTAGGAATGCCATCCTTATCATCATCTCATCGTAAAATAATATGCTCAAAATAATAAAATCAATAATTACCACTGAAAATAAAAATTGTGGCCATCTGCTGAAAACTAAGATTGCAGTATGTGTGTTGGGCATGCATGGAATAAATATAACCCATCTTGATTTTTGTAGTCATTGCCTCGAGAAATGTGTTTGACTTGGTCAATTGGGTTGACTAGGTCAAAATAATCCATGTAAAGGTGAGATAAAAATATGGATAAACCTGTATGCATTCATTGGTAAAATATGCTCCAAGATGTACATTAATACCCAACTACAACATATGGTGACTGGATAATAATAAATAAGCCAAAATATACATTTGTCTTGAAATAGCATCCTATGAAGCCCCTTGCATATGCCATACTTACAAAGTTTAACTCATTTGTTGACATTGGGTGAGGGTGGATAAACAAGGCTTGAGGTATAAGGGATGCGACTTGTTGTTGGCTTTGACCAAGTGATCTCTCGGAGTGACAATGAATACACACAACCATAGTGACATTTGCATCATAGAGAACATTAGGGAATGGTGGTGCCTCACATATGGGTAGAGTAGTTGGGATTTTCCTTTAGACTCTAACAAGTATCCATTTAACATTTCATAATAATTTAACTTTCAATCATTTCAGACTTCAAGAGATACTATTCAACCTCCAAGGGCAGGTGCTCTAAATAGCCTTCTCAGCTCCAGATAATGATTCGGCCTAGCCTCATTGCCAGCGAGCGTCCATAACACTGACGGGTTTGGCACCCTGTTGCCTTGTAAGGGAAATTGGCCTTACATCAAACAAAGGATGAGTGCTCATCCTTTGCCCACTAACTAGTTTTACAACATTTAACTCATTTAGGCTTTAATTCTTAGAAGCACTACTAATTGTAGCTTTCCTTTTGCATCATTTATATTTGGCATTTATGCATTCCAATGCACTTAGTAGTCTACAAACACTTTTTTTAGGAGCACTTGGTTTGAGGACTAAAGGAAAACCATCTGGTGACACTAGTCACACATCCCTTACACAAGGCTTCATACAAGCAGAAGGCAAGGAACCAGGCCACATACTCTAGAGCCAAAGACAATGTAAACATGGGGTCTTTCATGCATAGGGGTCAAAGTGGGGAAAATCCCATTAATCTCACAGGTCCAAGCCATAAGTCAAAGGGTAAGAAAAAATAGATGAAGATTGGATGTATGAGGAAAAATGATATGGTGGAACCATCACAACAAGACACAATAAGTTTGTATAAAGCATGGCATAGGCATCAACCTTATATATTAGGCTTCAAGCACAAGTTAGTAATCATAATAATAATAGTCAAATAAGCACATGTCACCATAATCATAATAGCACAATAGGTCGGGGTGTTAATATATGTTAGAGAGCAAACTAAAACCAAGAAGCGATATACTTGATCTCACCATATATATGTCTCTAAAGAAAATCACTCCGTCTGTCAAGAATGTACCATCTTTGCTGCTCTGCTCAAATGGATTATGACTCTACCAAGGTCATCTCAATAGACTAGGAAATCTCAGTCATGACAAAGGAGAGCTCTGGATTTAGTGTTGAATGAGGCTCTGAATATCTTGGAGAAGTGGCTCATGCTAATAATGGATCCATGATGTATCCCCATATAAAAGGTTGGCTCTGGGAAAAAAGAAAATATCCAATTGCTGAATCATGGTAGCCCAGCTGCAATGTATGTGATAACAGTAATATTAAAAGTGGCATTTTCCTTTATCTTATCTTTTCCATCCTTTTATTTAAAGTTTTAACATTACCATTAATTGTTTCAGGATGTTTGAGAGTGGTTCCAACCTCATCATACTTCATATGGAAAAAGTAAAATTCATATCCCATTCAAAGTTCAATAGACTTAACATTTTTCTGGATTTCTGGGTTGGCAAGATTGTAGAATTTCCACTGGATTCTATCATGTACGAGGCTACAGGATTGGCATTAGTCAATATCACCAAGCTATATAATTTTGCATCATGTAATCATCTATGAGAGTTAATATAGACATGGGTTTCCTTCTAAAATGTCGTTTATGTGTATCATTCTTATTTTTGTTGCTTATTTTCGTGCAAGATGATGTTATTAAAAAAAATCAATATATCTATATTTTTTGTTTTTTTATATGCCACGTTTTCCCAAGCGTACACATTTTTGGAGGGTCATGTTTCTAGACAATCCCATTTCAGAAACTTGGAAACGTTTCCATGTTTTGTGCAACTTAGTTGCACACTTATCTATGAGATCCACTTTTACAAGAGTTCAATAGCTTTATTAGAGGGGTGCCTTGGCTCATGAGCAGATATACTTTGAAAGATTTCACAAATTGTTCTTAGATCAATGCCAACAGATGCAAAATAGCTGATGGATTTCAAAATTGTGCTCATAATATAAATTTCGAAAGATATTGAGGGAGTTATGGTGGTTGCAAATATGTTTCCTTAAAACCATCACTACATCATGACCAACGTTTCAAGGAATGCCCCACCTTTGTTGTTTGACATTTTGATTTTTTGGGAAGAGTGAGATGAATGAATACATATGGTGGAGAAATCCTTGCACATAGTGATAAGATTTGTGAGCTTTGAGGCTATATTTGAAGGGTGTACCAAAGGAGAACAGGACAAGTCTCATGAGGTGTTTACTTGCTTGGTCAACGATTCTTCATTCATGAAGGAATTTTTCTTGAGAGAGATATGTGGAATCCCCTTCATCATCATTTCTCTCTCCATCATTTTTTCTCTCTATTGGGCATTTTTGTCTTGCTGATCCCTATGATGTATTATTCTAGTATTTTTCTCCAATAAAAGCATGGATCTAGAAATGTTTTATGGTTAACTTTTCGAGAGATCTGGGGATCAAGATTCCACTAAATGATATTATATTGTAGAGGATATGGAGCTCAAATCTACAAAAGGATTTTCTCCCTACATTTTTATTCACGATTGGATTGAAAAGGAAAACCCCTGTAAGCCTAGTTCAACATCATGTAGGAAGGGGAAGTGAAGGTTAGCAAGTATATTGAGGCTTCCGTCATTCCTCCCTTTTCTTTTGGATGATTATGGTATTATGCTAGAGTGGAAAGTATTTTTTTTGCTGTAAATGATATCTTTTGAAAGAACATCTTTGCATATAAGAAGGGACTAAGTGTGAGTTTCTTAACCCTCCTTATCCCTTGATGTAATCTTGGATATTGTGAAGGCTTTCTGCTGTAATAAAAGATTTGATGTTTGCAAATGTTAATGGCTCATTTAGTCCTATGATATTGGTATTGAAGATGTCACTTGTTGCATGGGTTCTCCATTCCTTTTTCTTAGTCCTTTTCATTATAATATCATGGTATGCTTTTTCCTTCAATGTTTGAGTTGCACATTAATTATTGGCTTTTAACACATTGGTTGTGATAGTTCATATGTTGTTAGGCCCCTCACTCATTCATATAACCTAAAAATTCATTTGGACTAGTCATGGCACATAAGTTATGGCTTGACTACGTCATATCGATATATTTTTAACAAGAACAATTAATATTTGTATTAAAAATAAGTTGCAGCGAAACTCGTCATCCATTAGAGCAAATTTGGGGTCTAAAATGTGCCTTATAAAAAAATGTTCCATGGATGAGTGTGCGATGAGTTAGATTTCTCAAACCAATAGAATTTCAATATTTTGGTCAACCATTATGGTTGAGTTGGACATATAGAATTGAATGATGCTTATGTGTCATATTTGTATTTGGCAATAACTAACTTCATATGAACTTCACCTTGGTTAAGATCGTGAAAAGTTCATCTCGAAATATGATAAATATACTTGAAATAATAAATATAGAGTATTTTATATTATTACTACATCTAAGTTCTTTAATAAATCTCACATTAATTAAGATTATAGTAGAGTAATTTTGAAATAACAAAAACATTTATATAATTAATATTTTGAAAATAAAAATAAATAATATTTGAAAAAGTACCCTAAATAATAAAATATAAGAGAGAGAAAAGAACTTTTCACTATATTTGCAATAACTTACTCTACCATACGCAAAATTGGGTTCTCTTGGTACCATTAAGAGGTGTCAACGAGATCTACAACTTTCGTGTTTTGAGTTTTCCGAGATTCCACACTTAAGATTATAATGAAAAAATATAATTACAATAATACTAAAATTCTTGCCCCAGAAAATCGATACAGAATATCGAAAAACTCAAAACGCGAAAGTTGTAGCTCTCGTCGATACCTTTCCAATGGTACCAAGAACCCCGAATTTTGAGTCTAGAGGAAAAGTTATCGCAAAAATAGCAACATTCTTTTCTCTCTCCCATTTTTTCTTATTTAAGATATTTTTTTCAAAAAATTATTCTATTTTATTTTTAAAAGAATAATTATATAAATGTTTTTATTATTTCAAAATTTCTCCACTATCATCTTAATTAATGTGAGATTTAAATTTTAAAGGACTTGGAAGTAGTGATAATTTAAAATAAAATAAAATAGTGATTGTTTATTTTTAGTATTATTGTAATTATATTCTTTCATTTATAATTTTAGTTCTTTTTTTAAGTTTTAGACTTTATTAAACATATAAAAAGTAGTGGTACATTTATATAAAAATTAAATAAATTATAATATATATTTAAAAAAATTACCACTATATAATTTATTGTGTGCACAAGAATTTAAACATTTCATTATTATTTTCAACTCCCATCTCTTAAATCTACGCCAACCCAACATACTTGTCAACTACCATTAATGAGATACTTTAGGTTGAGCTTCACTAGGTAACACCTTTAGCTTTGTGTGCCATGGCATATTTGTAATGTGAGATGGCTTCTTTTATTATTTTCTTTAGGAGGCCCATTGGAAAGCTCAAATTTCCTCCAATGATAGTAATACAAAAATATGTTGTTACATAGTCCAATTCCAGCATATGATGAAAGTGATAAAATCCTGATGCAGATAAAATGATACTGTCTGTCATGGAGGATTTCAAAAAGTTCCTACTAGTATAAACTCTAAAAAAGGCACTTAAATCACTATTATTTTCCGTAGCCTAAAAAGATCCAAGACTAATGGAAGACATGCTTTTTGTGCATCTCATCTTGGCCAAAATTGTTGGGTTGGGAGGTCATTAGGGGGTCCCCCCATACATATTTCTAAAGATACAACTTGATTTACACACTTTTGTTTTGGCCATTTTAGCCAATTTCTCCCTATGGGGGACGTCTTCCCTAAGAGAGCCAAAAAAAAAAAATCTAGAACATCAAACTGACTGAAACTAATGCAAATATGTTCGGAGAGCCATAATAAATCATTCAAAGAAATTCCCTTTCCATTTTCTTGACCACACAAGCAAAATAGATTTCTTCAGTGATTTCCTAGTTCAATTTTTAGTGGTACATCCTCTGAAAATAATAATAATAATCATCATAAATTCGTTTAGGATGAGAACTGGGGCAAACTGAATGCACAAAAGTGTCTGAGGACATAGTAGAATGGTACAAGTGACTAGTCATACCCCCTAGAGCACTATGGCACCCTAGGAGAACCATAATAACCGCAATCTGTAATAAAAAATATGATCTAACCAATAATAAAGTGATAATAATCAATGATCATGAAATACGGGGCCAAACTTTGAAAACTGAAACCGCAATATTGGTCTATCTTATGAATATTTCCTTGTTTTAAATTTGTTACTCATATGATGAATCAAATAACTAGGTTTAGAAGTCTATTGTTAGAACATAAGATCTTCCGTTTGCAGCTATCAATTTGGATTATTATGCAAAGTTTATCTTAACTTAGATGAGTACAAGTATTCAGTTATATGAAGTATTGATCATGGTTTAATATTCATAGCATACTAGTTATTTTGTTTGATCTCACCGGGTTTCGAGTTTGACTGTCTTAGCAGATCTTGCCGTTTGGAGAAGGGTGCAAGCTCAGTTGCATCAATCTCATCTCCATCATCATAAGAACTTTTCTAACACTATTGTCTTTTAGGATCTACAAAGTTGGGCTTTGTCCAAGAGGAAAAAACATAAGGAGATCTTACTCCAAAGCTCCATCTTCAAACTTCTACCTCTACCTTTCCCTTCTTTAAATTTTGTGCATTTGCTCATGAAATAGATCCAAGTTTCAATATTCATTATTCAGATCTGTTTTTAGGGCTTTTGCTAGATCTAGTTTCCTTCATTAGATCTAGGAAAAAATTTATGCTTTGCATGTGAATGTTCAGAAAAATTTCTAAGTATAAAAAATTTTCCAATTTTTTTTAAATTTTTAAATTTTTGCATTGTCTTTCCTACCATCTTTTAACAATATATGCTTGCTGATTTTTTACTTATGTGACAGGTACAGCAGAAATGCTGGCGAAATTCTGAAGAATGAAACCCTAAAAACCATAATTTCCCTCTTCTTCTTTCCCCTTCTGCAGATTGCTCCAAAGACCTTCCAGGAATAAGAAAAGAAGCAAAAAAGGTAGCAAAGAAAAGCATTGTAAACAAAGTAATAAAGAGCAAGTGGGATTACGGCTCCCACACCCCTCTTCCCCCATTTGGGGGAAGCTTGTATCGTCTCCTCATTTTCATGCTTTGTTTCACAATTTGTTAAAAGTAGGATAGAATAGTTTCAATTGTTAGAGTTTTGTTTTTTCATTAAAGTTACTATAGTTTATTTTTGAAAGGTTCATCATGCATAAAATAGAAAAGAGTAAAATTTTTTCTTATTTATTCACTTAGCTGGTTTTAATTCTGTTTACCTTTCTGATATAATACTGCAAAACCCTAAAAATTGTCAAAATATCTTGAATCTCACCATAAGGTGGATCAAGAGTGCTCTCTATCGAAGAGTTGCTTTTTGCTTTCTTTTGATTTGTTACTTACCCCCATGCTTTCCCGATTAGGGCCTAAAAAACCTGAAAGAGACTCTTGGGTAGTTTAGATCTTTATTTTTCTTTTAAGTTTAATTAATTAATTAATTAAGTCTCTTGAACTTGTCATAATCCAAGTCAAGAGCACTCTCTATCGGAGAGCATAGTTAGACTTGCATATCCTTGCATTAGGCATTTAAATTGGCTAAGTCTCTTGAACCTTTGTCATAAGACAAGGTCAAGAGCGCTCTCTGTCGGAGAGTTTTAATTAATCAACTTAATAAAATTTGCAACTCATTCCCCCATAATTAATTAACTTCGTTGTCTCCTTGCCGGAGTATGCTCTGACCGAATTCAAAATCGGAGTACCCATAAACGGCATTGGATTTTTAATCTTGCAAGAGAAACATAATAAAATTTAAACCCCATAACCAACACACCGACGTTGTAGAAAATTTCCTAAGTACTTCTTAGTAGAGGCACCGAAACTCCCCGCTGTCTAAGCTTCTCAGCTAGCTAGTCAATCTTCGCGATACCAGCCTGGGATACTGGGTGGGCCGTCATGTCTTCAACAGATTAAACTTGGAACATTCTCTCGGCTCTTGAAAAACCTTCGTTGACACCATAAGCAAGATCACTTAAAATACTTAAAATATACCAAGAGCACTTGCACAACGTAATATTCACTAGCTTTATTTCAAGACTTGTTAATTTCTTAAAAGCATTACAGAGCTCTGACTCCATAAAGGCACTGGTTTTTTAATCTTTGCATAATTATTATATCTGGATCACTTGTCTTTGGAACATTTTAATTTCCATCTATGAATGCATCTTTATAAAGTCTTGAATTATTGTTTATCTTTTAATTCTCTTGATAGCAACGTGGATTGCTTTGTCTTATGTGTCGAATTCATAATAAACAAACACATTTAATCACAATAACTCTTAAACAACACCCATCCGCATCCGTAACCAATTAAAAACACTTTAACAACATTGAGCCATAGAAAACTCTTTGTTAGGGACTACCCCCCTTGGCTTCGTTAGGAGTTAGCCTAAATGGAGGAGCTAGGAGTAGGTGACAGTACCTAGCTCTGTGCTTGCCCCCAAGGTCACACCTCTCCCACTTTCCTAAGTGAGGAGACAACTTTCGGAAAGTTTCTGCTACTGGTGTGCAATTGACGGACAACACAAGGATTAAGTCCAAGATTTTCTCTGTGACTGCTTCAGGTAATAATAACAGAGTATCTTGTATGATTTTATTGATATCCCTCTTAATTTCAACACGAGGTTTTGAAATATTATCCTCAAAGTACTCTGTAACATTCTTATGGATTGTAGGCACGCTCATAATTTGGAACATTTCAGGAGAGGAATGATCCAATTGAGAAAGCAAATTACCAATATACTGATTATAATCATTGCTGGATTCGCAGTTTGAAGAATCATCATTGTTCCTAACCCATTGATCTATTAACAGATCTGTGAACATGTCATGCCCAGTGATGGATTGTGGTGCTAAATGATCAAACCATAGTTGAACATCCCCTTGCAAGGATTCTCCTAAGGCTCGCATATAAACATCTTCATTGTCCGCACCTCTAATTTCCATGTAATCCCAGAGAATGTCCAAATGACTTTCAATAGATATATCATTATTTCCACTAAACTGGGGCAACCTCCTAGTGTAATCATTTGGCATAGGATGAGATGCTCTCGGTATTTCAGAAAAGTCAAAAGGAGACCGTTTGTCTTTCTTTTTAACAGCTTTGGTCACTTGGCCACAAGGCTTTGACTGGGACTAACTTCTAGGTTCATGTCTACCTACAAGTCCACTCAAGATGGTTGGGAAATCTTTATTACATGGGTGAGGAAGTTGGTGGGTATCATAAAGATTGTGATAACTAGATTCATACCCATTGTCATGCTCGAGATCATCCTCATACCCGTAGTCTGACCTCCATCTATCACTTTCGTTTATTTGTCTTATATTTTCAATCATGTTTTTGGTTAATTCCTTCATGTGCCTCAAAAATACATCTGAATTCATTATGATTTATGGGATGGGTTCGCTTTTCAATGGAGTCGCTAGGTGAACGAATTGCCGTGTTCACCAACGGATAATGTCGTAAGAGAGGTGAGGTATGTCGAACCAAGGTAGGCCTCTACCTCCCCGGCAACGACGCCAAAATGTTATCACCAACATTGTAGTTTCCTATGTAAGGTGGATCCAAGATGGATGGTAGAGGGACAAGCAACTAAGGAGGTGGAACCAAGACTTCCTAGACTCCCAAACGGATGGTTGTCACGCCAATCAAGGAAGCCTTCACTTTATGTTATCTAAGCCCAAGACAACAAAGGGGGAGACCTGGATCTGCTCTCGATAGTAGAGATCAGACCTAGACACTAGATCAAATCAATTAGACTTGAGGTACGTAAGGTGTAAGGTAATTGGAGACCTTAGATCTATGGAAGGTGTCACTAAGTGTGCTAGGGCTTTCAATAAGGGTTTTAGACAAATGAGGGTTGATCCAAAGTATAACACAGGTGACCTATGGGGGAAATGTCAGATCTAAGGTTGAGGTACTAGCAACTGGTGAAGATATCAGCTGCCTTGGGAAACATGACCAATGCAGGGAGGGAAAGGACACTGTTGGGGCTATCTAGTATTGATGGATAGACTCAATGAAAAATGTGATAATATCAGAGATCTCGAGTCATCAGGGGAAAATCAGATTTGCAAGGAAAAGAGGCCAAAGAGGGGCTAGCGCTAGGGTTGGAGATCAGTTCTTGTTGGACCTAAGGTAATGGAGTCAATATCTTCCCAATGTTGGAGTGGACCCACCAAGGAAATGCCCTGATCTATGGATCCAGAAGGTTATTTGGACGAAAAATTTAGTCTACAGGGGAAACCAACAGTAAGGTGGATAACGCTAGGGTTTGGATAGCCAGATCCTCAGATCTAGGACAATTCAGAGACCATCAGCTCAGCGTTGGAGGGGAAATGGGATGGGGATGACCTGATCTACAAAACGAAGATGGAAAAATGATGAAAAAAACATATCTGGGAAAAAGTCAAAAAAATGATGAAAAATGCTAGGATCCCAGAAGACAGTTTCTCAGATCTAGGGCCACCTGTCAGCCTCTAGCTTAGGGTTGGAGGTGATTTGGAGTGAGGAGGACCCGATCTACAAACCCAAGTTGTTATTTTTCTGGAAAAATCAGATCTCGAACAAAGTCAAAAATTCAGTGAGGGGCTCTAGGGTTTGAGAAGGCAGTTTCTCAGATCTAGGGAAAACCAGGCCAAACTAGCTCAGCATTAGGGATGAATTGGTGAGAGTGAGACCCGATCTACAAAACCCAACACTGGTTTGTCCAGAAATCGAGCGGTTAATTTTTTAGTATTTTTTGTTTTTTATTATTTATGGATTTTTCAGAAAAATGGAAAAAAGCATGTGTCAATGGGTTGAGATCCGAAAGAAAATGACTAACCTGTAGATCTTACCTGGAAAACCTTGTAGATGCCTTGATGATGATTATCCCTGCTATCCCGATCAATTTGAGAAGATTTGAGCAATTTCTATGTCCAACATTTTTCCCCAAGGAGTCAATGCGCCCTCTCTCCAGCACAACAAACATCAACCATATCAGATTTGTTGCTGTATGAGAAAAAAGCTAAATGCTATAGAAAAATAGCAAGAGAAAATCATAGATCGCAATGACACTAATGAAAACCCCTTGATAAAAAAACGAAGACAATCCAAGCGAGTTGAGGTCCCCCTGCAAAAACGCCCAAGCTGAAGTCACCCTCCTATAGACAAGACAAAGATTGCCAAAAATATATAGATCTTGCAACAATTTCCCGAATGTTAGGAAGCAAAGACTTTCCAATCAACATCTAAAAACACCAGATGCAAAGGAGATCCAAAAAATATCCACAAGAAAGTTTTTCTATTAATCAGATCCAAGAGCCAAAGACCCCTTACAAATGAGAAGCTCTCTCCTTGCAGGCTAGTCTCACCTTGTTGCCCTCTGGGGGAAAATGAGTCGAAAACTATACAAAGAGTGAGTTCCCATCCTTTGACCATTAACCTTTTCAATACATTTCATATTTTACATATGATAGTAGCCAGCCTACAAGAGCAGGTGCCCTGGAAAGCCTTTTGGGCTCCAGTAAATGACTAAGGCCTAGACCCGCTGCCAACGAGCAGTCCATAGCCCCGACGGGTTTGCCTCTCCCTGCTGCCCTTGTGGAGGCAAAATGAGCCTTACATTATACAAAGAATGAGTGCTCAACCCCTCAGCCACTGACTACTTTTAAAACATTTATACTTTTTCATCTTTTAGATATATCTTTTATGTGTTCCGATGCTTTAGTGTTTAGCAACACTGTTTGGTGGAGCACTTGTTTTGACGACTAAAGGAGAACTTCCCAGTGAACTCGGCCACACTGGCCAAGTCACATATTTCATAGCCAAAGACACATAACAACATGGAGTTTATCATGAACAGGGGTCAAGATGGGGAAAAGATCCTCAATCTCACAAGTCTCGAACAGTGTATGTCATGGGATAAATTCAACAACGGATGAACTGGAAGGACAGGGACTAATGACACATGGAACCAACTTAGCACTAAGGATTACTATTTGTACAAGCATGGAATGAGAAACAATCCTCACATCAAGTCCCTTTATTAATCATAACACAAGTTCAAGCATTTAGTGCATATAAGCATAGGTCACCATAATCATCCTAACATGACAAGCATAGGTGTTTGACATACATCATAGAGAAAAATCAAACCAAAGAAGCATATAACTGATCTCACTATATATACTTGTATCCAACTGATAAGGCCCCTCTGTAACTATGTGTACCGCATCTGATCTGCTACTTTGCTAAAATGAACTAGGTCAACACTGAAATCATCTCAAAGGACCAATGAATCTCAATCCTAGCAAGAAAAATCCATTAAAAAAGGCTCTAAAATGGCTAAGGTTGTAGTGATCCATGCTAAAACCCCATGTGAAAAATAACTTGGAATAGAATAAGAGATATATATGCATGATGCATCATGGTAACCCATCTACAAATGTATATGTGATAACACTTCCATTTTTAGTTTGCTGGTTTTTATGTTTATTTGGCAGGAAGGAGGACGATTAGAAGGCCCTTTGAAGGCTTGAACCATTTGAAAAGACTCTTCCAACCCCCCATCCTTTTTTCCCCTTTCTTCATTCCCCTTCTCTCAAAAACTTGTAAATTTTTTTGCTCCTATTTTCAAAGAACAAAAATCTTTCCCAAAATAAAAGATTGTAATACAAGTTAATAAAAAACAAGTGGGATTATGACTCCCACAACCCTCTTCCCCCATTTGGGGAAAACCTGTATCTGTCCATTTATTTGTTTGATACCCGCACAGTATTAAAGTAGTTTCATTTTTCCTTCTTTGTTGTTTGTTTTTTGTAAGTAAAATAGATCAATCATGGTTCTTTAAAATTTCATATTTTCTTTCTTGCAAATTTGAATACTTATCTAGCCTCACTTTCCCGAATACAGCACCCAGACCGGAAAGAGATTCTTGACTGTAGTAATTAGAAAAACACGTCTTTTTTGCATGATTACTTTATTGCAACACAAGCACACAATCCGTCCTTGAAGGGCTGTATAAATTAGTACATTCGTTACTCACTAAATCAGAACAAACATTTGCCTCTACCATGTATGCTCTACTCCTCGCAACTTAGCCTGGCACTTGGGGATATCAAAAGCAGTATTGTGCATTCATTAATCCCTCACATCTAATTAATAAATTCACATTTAAAAAAATTAACAACCCTCAAACACTACGAAAATCCAATGTAACAAACCTGAGGAATAGTGGGCAAATTCTTCAAGAAAAGCGGGAACAACTAGAAAGTGACCCTAGGGCTCCGTTAGGCTACATCCTTGTTGGCGTAGTGTTGAACACCCCCTCATGACTCCATCTAGCCCACATTTTCCTCTGCAGAGCCACTTTGCTCAGAATTCGGACATATTCCCAGTACCTCACTCTATATCGAGAATACCGCTTCCCCTTAACTCACTCATCATTGAGTAAGATTAAAACTAACCAAGTACACTGCAAAAAAATTCTCATTTTCAGCAACACTTATTTTACTTTGACTCCATTTTGGCACTTGTTTATATTGTATCAATCATTTATTCTGCTTCATTTAAATCTATTGTGAATGTCATTTTATGTTGTTGAGTTATATTATTTCAATTTTTGCAGTACTTAATTTAAATATTGTTTAATTCTAAAACAACTCCTAACAACCATTTCATCCATAACTAATAAACATCAAGAGCCTTAGAAACTCTTTCGTAGGGACTATCCCCCTTGGCTCCATTAGGAGTGGCCTAACGGAGGAGTCAACAACAAGTGACAGTACCTGACTCGAGACTTGCCTCCAAGGACACACCAAGCAGCTTGAATATTTTTGTTGCGTTCCCCCCTAGGTGTGTGTAAGGCGGAAACATCTTTTGGCGTCATTGTCAGGGATAAATATTTTTATTCCCGGGTTACGAATTTTTCTTTCTTTTTTGTTTTTGCTTTGTTTGATGAATGATGAGAGTAGATATTTTATTCTTTGTCTAGCGACTCCACTAACCCTTTCTCTTTTAAATTTACAAAGAAAAGCAAAAAAATATTTTTTGTGAGAAATTTTAATGCATAGTTTTATTCTCACTTGGCGACTCCATTGAAGGGATAAAACCCTTGTTTCTAATATAAATTGTTGAGATTGACTGTGTGTAAATGAGCCTGTTCAACATAGTAAAATGTTTAAAGCTCATTATTTGACAGCTCCTCTTGTTCAGTATAAAGTCCATTTCATGGTTATAGCAAGTGCATGCTTCTGATGTCCAATATGGATGATGAAAGGAAAAAGTATGGTGCTATATTGGTTAGTAGGTTCCATCCCATTGATTTTTCAGGCATTCCAGGTTTTCCTAACGATGATTTTGCAGTGTTCCACAGGGAGGCATCTCCTAGGTTTGGGGGCTCGCCCCCTACATTTCCCACGCCCCGGGGGCTGGGGGATTCCATGTGAAATGTTTCTTGGCGCCCCCTTTTCTCAAAAACATGGGGAAACACAGTTTTTTGGCGTTCCTTGATGGGGGGATTCTACACGCCCCCTCCCGAAAATGGGGGGCTTCCACATGCCCCCCTCCCCGCCCCTGAAATTTTACTTTTTTTAATTAAAAAAAAAATTAAATAAAATGAATTTACTAACCTAAACTTACATCTTCTAACCTATTCGCGCTCACCTTTACCTTCATTTTTGATCCCACGTCTGCTCCATTCTCCATGTTTTGAACTGGTGGCATGAGAGTTGAGCACTAGTAGTGAGCATCGATTTTTTGTGAGCCCGTGAGCCCATGGACTGTGCCGTGAGCCCATGAACTGTGCAGTGAGCAGCCCGTGGACTGAGTTGTGGCCTGTGGACTGTGCCGTGAGCTCCTTGAATGTGCAGTGAGCCCGTGGAGTCTAGACTATGTCGTGGCTCATGGATGCTTTGCCTCTTCGACTGTACAATGTGGAGGTATTTACTATTTAGTATTTACTATTTTCGTTGAAAGTTGAAACTTTTGTATGGTTCCTTGAGTCTCCAAGCTCATTGTGAGAGCTCGTTTGTCTATGGCCTAAAGATTGAAGCTTGTGTGTTTAGTCACCCAGTATAATAATTTTTTCCAATTTTTATTTTTAAATTGTTTAGCTCTGTATTTTATTTTTTATTTTTATTTTTTTTTATATTTATTCATAAAAATAAATGTAATTGTTTTGGCAAATCTTCTAGTTTTAATTTTTAAATTTTAAGTTTTTGTGTTGAGATTACAGGTTGCTCATAAAACCATAAAAAATGAGTCATTTCAAAAATATCAGTGGTAATGACATTGACAGCGGCAATGACATTGACAGTGGAAATGATTCAAATTTTGAGACTCATATTGAGGGTCAAGTTGGAAGTGGGGCAGAGGTCGGAAGTGGAGATGCAGATAATTCGTCCAGGTCTGTTAATTTGGACAGCCAAGGTGCTGAACTACCAAGGGTAATTATTGAATATGTTAAGGGAACATATGATCCCAAAAAAACACTTTTGTTATATGTAACAAAAGTAGGTGCAACCATGCCCCAATCTATGGCAAAGCAAGGTGGTGGTGGTTCACGTCATTGGACATGCAATGTTTGTGGCCATCGTTGGGTTGGCAGTTACAATCGGATTAAGCAACACTTTTTGGTCATAGGTGGAAAAGGAGTTAATGTATGCACAAAATTAAACATGCAACAAAGATCTGACCTTTTGAGGTTGCAAATGGTTGCACATACAAAGGGCACCTTCTCTAGCCACAATGTGGAGGCCCTAGAGGGAGCTTCTAATTCCAAAAGGAAATCTAGAATTAAAGCATCCCATTAGAGAGAATTTGAGGTAAAAAATGGGCCTCCTAAGAGATGTACTACAAAAATATAAGATATATTAAAATATTATGATTTAGGGGTTTTATGGGGTAGGTATATATGACAAGTCACCTCCTACATTACTTTTTATGCACAATATAAATAACCATGGTTGAGTTACTTTTCTAAATTGACTATAAATAAAACTAATAAAATAACTTTACAATGATGTGACTAACATTCATTGTAAATTCCCCAAAATTTATTGCCCTTTAGCATTTATTTGACTTGAACTTGTAAATGAAATTAAACAAAAAATATATTTTTAGGAGTTATTTTTCTAATTTATGTTGACTTTTTATATTTAGTACATTCCTCATCAATTTAATTTTAATGTGATTTAATTAATATTTATTTACATGTAAAATTTTAACAATATTATTATAATATTTATTGCATTATTAGAATAAATTAATATCAAATTCATAATTTTTTTTTGATATATTCATTTTATTGTAAATGAATGTTATAGTTAAATCTCCTATAGAAAATAATATAAGACATAATTTCTTCTTAAAAATTGAATAGTATGTTATCTTTAGAACATTATTATTTTGTAAACCATTTTTGTTTTATTTTATTGTAAATGAATGTTATAGTTAAGTCTCTCA
The DNA here is from genome assembly GCA_001517045.1 of Pseudotsuga menziesii. Taxonomy (NCBI): domain Eukaryota; kingdom Viridiplantae; phylum Streptophyta; class Pinopsida; order Pinales; family Pinaceae; genus Pseudotsuga; species Pseudotsuga menziesii. Next base: position 136,179 of record LPNX010100407.1, on the reverse strand, counting down.
TATAAAATAATATAAGACTTGATTTATTCTTAAAAATTGACTAATGAAAATATATAAAAAAAATTAACAATGAATATTATCTTTAGAACATTATTATTTTGTAAAACATTTTTTTCATTTTATTGTAAAGGAGTGTTATAGTTAAGTTTCTCATAGAAAATAATGTAATACAATAATTATGAGTACTTTACTTGAAAATAAGAAAATAATGTGAAAAGACATTTTTATGAATTATGAGTACTTTACTTGAAAATGACAATAATATTATTTTATGAGAAAGTGAATTGTGAGTACTTTAGTTGAAAATAACAATAATATTATTTTATGAGAAAGTGTGAAATGACTTTTCTTGTGAATACTTTACTTTATGACTTAAAAGTACTTGTACCACTACCTTGGTTAACTATGGGTTTTCATCCACCATAGAAAATGTGACAAATAACCATTCTTAACTCATGCAATGCCACCTCAACCATGGGGGATGATGTCATCTACTAGAATGTAATTGGTTGATTTTTATAGTACATTTTGGTCCTTTTGAGGCCCATTTTTTACCTCAAATTCTCTCTAATGAACCTTATGCCTCAACCATCTTTTGCTATGACATCATCCTCAAAGAAGGGCTCTTCTCGTTCATGTGCAATAGGACCAACTATTTCAGGGATGCATGGTAGGTTGAATCGTAATGATACAGATGATGCCATTGGAAAATTCCTTTTTTCCAATGGAATTCCATTTCATGTTAGTCACTCTCCTTATTATAAGGAGATGGTCTAGGCAATTGCAACATCAGGACCTTGATATGTGCCACCAGGTGAACATAACTTGAGGACAGTTATTTTAGACAGGCAAGTGTCCAATATCACTATGCAGAAAGAAAATATGAGACTAACATGGGTGAAAAAAGGTTGCCCCATTGTTATGGATGGGTGGACAGACATTTCCAAACGTCCACTTATCAACATCATAGTTACATGCCAAGAAGGGCCTTTGTTTCTTAGAGCTATTGATTATCCAGAAAAGTGCAAAGATGCAGCTTTCCAATTTGAGCTTCTTCGAGAACCTATAGAGGAGGTTGGACCTAGAAATGTCATGCAGGTTGTGACAGATGTAGCATTAGTGTGCAGATTAGCTGGGTTACTGGTTCAAAGCAGATATGGTCATATTTTTTGGACAACTTGTTGTGTGCATGCACTCAATAATACACTAAAATACATTGGGAAGATTGAGTGGGTATCATCATTGGTGTTAGCTGCAGGAGATGTGCAGATGTTTATCTACAACCACCACACCTCCTTAGCCATGTACAGGACTCACTCAAGGAAGGAGTTCTTGAAGCCCGCAGACACTAGATATGCTAGCTATTATCTCTTATTTGATAGGATGTTGGAGGTGTAGCCAACATTGCAGGCCATGGTTGTGACTCCAGATTGGAACAAGTGGACTGGATCCTAGACAAATGAGTAAGATGACTTCAAATGCTTAAGTGCTGGGTATGAAACTTGTAACGCTCATCAATGATAGTCCATTCATCATAGATATATTAGAGAAAAATTCTTTCATTTGAAATCACCAACATTACAATGGCATACATCAATATAGTGGGGAAATGGTCATTGTTTGCTCATAATGCTCCCAAACCCACTCGAATTTCTGAACAGAGGAAGAGGATGTTTAAGGGACATTGTTAAGGTCTCATGTGCATCATTATTCAATTTATAAAGGTTGTTATAACCCTCTCCCAAACAGCTACAAAATCACTAGTTCGACCCTTGGGGAAATGGCACCAAATCTTCTCCAAATGCAAATAAACTGAGTAAGATGACTTCAAATGCTTAAGTGCTGGATATGAAACTTGTAATACTCATCAATGGCAGTCCATTCATCATAAATATATCAGAGAAACATTATTTCATTCGAAATCATCAGCATTACAATGACATACATCAATATAGTGAGGAAATGGTCATTGTCTGCTCATTAATAATCACTTTTACATACAACCATTTGGTATTTCGACATGAGACTTTATGAAGATGAAGAACGGAGTATATTAAGCATATTAAAATCAGAAATGGACCATGAGAATCTCTCCCAAAGAGTACAATATCTCACCCAAAGCGCAATCCTTCCATGAGCAAGAATATGCAATAAAGACTGGAAATGGTTGAGATAATGTGCTGCACTAGAAGAAACCACGAGTTGCCCTATAGCTTACACTTGCAAATACAAATTCCATTAAAGCTCCATAAAAGACCTGAATGGCCTCTCCAAACACCAACTTGGATGTAAATCTTTCACCCTTGAAATTGGCCAAGGCAAGAAACTAGTCATCCACTAGCTCTCTCTCTTCACAAATGCAAATTTCTCAAATGATCAAAATCCCTTCTCTTGGTTGATCCCTATATTTTATGAACATCCTTATCCTTCTAAGGTTACCAATCCATCCACAAACTCAAGCCAATTCGAGTTAGGGTGTGTGCTCAAGATTTGCCATGTGTCCTCCCTCCCCTAGCCTTCCATCTTCCCTCAATTCGAGTAGGGACCCATTGAGCTTCCCCAACTCACATGAGCGCCTCCTTGGATGCTATATTTAGGCCTAACATGTCATAATGGTCATATGTCAGCCTTCAGGTCTGCAATATGTCATAAATATCATAGCATCTTCATCATTGGTGTCATAGATGTCATAGATGTTAGCGAATCTAGCCCGAGTGTCCAAGAAACTTCCATTTGACTCTTCCTCTCCCATGTAAGTTACATTTCCTTCCAAATTCGAACTATGATGCATATGGCCAAGTGTATTATTCTTCTAACTCATCCAAGAACATTAGGCTTCCCATGGATTCGAAATTGCAAGAGGAGGATGCCATGTGGCACAGAAATTCTAGCTTGTGTGGGCACCATAATCTCCATGTGTCTCCATGCTCCATTGCCACTTCAATTTTCTCTTGTATTTATTTAATTAGCTCCATTATTAAATATTTATTCCATTTTAATGTCTGAACATCATCTATTATCTCTCTTATTAAAATTCCAAATGTATCCATCCAACCTAGGAAACTAGTAGGATTGATAGAATTGTCCTGCTATGCAATTATTTAAAATGGGGACATTACATATATCCTTACTAGTATTCCCTACCTTATACAAACTTGAACATATCCTTGCTTTTCCTGGCACTTGTTGTCCACCAAGGCTACCAATAGGAAAACCATGTACCAAAAGGATCAAACCAAGTACAAGTAGCATGGCCCGGCAGGGCAATTTTGCCCCCTCTTTTCTTCTCTCCTTCTTCTCCATGAAATTTCCGCACTCTTGCGGGGAATTTTGTAAGGATATGTTAGCATGATGGCCAAAGTTTTGTAAAAGCTTAGTTTCCTAGGAATTTTTCATTAGGGAAGTCCTTTCATCGAGTGTTTTTTTCCTTGGGTGATTAAATTTGCTTTTTAGCAATTTTAATTACTTGAGTTTTTCACTCAAATTTCCACCAAAGTAGTAAAAATCGTTCTAATGATAGAGCCCATGTGGTGATTATGGTATAGGAATGTTGTATATTACCATGCTAAATAATATCCAAAGTCTGGTGGGATTTCATTAATTTTTACCTAGTTTTTTTTCTAATATTTTGTAAGTAAAAAATGTCCCTCAGATTAAAATGTTGTAATGTAAAAGAGGGAAAAGTGGTCCTTAGTGACCATGTATAGGGGTATGGGTAATCAAAATAGATGGATGAGTGCCCACTACACCTTTGGGCCAAGTTTAGAGTCATAATAGTGGATCATTTTGAGTCTAGACCATTATTTGTCTATGTTAGTAAAAACATCAAGAAAAAATGCCTATAATTAAAAATGACAAATTTGTGTAATGAGCATAGAGTCACTTGGAAAGGGGAAATTATATTTCCTAAAGTCTTATTGTGTACCAAAACGGAAATCAAAGGCAAAAATAGGGCCCCCATGTAAAATTTCAAGAGTTTGAAGTTATCTCCCTAAGGGGCGCCCTCTATCACTGTGGGAAATGAGAAAAAATGAAATAAGCCAAATAAAGGGGTCCCACCTTCATGATCCCCCCCTTGGCCTAGCAATGAATAATAAAGCATGGGAGGGGGGGTTTTCCCCCCAGTTATTTGGATTTTTTAACCCAAGGAGACTCCCCTCTAGGAAGTATTCCCCCCTTCATGGGCCTCCCTTTTCTTCAAGTGACAAATGTCACACATGCAAAGGGAATCTCCCCTCTCTCTTTTCCTATATAAGGAAGCCTCACCCTTTCATATGGGGATAGTTTATTCTAATATCCCATTCTTTCATGCTCTCACTCTCTCATGCTCTCATTTTGCTCCAAGAGAAGAGAGCCATTGTAATTTCTATGTATTGTTAATAATACAAAGAAGTCTTTGGGGGAGATCTTGTGTGTTGCTCATTGTGGATAGATTGCTCTCATTTTACTTTGTTTGCATATGCTATTGGAGGCCAAAGAAGCACACTTCTTTGCTTTGGTGAGATCTATTACATTTTTGTTGTAGATTTTATGAGTTTCTCCTTTGTATTTGGAAAGCTCATGCATTTCTTGATTGAATAGTGTGATTTTTTAAGTCATTTTGGCTGGGACTCACCTTTCTTGGCTTTGTGTAGCAAATCTTTCAAGTTGCAGGTTGCCCAAGTTGGAGAGTGGAATTCCTTAGCTGAATACCCCACTTCTTCAAGCATTTGGAAGAACAAGGAGCACACTTTCTTCCCAAAACTTTCTATTTTCTGTAATCTATATTTATTTACATTGGCATATCTAAATCTTGTCTAAATTTTCATTTTCAAGTTTTATTTTGTGTTAGTTTACTTGTTTAAAACTGCAGAAATTTTTCATACATTTTTTACCCTAACACTCATAGCGTCCCAAAGCAATTGAGCATATTCTATCTTTTTTGCTTGCTCTTTTTGTAGGTTTTACAGCAAAACAAGGCGAGGTGCTACCCAAATTTTCATAGATTTCAAATCTAAAAGCACTCGGAAACACTCAACTCTCCACCCATCACTCCTAAAGGGGTGAAATCTCCTTCTACTTTGTATTTCTCTCATATTTCATTTTTTTACTCTTATTTTTGTAAGGGTTAAGGAGAATCTCCTAACCCATCTTTCTCCCGTGGGAAATATTATCTTAAACTTCTTACTTTTCTTTACCCACTTGTGTGGCTATATTAATCTTACTAGTTTGTACTCATCATATTCAACCACCCATTGTATGCAAAGATAGTTGGGTTTTCCGACCCTTGTATTGCAAGAGAGGAAGGGCCACGATTAGATTTACTTTTCCTTTTTCTTCTGCATTTAGTTCATTTGCTTTTCCCCACCTCTTCCTTCGGAAGGGGGTTGTGAGGCTAGTTCACAATTTATTTATTTCCTTATAACTTTTGTTCATAAATTGTTGCCCACATCTTGCATGTGAAGTGGATTTTCCCTCTTCCAAAATTATGCTAGCTAGTTTAATTTGTTTTGAGTAACCGATTTCATTCTTTTGTTAAGTGAATAAACCTTGCCCCACTTTTGCCCCGTATTCACTCCCCTTGCCGGTTCGTTCGATCCTAGGTGACAAGAAAGGCCAAAAGATTGAGTTGGCTAGTTTAATTAGGCACTCTACTACTTATTTTGAGGTTGAGAAAATAAAGATTGATCCATGGAGCTAGAGGAGTAGAGGTGTTACCAACTTTTTTGTACCATAGTTGGGTTACCTGAGGAGTCGCCGGTTGACAGACATGTTCAATGTCTGATTCCAGTGTATTAGTTGATCCGTCTTCATGTCTAGCCAATATTGGCTAGCCAGTTTTTTATTTGAATAATTTTGACTATGGCCCCGCGGGGTTTGTAATAAAATGTGCTAGTAGGGTATTTTTTGAGTGGTTCAGTCTCCTGAGACGTAGAATCTCAACTAAGGTATTCCAGGGAGTTTTTTGCCCTTGACAATTATGCTTTGCCTATAGCCGAGTATAATTGACGAGGTTTTCTCCCGCTTCCTCCAAAGCTGGAATGCCCGATGTTGAATTCTGGGCCTTGGGGGGTTATTAGAGCCCAACTGAGTGTTATAAACCTACTAGGCATTGTTAGAGTAGAGCATGGTCATGTCTTAAGTCAATAAGACCCTTAAATTTTTTTCAATTTTTTTTTTTTTCGAACGGGTTAATTTTTTTTTTTTTAATTTTTAATTATTTCCCTAAGTTTTTTAATTAATTTTTCCATAAATTAAATGGAAAAATCCCATTCATAATAAGTCGGTCATCCAGACCCCGAATTTAGTGATTGAAGGCTCTAACCTTAAGCCAAAAATCATTCTTGATTGGCCAGCCAGTCAGATCCAACTTTCAGATCATCAATCCGACACATAACGCCCTTTTTTTCAGAAAAGTCATTTTCGAGGAAAAAATGATTATTTTGGAGAAGATTAAAACTCTCCAAATTAACCCAAATTCAGCGAAATAAAAGGCTAAATGACATCTCATTGGGCATTAATGAGCATTGGAGTTAACGGAAGGTAGTTTTAGTTAGCATTCAATGATATAAATGACATCTTCACTTAGCAATTGCGCCTCCTTCAGCCAGGCTCACGTGTGGGATGAGGTGGAGAGCATTTATTCGTCCGGTGTTTTGATCGAGGCGGAATAAAAGCTTGCACTCATGATCATTGGGTAGTTTCTCTTCCAGACCTAGCATATGTGGTTTCCAAACCTAACAGATGGCTCTCCTATGCAGACTCACACCTCCTTCATCCATTCACGCCCTTCCTCAGCATGGGGGCGCCTTCCACACGTGTGGGTTCAATTTTGGGTTGTTTTCAGTAGCTAGGGTTGGAGTGGGGGCGCCTTGCCTAGGTGGAGGCCTCCCCTCACTCCCAGCTCTTCATTTTAGGTTTGGGTTCTCAGGTTATGTGACCAAGCCGGTCAGGTTATGTGATTTGGTTTTAGGGTTTTAGCACTCTCTCATTGTATAAATAGAGGCTCTTTCAGCTCTATTGGGAGGGATTTTTGTGTAGAGAAACTCTGTCCAAACTCTGTAATGCTTGTTTCTTTATGCAACCGTGGAATAAAATTTCAAGGATTTAGAGGCATACACGATTTGATAAATGTGGATCAATGCTTGGCAAATGAGGTGATAAAGTTTCAAATTCTTTCTTTTCAAACTTAAGTTGGATAACAATTCATGCTTTAGAAGGCTTCTATAAGCACGTAAGATTGATTATTTGACGTTTCAACTTAATCTTTTATGATTTTGCTCTGAGGAATTAAAAGTAGCATTGATTATTCAGTTATCTGATATACTCTTTTATATTTTAATTAATAAAACATACATGATCTAATCCATCTTTTGCAAGTGTTGAGTTGAATTTGTGTAGATTACCTCATCAAATCAAGTAGGAGTTTGAGCTCAGGTGCATCCTCTCCTCTTGAAGCCAAGGCACCTTCCGGAATTTTCAAGCTTCAAGGAATCCAAGCATCATCAAAAGGCCACAGGTTTGAGTGTTTGCTTTCATTATTATTCATCCTTTAAAATTCATAAAATCTTCATATTCTTGGGTTAGGGCAAGGCTTGGGCTAAAGTGAACATTCATTCACCAAGCCTTATGCCCCAGTTGGCTGTCCTATTTGTAATTTGCAGCCTTGTTTGTCTTTTTATTGCAGCCACTTCTTCCCATCTCTCGCTGTCCACTTTTGCCCTCCCTTTTCCCTTTTGGACAACCCTCTTTCTTCCCCTTTCTTCACTTTTTGCAGCCATCTCTTTGTCCTCTTTTGCAGCCATCTTTTGGGCCTTATTTTAAGCCTTCTTCATCACTTTTTGCAGCCTTCTTTCTTCAGTTTGCAGCCCTCTTTTTGCCTTTGTTTCCATCCTTCTTTGACCTTCTTTTTGTCCTCTCTTCATCCCTTTCTCACCTCTCTCTCCTTAGCTTTTTACTCCTCTTTTTCTTCTTCCTTTTTGGGTAGGGATTGAGTCGTTGTTTGTCATCTAGTTTGTAGATCTAGTTTCAATTTATTTTTTTATAAACTAATATCATAACAAGTTTGTGTTTAGAGCTCTTAGTTTCAGGCAGGTGAAGGAGAGCCCAAAGGCTACAAACAAACAAGGGAGCAAGCAAGAGCAAAAGACTAAAACATCTCCCTTATCTTTCTTCCCTTTCTCACCATCTGCTCATTCAAAAAGAAGCTGAGCATAATGATCATTGTAAAAAATTAATAAAAGGGCTAAGTGGGAGCAAGTCTCCCATCTTTTTTACTTCCCCTATTTGGGGGAAGTGTGTCTTGTTTGCTTTTCATGTTTCTTAGCATAGTTTCAACTTATGAGTACTTAGTTTTCATTTCCACTAATGCTAGTTGTTCTTTAGTATAATCACTAATTGCTAGATTGGATTGTTGCATTTTGGTATCTTTCCATATAATTGTCAATCTCAAAAGGAACAAAAATCTCTTGACTCTTACCATAAGGTGGATCAAGAGTGCTCTCTGTTGGAGAGTTTAATAAACCATCTTTGCTTTACGTTCATTCATCATATTGTTTTCTAATTCAATTAATCAATAAGTAAGACTCTTGAACTTGCAGAAACACAAGTCAAGAGCACTCTCTATCGGAGAGCATCATTAGTCTTGCATAATCCTTGCATTAGGCATCTAGATTAGATAAGACTCTTGAACCTTTGTCATAAGACAAGGTCAAGAGCGCTCTCTGTCGGAGAGTTTAATTAATTAACTTAATAAAACTTTCAACACACACCCCTCCAATTAACTTACTTCGTTGATATCCTTCACCTAGTATGCTCTGCCGACTTTCGAGTTGGGCTCATACTCAGAATGGTGAACAGACTTGCTAAGACCGCAATAACAATTTAATTAAAATTTTCACCCCATAACCAACGCACCGGCGTTGTCTCGATACAATACTCAGGTAGTGGACAAATTCCAAGTGTGGGCACCGGGCAACCCAATCTGGACACAGTTGGTTAAGTTATTGAACACCTAGTTGTGATTCCAGACAGGTCTGTCATGTCTTCGAACGGAGCCACTGAAGGTATTTCCGGTTAGGATTTCTAGACACCTTAAGCAAGATCACTTAAAATCCTTAAAAATATACCAAGAGCACTTGCACAACCTAATATTCAATAGTTTTATTTCAAGACTTGCTGTTAATTTCTTTACGTATTTGCAGTATTTCAACTCCATAAGGCACTGGTCTTTTAATCCGCATAATCATTATATTGGGATCAATTGTCTTTGGCCTCTTTAATTTCTATCTATGAATGCACATTTATGAAGTCTTGAATTATTTCTTATCTTTTAATCTCTTGCTAGTAACGTGGATTGCTTTGTTTTATGTGTCAAACCCATAAATAAATAAACCCTTTTAATCATAACAACTCCTAAAAAACACCCATCCGCATCCACAACTAATTAAAAACACTTTAACCACAAAGAGCCTTAGAAAACTCTTTTGTAGGGACTACCCCCCTTAGCTTCGTTAGGAGTTAGCCTAAACGGAGGAGCTAGAATTAGGTGACAATACCTAGCTCTGTGCTTTCCCCCAAGGTCACACCTCTCCCACTTTCTCAAGTGAGGAGACAACTTTCATTAGATTTCTGCGGCTGGTGTGCAATCGACGGACAACATCTTTTGGCGCCGTTGCCGGGGACAAATCTTTTTGTTCCTGGACGACCTTTGTTTCTTTTAGTTTTTTACCTTTTTCCCCTTTTTTGGTAGATTTTTAGTCCAATCACTCTCTGAAATTAGACTTAGTCCACCTAGCGACTCCACTGTCAGTTAACACCTCAAGGTATTCTACTAGAAGAAACTTTGAAGGTTTGTTTGATTTCATCCCTGACCCTGAAAAAGTCTATAGGAGAAGATTGAACAAACTAGCTTCTCGTAGGATTCTTGCAGAACTTGGATCTGAGTCTGTTTCAGACATCCACCTTTTATTTCCAGAAAACACTAATACCTCTATTTCCAACATAATGGGTGAGTATTTTACTCAGCTCGACTTTTCTCCGATAGCAGGTCAACCCCACCGTCTTCCAGACAAAGCTATCGAGAAGCTCCCGATGTATACAGGCACTGATGCCACTACTTCCAACATGCACCTCAGGAACTTTTCTAGGTGCATCAATGCTTATGTCAGTGATCCGGTCAGCCAACATGATGACGTATATATGAAGTTATTTGCTCTATCTTTGGATGGAAAGGCCGGCGACTGGTATAACAATTTACCAGATAATGCTTTTAACACTCTAGCGGCTTTCAAAAACTCTTTCACCAACAAGTTCGGTGAAAAGAAAGAACCTCAGCATCAACTTGCGTCCCTGACCAACATAAAAAAGAAGGATACGAAAACAATGGACGAATTCAATACTAGGTTCACTGAATTGTCAAAAGCCATCCCTATTGATTATGCCCCAACTGCACCAACCATTCTGGTCTATTACATTGAGGCACTTAGAGGCAAAATGCAGTACCAGATCAGAGACAAGGAGCCTGCTAACTTGCTCCAGGCTCAGGAAATGGCAATTAAAATTGATCTGAACATGCAGTCATCTTGTGAATTTAACCTCCATGGTTATTCAAGGTCTTCAACCCCTTTGAAAATTAGTGAACCTAAAGACAAGGATCATTTATCATCTATGAAGGATGCCTATGAAAAACAAATGATTGAAATGAAAAGGGAGATGATGAAAAATATGGAGGAAGCAGAACAGAAACACTTAGCGTAGTTGAAGGAGATTCAAAATAGGGTGATAACGATAGAAAAAACTCAAACTCAGCCTGCTCCTAGAACCTTTCTTGCCAAGCCAACTTGGCAAAGAAAGCCTCCCAACCATGAGCAGAGGCCTCCCCATCAGCTAGAGGCCGCTAACATGGTTGAGCAGTATAAACCATTTTGCAGAGCATGCAGAGATTTCCATGAGGAATCTGGCTGCCACTATGCATGCTATGTTCAGGAGCATGGTCACCCTGAAGGTTGCGGTCCGAATACGTCGACAAGCGAGCCTGATTTTATCAACAACATAGATGACATCCCTAGCATCCCCATAGGAAATTGGCCACAGGCCAATCGTTATGAAAAGAAAGTTGACAACTTAACTCAACACTATGGTGAGATGCCTTCAGCCGAGCAAATCAACAACACTCAAAACTTCAAGGGAATAACTTATCAAAGAAAGGGGTCTTCTGCACAGAATATTCCTAAGGTAACAGCTCCTAATCCTCCCAAAGAAGTAGAAACTAAAGAAATTGTTGATTTAAGTTTTGACTTAGGTAATTGGCTAGCAAATACAAAAGTCCTTGGTCCAGTCCTTGAGTTATGTAAAATCCCTGGCCAAAGAGAGAGACTTTTGAAAATCCTAGATCCGCCGAGTAATGCTGATCCTAAAATTGAAGAAAGTCCTTCAAGTCCTATAAAGCCCCTTACCCCTAAAAAGGTCACTTTTTCTGATACCATGGAGCGAACTTCAAATAATGTCTTTGCCGATCCACCTATAGTTCTACATACTAGGGACCCAAGAAAAGAAGATCATCCCCCTTTTTACGTATCATTGATGATGGGTGATCTTCTTCTACACAATTGTATGTTAGACTCAGGATCTAGTTCTAGCATCATGACCAAAAAAGTCATGCAGCAACTTGACTTAAGAACCACAAGGCCATACCAAAATGTATGTGCCATGGACTCTATACCGGTTAAAGTTGAAGGGATGATTGAGAACTAGTTAGTTAGATTGGCTAAGTATCCGGATATCCAAATCACCATGGACATCCTTGTTATTGATGTTCTGGACAAATGGGGTATGTTGCTTTCTAGGAAATGGGGTGCCACTTTGGGAGGATCAAACCAGATGGATTGGACCTATGCCACCGTACCAGCATCGGAGTTTTCACTTGTTAAGTTGCATTCTGAAAAGGAAAAAAGACACCATGTTGAAAACCCTCAAAGACCAATGAATGAGTATGCTTACCACACTGATGAAAATGGTTCCTATCAAATCAACTCCACCTTCTTGGAACCCATCCAAGAAGAGATGAAGACTGAAAAACTTAGTGAGTTGTGGAGAATGAATTTTGATGGTGCTTACTCTAGAACGGGCAAGGGGGCTGGTGTTGTCATTATTTCACCAGAGGGTAAGGTTTTCAACTTTGCTTTCAGATTGGAATTCGAAGCAACTAACAACGTGGCGGAGTATGAGGCACTTCTACTGGGAATTGAGATTGCCAAGGATATGGGGTTTAAGTTGCTTAATATTAAAGGGGACTCTGACTTAATTGTCCAACAAGTTAAGGGTCAGTTTGCATGTAAGTGTCAAAGACTTAAAAAATATAGAAATGCAATCTGGGATACAATGGAATTCTTTGATGCCCTTAACATAGAAGCAGTCCCTAGAGATTAAAATAGTGCCTCCAACAAGCTTGCAGTTTCAGCGTCAACTCTTCAGCCATCGGATGAGATGTTAGAGGGGGATTGTCCTTTAGAGATTAACTTCAGACCTTCTGTTCCTGATAATGTTGAACATTGGCAGGTCTTCAAAGACGATGAGCAAATTTTGAGATTCATTCATAAAGTCGATGAATTCCTAAATTTTAAAGGAAATGATCAAGAAGAAAACAAAGAATATTATGGAGAAGGTGACCAGTTTAACAATCCTGTCCCACGTGGTCTAGTTTCCTTAGAAAATATCTTTGATAGACAGGACAGAAGAAAAAGTAATGTTGAGCAGATGAAACCGGGAGATTACATTGAAATCAACATTGGGATGGAAACAGAACCTAAAATTATAAAAATTGGAAAAGGTACTTCCGAAAAAGAAAGGAATAGCCTCATAAACTTGGTCAAAGAGTATAGGGATGTATTTGCCTTTACTTATGACGAACTCAAAGGCTATAGGGAAGATGTATTTCAACATACTATTCCCTTGAAACCAGAATGTCAAAAAGGCAATCCTTTTAGACAAAAACTTAGGAAAATAAATCCTAAGTTAGCACCAATCATTAAAAAGGAGTTAGAAAAAATGCTAGCAGCAGGAATAATAACTCCTACGAGACATTCAACATGGTGTTCTAACTTGGTCGTAGTTAGAAAGAAGAACAGGAGTATAAGGATATGTATAGATTTCAGAAATCTAAACATAGCGTGTCAGAAGGACAATTACCCCCTCCCCAACATGGAGACCCTCCTCCAACGGGTCACTGGATCAAGCATGATGTCGATGCTAGATGGTTTTTCTGGCTATAATCAGGTAGTCATTCAAGAGGAAGATAGGCATAAGACCACTTTCACAACTCCTTGGGGCACTTTTGAATATCTAAGAATGCCCTTTGGCCTTTTAAACGCAGGAGCTACTTTCCAAAGGTCCATGGATTATGCTTTCAAGGAGATGATAGGCAAAATCATTGAGATCTATCAAGATGATCTCACTGTTTTTTCAAAGGAAAGATCCAGTCATATTGGTCATCTCAAGAAGATTTTCGAGCAATGTAGGAAGTATGGCATTTCTTTGAATCCGACTAAGTTGGTATTCGGCATAGAAGAGGGAAAACTCTTAGGACACATCATCAACAAGGACGGTGTCAAAATTGATCCTGAAAGAGTAGAGACCATAAGAAATATTCCCCTCCCTAAGAATGTTAAAGCCCTCCAATCCTTCAATGGTCATATAAATTTTATCAGAAGATTTATCCCCAACTTGGCCGAATTAATGAAACCCATGCAGGCCTTACTTAAGAAAAATGCCAAGTTTGTGTGGACCAATGAAGGAAGGAAAGCCTTTGATTCGATAAAGAATGCCATTACCAGGTCTCCAGTCTTAGTCAGCCCAGATTACGCGAAGGATTTTATGATCTTTTCATTTGCTTCTGAAGACACCATTGCCGGTGTGTTGCTCCAAAAGAACTTTGAAGGGTTCGAGCAACCCAAAGCATTTATGAGTAGAGCCTTGCAAAATTCCGAACTAAAGTATACCATTATGGAGAAGCAGGCTTATGCCTTGGTTAAATCTTTGAAACATTTCAGGACTTACATTGGTTATTCTAAGGTCATTGGATACTTTCCCCACACTGTGGTTAAGGATATCCTTTCTCAAAAGGATTGTTTAGGAATAAGGGGTACTTGGGTATCCAAGATTCAGGAATATGACCTTGAGATAAATCCCACTAAATTAATCAAGGGACAAGGCCTTGCAAAAATTCTTACTCAGAAGAACGAAGAAGCCATTGAGATGATTGTAGAGAATGACATCCCTCAGCCTGCCATGACTCCTGCCTTTCAAAACCTTGACAACCATTGGTATTCAGACATAATTTTCTTCCTTCTCCATCTCACCTGCCCTGATCACCTCAAAGGACACAAGCATAGGGCTTTGAGACTTAAGACTACTAGGTATTGCCTTACCCAAGAGGGCCTATGTTGGAGGAACCCAGATGGTATTATACTTAGGTGCATCAACGAACAGGATTCTAAGAAGATATTAGCAGAGTTTCACTCAGGAAATTGTGGAGGCCATTATGCAGCAAGTACAACTTCCCACAAAATTCTAAGAGCTGGATATTACTGGCCAACCATTTTTGCGGATGCTCACAAGCATGTCAAATGTTGCCAGGAGTGTCAGCTTTTCACTGAGAAGCAGAAGTTAGCAGCTCTTCCCCTTACTCCGGTTGTCGTCCTTGCCCCTTTTCAGTAGTGGGGGCTTGATTTTATTGGCAAATTCAAGGATAACTCCAGCAACGGTTTTTGTTGGATTCTCACAGCGACCGATTACTTCACCAAGTGGGTAGAGGCCATACCCACTAAAACCGCCACCGAGAAGGTTGTTATTGACTTCATCGAGGAAAGAATCATCACTAGATTCGAAACTCCTCTTAAGATAACAACCGATAATGCCAAAGCCTTTAGTTCCGAAAAATTCAATGACTTATGTTTCAAATATGGCATTATCCTATTCCACTCATCTAATTATTACCCACAGGGCAATGGACTTGCCGAGTCCACCAATAAAAATTTAATGTCTATCCTCAAGAAGACTGTGGGGGATAATAAGAGATCACGGGATAGCAAGATTAAGTATGCTGTGTGGGCAGATAGGATCACTAAAAAGAACTCAACTGGAAAGTCACCTTTTGAGTTGGTGTATGGACTCACAGCCACCCTTCCGGTCAGTATGCAGATTCCGATCTTCAGGATGCTAAGTGAATATGGCACGAAACAGGCAAAAATGGAGCAGAGAATCAATCAAATTATAGAGTTGAATGAATCTAGAAGAGCTGCCCTTGATCAGTCACTCAGACATTAAGAAAGCATGAAGGGCACCTTTGACAAGTCAGCTAGGCCGAGATCTTTCCAAATAGGGGATACTGTTCTCTTATGGGATAAGAGAAGGGAGAAGCCTGCGAAGCATGGAAAATTTGACAGCCTTTGGAAAGGCCCGTTTATCATCCGCAACACGGCTGGCACCAATTCTTTTCTCCTTAACACTATGGATGGAGAAATATTAAACCTGCCCATGAATGGCCAACACTTGAATCCCTTTTATCAAAACAACCTCCAAGATGACCAAGGGGTCATCCCAGGGCTTTTATAACCCATCCTTGTTGTACTTTTGTGTACTTTATGTTTTCTGTACTATATTTTTATGTATCATATCTTTGTAGAATGTTGTATCAATGCTCTTTCCTTTTGTATATTAGCATTTGTATTATACTTCACTTATATATGCTAAAAAAGAAAAAAGTTTATTTCATGTACTTTATTTCAAAAAAAGCAAAAATATTTTCTGGTATTTCATCATGGCATATTTTTATCATATACATGGACTTGAGACACTTCTGTTTACATGCAGGTACCAGAGATTCCTGGATTCTCAGGCACTCTTTTTAATCAATAGATAAAGCAAGTACCTGTCCCACAGTTGGAGCCAAATGTTACCAACTTTTTTGTACCATAGTTGGGTTACCTGAGGAGCCGCCGGTTGACAGACATGTTCAATGTCTGATTCCAATGTATTAGTTGATCCGTCTTCATGTCTAGCCAATATTGGCTAGCCAGTTTTTTATTTGAATAATTTTGACCATGGCCCCGTGGGGTTTGTAATAAAATGTGCTAGTAGGGTATTTTTTGAGTGGTTCGGTCTCCTAAGACATAGAATTTCAACTAAGGTATTCCAGGGAGTGTTTTTCCCTTAGCAATTATGCTTTGCCTATAGTCGAGTATAATTGACGAGGTTTTCTCCCGCTTCCTCCAAAGCTGGAATGCCCGATGTTGAATTCTGGGCCTTGGGGGGTTATTAGAGCCCAACTAAGTGTTATAAACCTACCAAGCATTGTTAGAGTAGAGCATGGTCATCTCCTAAGTCAATAAGACCTTTAAATTTTTTTGAATTTTTTTTTCGAACGAGTTTAATTTTTTTTTTTTTAATTTTTAATTATTTCCCTAAGTTTTTTAATTAATTTTTCCATAAATTAAATGGAAAAATCTCATTCGTAATAAGTCGGTCATCCGGACCCCGAATTTAGTGATTGAAGGTTCTAACCTTAAGCCAAAAATCATTCTTGATCGGCCAGCCAGTCAGATCCAACTTTCAGATCATCAATCGGACACATAACGCCCTTTTTCTCAGAAAAGTCATTTTCGAGGAAAAAATGATTATTTATTAAAAAAATGATTATTTTGGAGAAAATTAAAACTCTCCAAATTAACCCAAATTCAGCGAAATAAAAGGCTAAATGACATCTCATTGGGCATTAATGAGCATTGGAGTTAACGAAAGGTAGTTTCAGTCAACATTCAGTGATATAAATGACATCTTCACTTAGCAATTGTGCCTCCTTCAGCCAGGCTTATGTGTGGGATGAGGTGGAGAGCATTCATTCGTCCGGTGTTTTGATCGAGGCGGAACAGAAGTTTGCACTGATGATCACTGGGTAGTTGCTCCTCCAGACCTAGCATATGTGGTTTCTAGACCTAACATATGGCTCTCCTATGCAAACTCACGCCTCCTTCATCCATTCACGCCCTTCCTCAGCATGGGGGTCCCTTCCACATGTGTGGGTTCAATTTTGGGTTGTTTTCAGTAACTAGGGTTGGAGTGGGGGCGCCTTGCCTAGGTGGAGGCCTCCCCTCACTCCCAGCTCTTCATTTTAGGTTTGAGCTCTCAAGTTATGTGACCAAGCTTGTCAGGTTATGTGATTTGGTTTTAGAGTTTTAGCACTCTCTCATTGTATAAATAGAGGCTCTTTCAGCTCTATTGGGAGGGATTTTTGTGTAGAGAAACTCTGTCCAAACTCTGTAATGCTTGTTGCTTTATGCAACCGTGGAATAAAATTTTAAGGCTTTGGAGGCATACATGGTTTGTTAAATGTGGATCAATGCTTGGCGAATGAGATGATAAAGTTTCAAATTCTTTCTTTTCATGCTTAGGTTGGATAACAATTCATGCTTTAGAAGGCTTCTATAAGCACGTAAGATTGATTATTTGACGTTTCAACTTAATCTTTTATGATTTTGCTCTTAGGAATTAAAAGTAGCATTGATTATTTAGTTATATGATATGCTCTTTTATATTTTAATTAATAAAACATACATGATCTAATCCATCTTTTGCAAGTGTTGAGTTGAATTTGTGCATATTACCTCATCAAATCAAGTAGGAGTTTGAGCTCAGGTGCATCCTCTCCTCTTGAAACCAAGGCACCGTCCGGAATTTTCAAGCTTCAAGAAATCTAAGCATCGTCAAAAGGCCACAGGTTTGAATGTTTGATTTCATTATTATTCATCCTTTAAAATTCATAAAATCTTCATATTCTTGGGTTAGGGCAAGGCTTGGGCTAAAGTGAACATTCATTCACCAAGCCTTATGCCCCAGTTGGCTGTCCTGTTTGTAATTTGCAGCCTTGTTTGTCTTTTTATTGCAGCCACTTCTTCCCATCTCTCGCTGTCCACTTTTTCCCTCCTTTTTACCTTTTGGACAACCCTCTTTCTTCCCCTTTCTTCACTTTTTGCAGCCATCTCTTTGTCCTCTTTTGCAGCCATCTTTTGGGCCTTACTTTCAGCCTTCTTCATCACTTTTTGCAGCCTTCTTTCTTTAGTTTGCAGCCCTCTTTTTGCCTTTGTTTCCAGCCTTCTTTGACCTTCTTTTTGTCCTCTCTTCATCCCTTTTCACCTCTCTCTCCTTAGCTTTTTACTCCTCTTTTTCTTCTTCCTTTTTGGGTAGGGATTGAGTAGTTGTTTACCATCTAGTTTGTAGATCTAATTTCAATTTATTTTTTTTATAAACTAACACCATAACAAGTTTGTGTTTAGAGCTCTTAGTTTCAGAAAGGTGAAGGAGAGCCCAAAGGCTACAAACAAACAAGGGAGCAAGCAAGAGCAAAAGACTAAAACATCTCCCTCATCTTTCTTCCCTTTCTCACCATCTGCTCATTCAAGAAGAAGCTGAGCATAATGATCATTGTAAAAAATTAATAAAAGGGCTAAGTGGGAGCAAGTCTCCCATCTTTTTTACTTCCCCTTTTTGGGGGAAGTGTGTCTTGTTTCCTTTTCATATTTCTTAGCATAGTTTCAACTTATGAGTACTTAGTTTTCATTTCCACTAATTGCTAGTTGTTCTTTAGTATAATCACTAATTGCTAGATTGGATTGTTGCATTTTGGTATCTTTCCATATAATTGTCAATCTTAAAAGGAACCAAAATCTCTTGAATCTCACCATAAGGTGGATCAAGAGTGCTCTCTGTCAGAGAGTTTAATAAACCATCTTTGCTTTACGTTCATGCATCATATTGTTTTCTAATTCAATTAATCAATAAGTAAAACTCTTGAACTTGCAGAAACACAAGTCAAGAGCACTCTCTATCGGAGAGCATCATTAGTCTTGCATAATCCTTGCATTAGGCATCTAGATCAGATAAGACTCTTGAACCTTTGTCATAAGACAAGGTCAAGAGCGCTCTCTGTCAGAGAGTTTAATTAATTAACTTAATAAAACTTTCAACACACACCCCTCTAATTAAATTACTTCATTGATATCCTTCACCTAGTATGCTCTGCCGACTTTTGAGTTGGGCTCGTACTCAGAACGGTGAACGGACTTGTTAAGACAGCAATAACAATTTAAAAAAAATTTCACCCCATAACCAACGCACCGACGTTGTCTCGATACAATACTCAGGTAGTGGGCAAATTCCAAGTGTGGGCGCCGGGCAACCCAATCTGGACACAGATGGTTGAGTTATTGAACACCTAGCTGTGATTCCAGACAGGTCCTTCATGTCTTCGAACGAAGCCATTGAAGGTATTTCCGGTTAGGGTTTCCAGACACCTTACGCAAGATCACTTAAAATCCTTAAAAATATACCAAGAGCACTTGCACAACCTAATATTCAATAGTTTTATTTCAAGACTTGCTATTAATTTCTTTACGCATTTTCAGTATTTCGACTCCATAAGGCACTGGTCTTTTAATCCGCATAATCGTTATATTGGGATCAATTGTCTTTGGCCTCTTTAATTCTTATCTGTAAATGCACATTTATGAAGTCTTGAATTATTTCTTATCTTTTAATCTCTTGCTAGCAACGTGGATTGCTTTGTTTTATGTGTCAAACTCATAAATAAATAAACACTTTTAATCATAATAACTCCTAAAAAACACCCATCCACATCCGCAGCTAATTAAAAACACTTTAACCACAAAGAGCCTTAGAAAACTTTTTTGTAGGGACTACCCCCCTTGGCTTCGTTAGGAGTTAGCCTAAACAAAAGAGCTAGGAGTAGGTGACAGTATCTAGCTCTGTGCTTGCCCCCCGAGGTCACACCTCTCCCACTTTCTCAAGTGAGGAGACAACTTTCATTAAATTTCTGCTGCTAGTGTGCAATCGGCGGACAACAAGAGGCTCAAGGGATCCTGTGACACCTTATGTCCTCCTGTTGAGAACTGTTATCATGAATCTTGCAGTTTCCCAGTAGGGTGATCCTATCCAGGATGGCAAAGGGAAATGAAACTAAATTTGCGACCTATGATATCCAAGACCCATGAAAGAACTCAAGTGTCACGCCAGTCAAGGATACCGACACTTCAGACTCAGTTAAAATACTAAGCCCAGGGGGCGTCCCTATAACCAAAACCCCTATAACGAGGAAGGAAAGTAGATAGTCCAAGGGAACCTGATTAAGTCTCTTAGTAGGATAGTTAATTAGAGTTTTGTAAAATTACTAGGAAATTACGAGTGTCTGTGTGAAAAGCTCCAATTTTACTGTAGGGTTTTAAGCATGAAAAATTGGATTTAAGGGTAAATGGTGAGATTAATCAAAATTAGACACAGATTGATTGTTGGGTGTAAGATTAGACAATTGGAGGTGAAACTAACAAAACCTAGTTTGCGGAACTGAAGATACCCACTTCTCCTAAGGAGGGCGTCTTCCCCTAAAGGAATGGCCAATGCTTTAGATGGGAAAATGGAGTCCAATGATCACAAAAATTTAAACTAAGGGGTTTTAATCTATTTCCAAGCTAGGTTTTAAGTTTTAAAGCCAGTTGCAAACTAGAACCTACCAAACTAATAGATGAGGGTTTTAAATGAGGGTTTTGCTAGAGAATTTTATAACTAATGGAATAGAAATTTAGAACAAGAGATTATGCCTTGCAAATGATGATTTATCTTGTCTCTATCAATTTGAAGTGATTTCAACTAAGTACCAAGTAGAAACGATCCGCCCAAGTGAGGTAGCGCGCCCCTCTTCCTCGCACAGTCAAACTACTGAAAGTGAGATTTTCTACGCATGAAAAAGACACTGGAGACACAAGAAAATCAGAGTGCGTATCAAAGATCAAAGATATTATTGCAAAACACCCTGGTTATGAAAATGTCTTCAAGAGAAATGTAATATCCCAAATATTGATATTCTCTAATGTTCTATGATAGTGCTGACTCGCACACTCAATCTCATACAAATTTGCAAAATAACTATGCATGCAAACTCACCATGCAAAAATGCCCTAAAATATAGCTGAATTAGGGTTAGAGGTTTGCAGAGAGAAATTAACACTTACCACTAATATTCTGGCTGATAATGACTCCAGAGATAGCTGCATGCATAAGGATCCGGATGGGTGGTCTAATAATGCTCTTTTCCTCTCGTGTCACCGCCCCACAGCACCGTAAAAACCCTCCAGACTGAAGGTGACGTTTTTGTAGGAGGAGAGGTTCATTCGGGCTGAAACTTTCTGAGCTTGTCCGTCTGCTGATGCCGGAGAGAATGCCTGATGCATGCGGAGGTTCTGAGACCTTTAGGCAGGGTAGTGAATTGCTTCAGAGGGGCAGCTACTCACGCCCCTGGAACCCCGAAACTACTAATAACTGCTTCGGATGAGCATTGATGGATCTGATGATCACCAGGTACCGGATTATGAAGCTGATGATGAGAATGATGCCTGAGTTTCGGAAGGAAACTGAGATCTGAAGGCCCAACAGCTGATTAGGGCTTTCTAGCTGAAAACCCCCTCTTATGGCTGCACACGTGTCCCTGCAACGATCTATACCATGTACTAGATAACTGATGAATGAATAAAGAACAAGTGGTGAACCTGTATGGCTTACCCGGAATAAGACTAGGACAGATGTTTCACTGCCGAAATCCTGTTAGCTGAAGACTCCGTCTCCAACCCCAACTGCTGTGCTACACGCTGTGCTGCTATCCAAGAGCTCCCAAAATAATAATAATCCAAAGTGAAGTCTCCTCTTGCTTTCTCCTCTATTTATAAAGTTCAACTGCGCAAAACCCTAATCTTTTGACCTAATTAGGTCACTTTATCTTCTAATTTGCCGTTGACTTGCATGCATGTCACTTTATCTTCTAATTTGCCGTTGACTTGCATGCATGCGGAGGGAGACTTAAATAGTGCATGCATCATTAAAATAATCCTGGGATGGCATGCATGTCATTTTTAGGGTTCGCATGCATCTCACTTTTAGGGTTTGCATGCATGTCATTTTTAGGGTTTGCATGCATGTCACTTTTAGGGTTTGCATGCATGTCATTTTTAGGGTTTGCATGCATGTCACTTTTGGGAATATTACAGTCCTCCCTTGCCAAAGATTGCTTGTCCTCAAGCAATGCCAACGCAAACCCACAATCAATCAACTGAACCAACTGAATCCGGGGATGATCCCAGGGTCCCAAATTATCCTAGGAGATCTATAGCACCCTCTACTCAAACACTGCACTGTATGGTACCATCACCAGAGACCTCCTGAGAAAGAACAATTTCTGGAACCCCCATCTTCAATGGATATCTCACAAATTTCTCCTCAAGAACAATACTACCTTGTCCTGAATCTGTAATCTGGTCTGTATGTCTTTTGTTGTGTAAAACTTTTCCAAGAGCATGAAATAAAGAGAGAATTCCATCAAGTCCCATGCTGGACTTTACATTGTCTGTCAATTCTGGGAAGCTAGAAGATAAAATAGACGATTGAGCAACTTTCTTCTACTTATGTTTCTTAGATTTTGCTCTAGGAAGTCCAGGATATTCAAAGCTACTGTGGTCCCAAGTGTCAGATGCCTGGCTGAGGCAGTAGAACTGTAAAGAATTGATCGCATGCCTAAGATCACCTTCACTACTTTCAGATATATAACTTAGCCATTCTGGAGGCAGAGAGTGATATTCTGCAGTCCATATTTTTGTGAGTGTCTTCGTGATGCTTTTTGATGTAAGAGGATTGAAAACTATCTTTGTAGCACCTCCATTCTCAAGAGCTAACTCCAATTCTTGGATCATTCGTCCAGGTACCCCTTGATCTTCAGCTTCAGTGAATTCAGTAATCGATACAATTGTTGGAAATTGTGCAGACAATGCAAGGGTTCTAAGACCCTGACAGAGTTTTTGGCAAGCTTCCCAACCATTTGGGGTAGGCAGGTCATCTACTAGAAGTAACATACCTTTCTGCGATCTGTCAGTTGCATTTGATGAGCCCATATTCAATACTGGATATTTTTGTATAGCATCTAAAAATGCTTCAAACTCATCAAGTTTTGATATATATGATGTTCCAGAATTTATGTGGTGAATATACTCCCTCCATAGGGTGGGTGTTGGTGTGTCCCATTCATAAAGTTCAATTCCTAAGAGATCTATAAGCAAATGAATAGTTGTCGTAAATTGCATTTCAGGATGACCCAATTTCTGGTTGACAAGTCTGGCTTTGTCACGTAATTTCATCCACTTACCAATTACCTTTTTGTCTAATGAATTACAAAGAACAGGAACTTCCCCATATTGATCTCCAACAAGTGGTGATATTTCTTCAGTTTGGCCTGCGATCCCTAAAACTGACTTGAACTTGTTACTGTTATTGTTTTCACTTGCAAGTCCATGATCCTGATTTTCAAGAGAAGCCAATGTCCCAAACTCATTGTTTATCCTTCTATCATCTATATCCAAGTTGCGAGGTTTTTGGACAGCTACTGATTTTGTCCTCTTTCTCCTTACCCTCTTTTCTGCACTTGTATTATTGTCAAAGAATCCAGCAGTGATGCTTTGATTCTCTACTCCAAGTTTATGCTCTGCTGCAGCCCTAACTTGTTCTTCAACACTATGAACCGTTTCTAAACGTAGAACAAGTACATCACGCTTTTGGCCAATCCTATGAGCCCTTGCTTGTGCCTGTAAATCAACCTGAGGATTCCAGTCAGTGTCAAATATGATGACTGTATCAGCAGCCTGCAGATTTATTCCAACACCTCCTGCCCGTATGCTGAGTAGAAATAAGAATGCATCAGAATCAGGTTTGTTGAACTGCTCAATGAGGGCTCCTCGGTCAACTCCAGAAGTGTGACCATCCAGGAGAAGATAGCGATAACCTTTCCATGTCAGGTAGTCTTCCATTACATCCAACAGTCGGGTCATTGTAGAGAAAAGCAATACCCGATGGCTAGTTGCTTTAAGCTTAGGTAGTATACGATCCAGTGTCTCAAGCTTTGCACAAAGTCTGACAATTGCAGGTAGATAATGTGGAGGCAACAAACTTTCGACCTCATCTGAATGCAGCTGACTTAGATATGGATGGTTGGAAATGTTCCGAAGCTCCATTACAGTATTATGTACTGATCTAGTCTTAGCATGTCCAAGAGATCCAAGAGATCCAAGATTATCTTCAACTCTCTTCATGAGAAGCTTTTGATATGCAGATGCCTCGCACCTTACCAAACGCTCAATCTTCTCAGGTAGTTCACTCTCAACCTTGTGCTTTAGTCTCCGAAGCATAAATGGTCGCAAAACTTGATGAAGACTGTTTATAATCAAAAGATTTTCCTCCTCGGACAGTAAAGCTTGATCTGCTGAATTGTCTCCTGCATTTTCGAACGGCTTATTGAACCACTGAGAAAAGTCTTCTGACGAATTGAAAATGCTTGGTAGTAAGAAATTTAGAAGAGCCCAGAGTTCCTCAAGATTATTCTGGAGTGGCGTTCCTGTGAGCAACAATCGATGACTGCTTTGGTAGTGCTTCAACTCAGCATTCAGTTTGCAAGATGCATTTTTTTTGCGATGTCCCTCATCAATTATGATATAATGCCATAAAATTTTACTCAGTCTTGGTCGATCATGTTTGTTCATCAAGTATTCATATGTAGTTAAGAGCACATTAAATTTCTGCTGAGAAATGCTCTCCCTGAATAATCGGCGGCGATCTTCAGGAGAGCCTGTATATGCAATTTTACTGGTGCTAGGGGCCCAAAAGCTAATTTCACTTAGCCAACCAGAAAATACAGAGGAAGGCACTACTACCAAGAAAGGTCCTCTGTCATTCTTCTTTTCCATCAAGTAACATATTAATGAAATAACCTGCACTGTTTTGCCAAGACCCATTTCATCTGCCAATATTCCATTCAGATGATTGTTGTATAATGATACCAGCCATCTCAGACCATTCATCTGATATTCCCTTAGTTTGCCACCTTCCAATGTGCACGGTTGCTCATAGATATTTTCTTTCACACTGTGAGCCATGAGGTAGTATTTCTCATTGCTTTCCAGATAATGTTGTCCTGGATCATTCCCTTCTGTGGCAACAGAACCTAGGTCATTTTCATTGGCTTTGTACTCCATATTCTTCAAATCAAGTTCTACACCATAGCCAGCCAAATTCAATAGGCTCCCTGTACCCACAGTAGAGCAGTATTCAGCCTCTGATTCACAGCCAGACGGTAGGACAGGACGAACAACATATTGAACTTCTCCCACTGATATGGAAAATTTGTTGTAATCCTTAAATATTTCTATTTGGTAATTTGTTTTTTCATCGTGACTATCACTGTCTCGACTA
>LPNX010100407.1:40593-110596 GCA_001517045.1 Pseudotsuga menziesii | reverse complement strand
TTGTAGGAGGAGAGGTTCGTTCGGGCTGAAACTTTCTGAGCTTGTCCGTCTGCTGATGCCGGAGAGAATGCCTAATGCATGCGGAGGTTCTGAGACCTCTAGGAAGGGTAATGAATTGCTTCAGAGAGGCAGCTACTCACGCCCCTGGAACCCCGAAACTGCTAATAACTGCTTCGGATGAGCACTGATGGATCTGATGATCACCGGGTACCGGAGTATGAAGCTGATGATGAGAATGATGCCTGAGTTTCAGAAGGAAACTAAGATCTGAAGGCCCAACAGCTGATTAGGGCTTTCTGGCTGAAAACCCCCTCTTGCGGCTGCACACGTGTCCCTGCAACGATCTATACCATGTACTAGATAACTGATGAATGAATGAAGAACAAATGGTGAACCTGTATGGCTTACCCGGAATAAGACTAGGACAGATGTTTCACTGCCGAAATCCTGTTAGCTGAAGACTCCGTCTCCTACCCCAACTGCTGTGCTGCTATCCAAGAGCTCCCAAAATAATAATAATCCAAAGTGAAGTCTCCTCTATTTATAAAGTTCAACTGCGCAAAACCCTAATCTTTTGACCTAATTAGGTCACTTTATCTTCTAATTTGCCGTTGACTTGCATGCATGTCACTTTATCTTCTAATTTGCCGTTGACTTGCATGCATGCGAAGGGAGACTTAAATAGTGCATGCATCATTAAAATAATGCTGGGATGGCATGCATGTCATTTTTAGGGTTTGCATGCATCTCACTTTCAGGGTTTGCATGCATGTCATTTTTAGGGTTTGCATGCATGTCACTTTTGGGAATATTACAAGAAATGAGTTGGAGATCCACAAAAACACCCCAAGAGAAAACGCCCTCCTGCATGCAAAGCGCTATCTTCCAAAAACATTTGATACCCTAGAAAATTATTTCAAATGCTAAGCAAGATAAACTTTCCAATCATAGACAAGAACATCCCACAAAGAAGATCCAAGAATTTATGCAAAAACCTCTTTATTCAAATGCCCAGAGCCGAGAGTAAAAAAATTCCCGATGGGATACAATGAAGGGGTCTCTTCTTTATATAGATTTCGAGAGACACAAACCCTAACTTACTTTTTCATCCAACGGTTGAGATTAAAAATCATCAATGGCGGAGATCACTTTACACAGATCAATATATGGATCAACATGACTTAGTCAAGAGGGGGGCGAATTACCTCATAAAGCACATTTTTACGACATGATAAATCATTATTTTTGCAAGTTTGACACTTAGGGGACATGGGGGGTCATTAGGGGGTCCATCTATACATATTTTCAAAGATACAACTTGATTTACACACTTTTATTTTGGCCATTTTGACCAATTTCGGCCTATGGAGGATGTCCTCCCTAAGAGAGCCAAAAACATAATCTGAAACATCAAACTGACTAAAACTGATGCAAATATGTCTGGAGAGCCATAATAAATCATCTAGAGAAATTCCCTTGCCATTTCCTTGACAACACAAGCCAAATCGGTTTCGTCAGTGATTTCCTAGTTTATTTTTAGTGGCACATCCTCTAAAAATAATAATAATCATCGTAACTTCGTCCAGGATGAGAACTGGGGAAAACTGACTACACAGAAGTGTCTGGAGATATAGTAGAATGGTACAAGTGACTACTCATACCCCATGGAGCACTGTGGCTCCTTAGGAGAACCATAATAACTGCAATCTGTAATAAAAAAAATGATCTGACCAATAATAAAGTGATAAGAATCACTGATCATGAAATCTGGGGCCAAACTCTGAAAACTGAAACGGCAATATTGTCTTGGGCATGTTTGGAGCAAATATAAACACTGTCAAATTTTTAGCCACTGGCTTGGGAACCGTGTTTGACTTGGTCAACTAGGTTGACCAAGTCAAAATACCCAAACTGAATGTGAGATACTAAACTGAGTTGAACCTGCATGCATCCAAGGAAAGAACTGCTCCAAGATGTATATTAAAACCCAACTTAAATTATGCCATTCAGAATCCTGGTGACAATAATAAATAATAATAACAATCAATAAGATATATCTGTGTCATTGAGTAATCATTGAATCCTCTAGAAGTCTCTTGTATATGCCATGCTTATAAAGTTTAAACAATTTTCTAGTGCTGGGTGAAGGTGGGAAACAAGGCTAAGTTAAAAGGAAAATGACTTATAGTTGATTTTGACCATACGATCTCTCCAAATGATGACAAGTACACACAACCACAATGACATATGCACGACAGATAAACAATAGGGAATGGTGGTGTCTCACAAGTGGATGAGTTTATCTGAAAAGAGTCCTTTCAACTTTAACAACATGTCTACATCTCACATCTAAGCTAACAATCAAGCTCCATGAGGATCTTTGCTAGAACCCTTGCGTTGAGTACACAAGAAACTGTAGTGAACAGATCCTAGGGGACACTTAGAATTAGGTGTCCCTTACTCCATCTCACATTAAAACCCACGGGCTCCATGAGGAATTAATCATTACATTTTAAGATTAGATGGCCAACATTCTTTAGATTTAGCATTTATTTATCCACTGCTTTATTTGGGCCTTTCACAATTTCATTTCATAGCCCTCTTTGAGTTGTGTCTAAAGACACAGTTTGCAACTTTATTTGTGGGATTGCATTTCATAGTATATATCATATAACACATAATGCATGTAAAGATGGTAGACATGTTGCTTCAAGTTTTAACTGAGAACTCTTCAGGAAACTAGGGGGGGAATATCCATAGTCAGAACTAAACATTGGGGGCAACCGACCAGAAAGGTCAAGGCTTCAAAACCCAACTCACCTAAGCTCAGAAACCAACGCCAGCATGTTCTCCTGGCCCAAAAGGATCAAGGCTTCGGCAAGTTTTGGTGCATAATTCAGAGCCGAGACATAAAACAACATGGGATCCATCAGGCATAGGGGTTAAAGTGGGGAAAGTGATCTTCAATATCATAGGTCTCAATCAAACCAAAGTCATGGGATGAGAATCAATCATGGATGAACTGGATGGATGAGGACAAATGACACATGTTACCAACATAGCACTAAGGTTTAACATTTGTATAAAGCATGGCATGAGCAATAGTCTTCAACATTGAGTGCTTTGATCAGTCTTAGCACAAGTTTAAGCATTAGTATATATATAAGCATAGGTCACCATGATCATCCTAACAAGACAATCTTAGGTGTCTAATATACATCACAGAGCGAAAACAAACCAAGGAAACATATACCTGATCCCACCATATATACTGTCTCCATCTGATAAGCCCCTTTGTAACTGTGTGTACCATATTTGTTCTGCTACTCTGCTCAAATGAACTAGGTCGTCACTGAAAGCATCTCAATAGACTAGTGAATCTCAGTAGTCGCAAGGATACATTGTTGAACAAGGCTCTAAAATGGTTGAGGCTGTAATGACCCATGCTAAAACCCCATGTGAATGAATAGCTCGAAAGAATAAAGAGATCAATCTGTGTGATGCATCATGGTAGCCCAGCTGCAAATGCATATGTGATAACAAGCACCTAACAATCTTTGGAGCTGATCTATGGAGCTAGATGGGAACCTTTTTGTTCTCTTGTTGAGCACCCAACAATTTCTCTCAATCAAAGGGTAAGGGGTTAGAGGTAGTCACACTAGTTTAGGACAATCAAATTTGCATTGCACCTTTCACACTTACTAATTGACTAAGTTAAAGTGAGACCTAAAATTTATTAACCTTACAGGACCATTGCAAAACTTTCAAACTTTTGTTCACTTTCAAGCATTTGTTCATTTTGATTTTGGATTTCAAAGTTCATTAAATTCTCCAAGACGAAACTTATTCATTTATAGGAAAAATATTTCATTTATTTTCTGCAGCAAGTTTCTCTTATATTCTAAGTTTGGAAGTAAATTATTTCAGTTCTTTATGGGTCTTGTAGAATTTGTTTCCTTGAGTAAATCGTCTTTTAGATTCAAGTTGCAATTTCATCCCAAAAGATAGGGCACTAGATTAGTGAATAAATGATTGCTTCACTAATTGTCCCGGTGTTTGGCACTGTGCAGAACTCCCCCTGGTCACTTGAGATGTTGTTGGCTAAAACTGAAAGCTCATGTACTACTTATATTGGAAATGTTTATATGCACCCATGAAAATGAAAATACTAAAACTGTGTTTCTTAACATATGTAAAAAAAAAAGGGGTAAGAGCAATGGAATGCTAAAATACTCCTTGAAGGGTATAAGAAAAGGTCCAAAAAAGCAATGGTTAAATATATGCTATATCCAAATATTGCTGACCTTATAAATTTGAATATGTCCTGGATGAAAGCTGCAGTTAGCTGTGCTTTTAAGCACTGGTGAAGTACCCAAAAGGACATATAGGCCAAAAAGGCCATGGAAATAAAATTGAGGATCCTAATGAAACTAGATCAAACTCGATGTAGACATGATGCCTAAGTTGAATAAGCACTCTTTGAACAACTCAACCATTTGTGAGGCACTGCCATTTCTTGTGTTGTTGTTTGTCCTGCATATGGTTATAGTGAGTTTTTCCTTTCCATATCCAAAGTGTCATGATGTTAAGTAGGAAGTCATCCTTTTCCCTAGCCTTGTCAATTTCAGCCTTCACCCTTCACTAGCAAATTGACTACAACTATGAAGTGAGTATAGTCCCGAAAGTTTGATCTGAGTAATAATAAAGAAACCATATATATGTATTTGGTTGATGTACCGCCAATGAAATGACTGCTACTTGTTGTGATTGTTG
Organism: Pseudotsuga menziesii; assembly: GCA_001517045.1. Classification (NCBI taxonomy): domain Eukaryota; kingdom Viridiplantae; phylum Streptophyta; class Pinopsida; order Pinales; family Pinaceae; genus Pseudotsuga; species Pseudotsuga menziesii. The sequence continues at coordinate 105,823 of LPNX010100407.1, read as the reverse complement.
CTTAAATGAGTTGTAGAGCATGTCTTAGGCTTATAACACTTGTAGCAGATGGATGATAGTCTGAGTTATATTATTGGTATCTGATCATTTATAGATGGTTATATTGTCTATTGGATATGGTTGATGATCAGGTAGAGACTTGAGAGGGGTATGAGTATACACCCTAGATGGATTTGGACTCTCTAAGTCTAATGAGAAAGCTTATTTTCAGTTCCGAGCAATTACAGAGATGATCAGGCTCATTTTACCTTTCTGATGTAGTTTTGCTTTACAGGATGATGTGTCTGAGCAGGGAGATGTTTTATTTGGATCTCTCTAGGGCGTTTAATGGGCATAGGGGGTGCAGCCACTTGTTTGCACCATAGTACCCCCATCCCAGAGAGCTTGGTGGGCTCAGTTTGACAACGCAGGAAGCTTAGGAGGATGTTTTGGCAGGTTCATGTTTCCCAAGGCAAATTAAAAAATGATTACTTGGCTATTGAAGAAATCGATTTGGGCTACTGAGGCAAGAAAATGACATGTGATGAGTCATGATGATGAGAGTGATGTCCTCCGCACCTTCTCCAGCAGTTGCAACAGCTGATTGGGCCCACACCTATTTTTTGGGCATTTTTATATTATTTTCTGGAGCTTTTGGGAGGCTCACGATTTCCTCAAGGAGGCACAAAGTCAATGAATTAAAATATTATATTATTTTATTGTGCCATGGGGCACCCATAGGGAGTTAGTTAACACTCCATGGACCCACCATGTGCTTCACTTATTTCTTGTTGAGTGGGGTACCCTCTTTAGGGTGATTTAGTCCACTTTGGTACTTTATGGTTATATTGATCCATGTTTTGTATGTTGAGCTCATCGCAACCATTGATTAGAATATTTTATATTTTAATCTTAGCCACTCGTTTTGAAAGTGGTTAGGATTTTGGTTCTCTCATTTCTATTTAAAGGAGAGAGCTTCTCATTTGTAAGGGGTCTTTGGCTCTTGGATCTGATTAATAGAAAGATTTTTTGTGGATATTTTCTGGATCTACTTTGCATCTGATGTTCTTCGATGGTGATTGGAAAGTCTTTTGCTTCCTAGCATTTGGGAAATTGTTATGAGATCTATATTTTTGGAGATCATTGTCTTATCTACAGGAGGATGACTTCAGCTAGGGCGTTTTTGCAGGGGGACCTCAACTTGCTTGGATTGTCTTCGTTTTCTATCAGGGAGTTTTCATTAGTGTTGTGGTGACCTATGATTTCTTCTGGCTATTTTTTTGCAGCATATAGTTTCTTTCACATGTTACAACAAATCTGATATGGTTGACGTTTGTTGTGCAGGAGAGAGGGCGCATTGACTTCCTCGGACAAATACTGGACATAGAACTCGCTTCAATCTTCTCAAATTGATCGGGATGGCAGGGATCATCATCATCAAGGAATCTAGAATCATTTCCAGGTAAGATCTATCAGGTAAGTCTCTTCTCTTGCAGATCTCAATCCATTGTACCTTCTTTTCTTCAATTTTTCTGAAAAAACTCCTAAATAATAAAAAATCCAAAAAATATTTAATCAAGGAACCGCTTGATCTTTAACCAAACCATTTTTGGGTTTTGTAGATCAGGCCTCCCCCTCACTGAATCATCCTCAACGCTACCCTAATTGTGACTGGTTTTCCCTAGATCTAACTTTTTGACTGCTTAATCCCCAGCATCGCACTGAAAATTTGACTTTTTCTAGAAAATAATGTCATGGGTGTGTAGATCAGGTCTTCCTCATTTCAAAACACCCCCAATGCTAAGCTAGTTCCTGTCAGGTAGCCCTAGATCTGAAAAATTGACTTTTAGCCTCCGAGCATTCCCCATCAGATTTTGACTTTTCTAGAACTGATTTTTCCTGATTTTTTCTGACTTGGGTTTGTAGGTCAGGCCATCCTGATCTCATCTCCACTCCAACACTGAGCTGATAGTCCCCTGGTTGCCCTAGATATGCAAATTTGCCTCTCCAAACCCTAGTGCTAGCCCCCCTTCTGTTGTTTTCCTTGTAACCTGAAACTTCCAAGCCAAACACTTTTCTAGGTCCATAGATCAGGGCATATCCCAGGTGGGTTCATTGAAACACTGTGTTGATACTGACTCCATTACCCAAGGTTGAACAAGCACTAATCTCCAAGCATAGCGCTAGCCCTTCCTGACCTCTTTTCCCCAAAATTTGACCATTCCTTGATAACTCAGGTAAACTAATACTTTCATATCTTTCACTGAGTCTATCTCCTTGGTACTAGACAGTCCCAACTCTATCCTTGCTCACCCTGTCTCAGTTACGTTTCCCAAGACAATGGTCATCTTCATCAGTTGCTAGTACCTAAACCCTAAGGCTAGGGTTTCCATTTACCTTACACCTTATGTACCTCAAAGCCACATTTGATCTGTTCTAGTGTCTAAGTCTGATCTCTCCTATTGGGAGTAGATCCGGGTCTCCCCCGTTGTTGTCTTGGACTTAGATAACATAAAGCCAAGACTGCCTCAATTGATGTGACAACCATCCATTTGGGAGTCTAGGTAGTCTTAGTTCCACCTCCCTAGTTTCTTGCCCCTCTACCATCCATCCTGGATTCATCATACATAGGCAACTACAAGGTTGGTGATAACACAAAGCATCGAAGCTCCAGCTATTGACGGTTGCACCCTCTCTCCTCATACTTGTGCTAGGGTTGAGTTAGCTTTTATCTTTTTGTATAAATAAGGGTCCTCTGCTCCATTTGTTGATGGATGGAAGGAACCTCTGCCTATTGTAATGCTGCTGCTATTTTGAATAATAAAGTTGAAGACTTTGGAGGTCTACCTTGTGCCATTGGATGAATGTTATGCTAATGAGGTGATATTGTATTGTTTAAATTTTCTCTTGCTCAATTTGTGTTGATATATCTAGCTTAGGGGATCATGCATGATACGTAGAGTAAGCATTTACAGTTGTTAACTTGCTTACTTATGATTTGTATTGGAAAGATATAGGATTAACCGACTATATTCAGTTGTATTGAGATTCTCTTAGTTTTTTCTTTATCAAACATACTATATCTAATCCAATTTTTGCAGGAGTGGTTTTATAGTTTTGCAGGTCACGGGATCCAAAAGAAGCGTTGAACTAAGTTGTTTCTTCTCCTTCTTCGGCATCCTCTTCAGAAGCTAATCTTTGTTGCAGGGACTCCAAAGCTATTAGCAAAGAATCAAGCAAGGGTTTGAATTGTTCCATCCACCTCTTCAAACCCAAATTCTATTTTCTTTCCGGTTACTTTGTTTTGATTATGCTAATTGTTATCACATATATAGTAGCCAGGCTGCCATATTCTATTCTTCAGACACAGTACATTTTTCAGCCAGATCTCTTACATATGAGATGCTGAGATGAGCAGTTTATATGGATCATTTTTGTATTAGTGGACTATTGTACTCTCCCATGTCAGGACTGAGTCTCAGGACACTCAGATTTGAGGACTGATGTAGCCATTTATGTTATTTCAGAGCAGTCATGGATGCCTAGTGTTATATCAGTTCTTTCTCATTGGACAGATGGTGTCTCAGATGGATTATATTGCATAGTTATGACTCAGCATTTTATATTGTGTATGGTTATTATTGCTCTTATACTAATTCTTGTGACATATATTAACTTTTGGTAGCATGATCTGGCGGTCATAATTATATGGACTTGGTTGTATCTTGTACTATGTATTGATGTCCTTGCTTAGACTTGGAAGTTCTTGATTTATACTCATTGGTTTTGCCCTCCTTAGGGAGAATAGAGGTAGTCATTCCCACCATTGTTTTGGCTTGCTAGTGTTGGCTCCATCATTTATTGTCTTCACCCATCCATTACCTTCCAGTTTAGTTTTCAACCTGACTAACTTCTTGACTTATGGCATGGAGGATCTTTTTCCCAGCTAGAACCTTTGTTGGACAAGCCTCCCTGTTTATATTGTGTCTTGGCTCTGAGTTGGTGACAGAACTTGCCTTGGTAAGTTGGATTGTATGCCTAAATCATTCTGGTCGGTTGTCCCGATGTTTGGCATTGTGCAGAACTCCCCCTAGTCACTTGAGATGTTGTTGGCTAAAACTGAAAGCTCATGTACTACTTGTATTAAAATATTGAATATGCGCCCATGGAAAATAAAAATTGTAAAACTGTGTTTCTTAACATATGTAAAAAGGGCAAGAGCAATGAAATGCTAAAATACTCCTTGAAGAGTATAAGAAAAAGGTCCAAAAAAGAAATGATTAAAAATATGCTATATCAAAAAATTGCTGACCTTATTAAAATAAATATGTCTCGGATGAAAGCTGCGATTAGCTGTGCTTTTAACTTTAAGCACTGGTGAAGTCCCAAAAGGGTCATATAGGCCAAAAAGGCCGTGGAATAAAATGTGATCCTAATGAACTTGGATCAAGATTGATGTAGACATGATGCCTAAGTTGAATAAGCACTCTCTAAACAACTCACCCATCTGTGAGGCATTGCCATTCCATGTGTTGTTGTTTGTCTAGCATTGGTTATAGTGAATTTTCCCTTTCCTTATCCAAAGTGTCATGATGTTGAGTAGGAAGTCATCCCTTGCCTTAGCTTTGTCATTTCCACCCTTCACCCTTTACTAGCAAATTGGCTACAGCTATGAAGTGAGTATAGTCTTGAAAGTCTAAGTTTGAGTAATAATAAATAAAGCTTTATATATGTATTGGTTGATGTACCGCTAGTGAAATGAATGTTGCTTGTTGTGATTGTTACTTGAATGAGTTGTAGAGCATGTCTTAACCTTTTAACACTTATAGCAGATGGATATAGTCTGAGTTATTATTGGTGTCTGATTATTCACAAATGGTTATATTGTTTATTGGATATGATTGATGATCAGATAGAGACCTATGAGGGGTATGAGTATACATCTTAGATGGATTTGTACTCTTTGAATCTAATGAGACAGTTTATTTCTAGTTTCCGGCACTTGCAGATGTGATCAGGCTCATTCTGCCTTTCTGATGCAGTTTTTCTTCACAGGTTGATATATCTAAGCAGGGAGATGTTTTAGTTGGATCTCCTAGGGCGTTGTATGGAACATAGGGGTGTAACCACTTGTTTGTACCATAGTACCCCCATCCCAGAGAGCCTATTGAGCTCAATTTGACAATGCAGACACCCTAGGAGGCTGTTTTGGCAGATTCACGTTTCTCGAGGCAGATTAAAAAATGATTAAATGGCTATTAAAGAAATCGATTTGGGCTACTGAGGCAAAGAAATGACATGGGATGAGTCATGATGATGAGAGTGATGTTTTCCACACCTTCTCCAACAGTTGCAGCTCCTGATTGGGCCCACACCTATTTTGGGGCATTTATTATTATTTTCTGGAGCTCTTTTTGGAGGCTCACGATTTCCTCAAAGAGGCACAAAAGTCAAAGAATTAAATTGTTATATTATTTATTGTGCCATGGGGACACCCAAAGGGAGTTAGTCAAACACTCCTTGGACCCACCATGTGCTTTCATTTATTTCTTATTGAATGGGTTACCTTTATTTGGGTGGTTTAAGTCCACTTTGGTAAATTATAATTATATTAATCCATGTATTGTATGTTGAGCTCATCTCAACCATTGATTAGAACATTGTATCTTTTAATCTTAGCCACTCGTTTTGAAAGTGGTTAGGATTTGGTTATGATTGAGGTTCTCTCATTTCTATTTAAAGGAGGGAGCTTCTCATTTGTAAGGGGTCTTTGGCTCTTGGATCGGAATAATAGAAAGACTTTTTCTGTGGAAATTTTTTGGATTTGCTTTGCATCTGATGTGCTCAAATGGTGATTAGCTTGTCTTCAGCTTACTAGCATCGTAGAAATTCTCGTGAGATCTATTTTTTTTTTGTGGCTATCATTGTTTAGTCTACAGGAGGGCGTTTTGGCTGGAGCGTTTTTGTAGGGGGACCTCAACTCGCTCAGTTCTCTTCGTCTTGGATCAGGGGGTTTTCATTAGTTTCATTGCGATCTATGATTACTTCATTTTACTGTCTTGTAGCATTCAGTTTCTTTATTTTGTATGTGCAAATCTAATATGGTTGACATTTGCTCATGCAGGGTAGGGGGCGCTTTGATGGTTTGGAGCCTACATATGCCATAGAAATCACGGGGATCTTCTAGAATTGATCGGGATAGCTAGGATCGTCACTGTTACAGACTTCTACAAGCTTATCTAGGTAAGATCCATAGGTAGTTTCTTCTTTTCTAATCTTATTCCATTGTACCTTGCTGAAATTTAACTATTTTTCTGAAAACTCCTAAACCATAAAAACCTAAAAAAATCAAATAATCAGGGAACCGTCTGATCTTTTGCCAAACCATTTCTGGGTTTCATAGATTGGGCCTCCCCCTAACTAAATCAACTGGAACCCTGGTCAAATTCCTCATAGATTGACCTAGATCTGATTTTTCAGCAGAAAACTGCATAACCCCCCATTGAAAAAATTGACCTGCTAGGGTTTTGAGTTTTTCTGATTTTTGACTTCACAAACAGATAGATCGGGTCTTGGGTAGTCCAAATCAGCCCCAACACTGTCAAGAGGCTCAACAGTTTGACCGGGATCTGAAAAATAGACTGAAACTGCCCTAGCGCCCTCACTAAAAATTTGCCTTTTCCGGAAGTAGTTTTTTCTGAAATTTGACATGATAGGATGATAGATCGGTTCCCAAGCATCCCAAAACATCCTCAACGCTGTGCTAATTCATCTCGGTTTGCCCTAGATCTGAAAAAATCAGTTTTCAGCCTCCTAGCCCCATCATCAGATTTTGACTTTTCTAGATCTGATTTTCCTGTTGTTTTCCTGATTTGGGCTTGTAAATCAGGTCTCCCTGATCTCTTTTCATCCTCAACACTGAGCCATCAGCCTTCCAATACCCCCTAAAGCTTTAGATTTGTCTTCCTAGGCCCTAGCGCTAGCTATAAACTGAGCTGGGTTTCCTGTACCTTGGCTTTTTTGGACCAATTGCTTTTTGGTTTCGTAGATCAAGGTGTTTCCCAAGTGGGTTTCGTGAAACGTTGTCTTACTACTAACTCCATTGCCCAATGCATACAAAGCACTGATCTCCAAGCTATCACTACCCTTAGGCTCTTAGCCTTTGCCATCTACCAACATTCACTGATAGCTCAAACACCTTTTACTGAGTCCGATTTCTAGGTACTAGATAGTCCCAACTCTATTCGTGCTCGCCCTGTCATAGTTACGTTGCCCAAGATAGTTGCTAGTGCCTAAACCCTAGAGCTAGGGTTCCCATTCACCTTGCACCTTAAGTACCCTGAAGCCCCATCTGATCTTCTTCTGGTGTCTAGGTTCAATATCTCCTGTCGGGAGCAGATCTAGGTCTCCCCCATTGTTGTCCTGGACTAGGATAACCTAAAGTGAAGGCTGCCTTGATTGGCGTGACAACCATCCATTTGGAAGTCTAGGCAGTTGTGGTTCCACCCCTTAGTTGCTTTCCCTCTACCATCCATTCTGGATCCACCTTAAGCAAGCAACTACAAGGCAGGTGATAACACTAATCAAGTAGATCTAGTTCCTTAAAGTTGTGTTCATTCAAATCTACTTGTTTTAGCATGTTAAATAGATCTAGAAATACATTCAAAGCTTCATCATTTAACTAGATCTAGGCTTAATTTTTTGGTATCTATACGTAGTAAATTTTTCAAGGTACCAAAACTTTAAAAAAAAATTATTTGATTTTTGTGCATATCACCATCTTTTAATCTTGTTTACTTGCTGGGTTTTAGCAGGTCGGAGGAAAAGAGAGGGAGGTGCTGCCAAAAAATCAAGCTTGGGACGATCCAGAGCACCCACGATCCATCTACCATCCCCCTCCTTCATTCCCCTTCTTTCCCAAGCAGTTTTTAGGCCTTTTTGACCCTTTCTTCAAGGATCGAAAGGCACTCGTTCTTTTTTAAGCATTGTAACAAGTTAATAAAAAGCGAGTGGGATAAAGGCTCCCACACCCCGCTTCCCCCATTTGGGAGAATCCTGTATCGTTCGTTGTTTCTTGTCTTTGCTTTACACATGCTTAACAATTGCTTAAAGTAGAATAGGAAGTTTAGTCTTTTGCTTTCATAAGAACTTTATTAGTGTAGTTTTATTTCAGTCTAACTGCTTTTATTTAATTGCTAAAAGAAAAAGAAGGAATCCAAAGTCTCTTGAATCTCACTAAAAAGTGGATCAAGAGCACTCTCTATCGGAGAGTCTTTATTTTGTTTTATTGCTTAAAGAAAAAATAATCAAAAAATCTCTTCAAACTCACTGAAAAGTGGATCAAGAGTGCTATCTGTCAGAGAGTTTATTGTATAGTTTATTTCTTTTACTCTTTCAGCATCTTTGTTTCTTTTTTTCATAAATCTCTTGAATCTCGCCATAAGGTAGATCGAGAGTCCTCTCTGTCAGAGGGTTGTTACAATGGCTCATTTTCACCATTAATAAAATCGGAATAAACCAACTTACTACATTATGTATGCTCTACCCGGTCGAGATACCCAGAAGCAGTGTAGACTATTTAAATCCTCACATTTCTAATCCAAAGTCACATTAATCAAATTTACCAACTTCCCCAGGAGAAAATCCAACGTGTAGATTTAAGCCCTTGCGGTGGCAAATTACCCAAAGGAAGTAGGAACAACTGGTCAGTGACGTCGATGTATAGTTAGACTACACCCTTGCGGTGTAGTGTTGAACACCGCCTCAGAGACTCCAAACCAGCCTACATATTCCTTGCGGGTGGTTGTATAGATTAAAGGTTTTGGACATATATCCAGTAACAAAAGGTATATCTTGGAGATCCCCCTCCTATTTAATAAACAACTTCATTCTTTAAAATTTACAGTAAAATTTACTAAGAAGCACTTGCAAAACAATCTCAAGCACTCCATTTGGCACTGGTCCTATTTATTTGCTTATTATCTATCTAAATCATTGTTCTTTATCTATTTTCCATATCATGCATGCTTTACTTTAATTGTGCAATTGTCGAATGGTTGTTTATTTTCTAATTTCACTTGCAAATGCTCACTTCATTCTGTTTATTGTAAATCTTTATCAAAAATTCCTAAAAAGCACCCATCCACCTCACACACCTAAATAATCTATAAAACCTTTGAGCCTTAGAAACTCTTTGTAGGGACTACCCCCGTTGTCTTCGTTAGGAGTTTGCCTAAACAAAGGAGTCGTTATCAGGTGACAGCACCTGACTCTTTGCTTTCCCTCAAGGCCGCACCTCTCCCTTTTGTTGGGAGACGGTTGTTCGAAAGATTTCTAGCTGACGGTGTGCTCATCGGTGGGAGACATTTTTGGCGTCATTGCCGAGGACAAATCTTTTGTTCCTGGACGACTTTTTACCTTGGTTTTTTCTTAGTTTTTACCTTGTTTTTTGATAGATTTAGTTTGAACAAGTTTATGATTTTAGACTTGATTCCATCTGGCGACTCCACTGTCATTAAACACTCCAAGGTATTCAACAAGAAGAAACTCTATAGGCCTACTTAATTTCATCCCTGAACCTAAATAGGTTTATAGGAGACTAGTTAGGATAGCTTCTCATAGAATCCTTGAGAATCTTGGATCTGAGTCTATTTCGAACATCCATAGTCTTTTTGTTGAGAGTAATAATTATTTGTCTGATATAATGGGTGAATATTTCAGTCCCCTTGACATCTCTCAAATAGCAGGTCAACCTCACACTCTACCAGATAAAGCTGACGACAAACTTCCTAGGTTCACTGGCACTGATGCCATCAATGCAAGTCTTCATCTAAAAAACTTCTCTAGATGTATTAGCGCCTATATCAATGATCCTGCACATAGACACGAAGATGTGTATATGAAACTCTTTGCTCTTTCCTTAGATGAAGATGCTGGTGACTGGTTCAAAATTTTGCTTGCAACTCCTTTGCAACTCTTGCAACTTTCAAAACTGCATTCACCAACAAGTTTGGTGAAAAGAAAGAGCCTCGTCATCAGTTAGCTGCTTTAACTACCATAAAAATAAGCGAGAATGAAACAATGGATGAATTCAAAAGAAATTCACGGATCTGACGAATGCCATCCATACTGACTACAATTCTACTACTCAGTCCATCTTAGTCTACTACATTGAAGCTCTTAGTGGGGAAATGCAGTATCAACTCAGAGATAAAGACCCTACTACTCTTTTGATGGCCCAGGAAATGGCCGTTAAAATTGACAAGAATATGCAATCTTCTGGTAAATCAAACATTCCTGTGTATACAAGGGCCCTTATCCCTCCTAAGCAACAGGAAATTAAAGTTAAGGATTCCACAAACCACATGCAAGAGACTTATGATAAGAAAATGATAGGATGGAAGCCTTACAAGTCGATTATGCAAATCAACTAAAACTTATGCAGAATAGAGTAATAAACATGGAAAGAGCTCAAACTAGTCAGAAAAATTCTCCTCCTAAGGGAAATTGGGTTCAGAAGGAAGCTTCTCAAGATATAAGGCCCCCCAATCAACTAGATCCCATCAACATGGTTGAGGAATTCATCCGCTATTGCAGAGCCTGTGAGGCTCTTCATGAAGAGTCTGCCTGGTACATGGCCCGTCAAATCTTAGAGCATGGTCTTACAGAAATGAGTGATAGTGAACAGTTTTCAAGCGAGCCTAAGTATGTCAACATAGTAGGACAACTCCACCTTGTCACCGTAGAAAACTGGAATCAAGCGAGAGAGTACAATCAACAATTTGATAACCTTACTAAGAACTTTGGTACTAAGCCTTCTAATGAACAAATTAAAGAAATTCCTAAGTTCAAAGGCATCACCTACCAGAGAAGGGATAGTCCCGGAACTTCAAAGAGTAAACAATATCTTCCTAAGGTAACCTCTCCCCCTGTTGCAGATGATGTAGGTCTTGATTTGGGAACTTGGTGGTCAAAAGCTAAAATGTCAGTCCTTGCAAGTGAACTAGTCAAAATTACAGAACAAAGAGAAAAGTTGTTAAAAGCCTTAAACTCTCCACCTCCCAAAAAGGTAGATTTTAAAGAACCCTTAGAAGAACCTTAGCCAGCTCTAAATAATGTCCAAGAAGATCTGATTGTAATATTGCATACTATGGATACAAGAAAAGAAGATCATCCCCCTTTCTATGTATCATTGATGATGGGTGATCTTCTTCTATATAACTGTATGCTTGATTTAGGATCCTTCTCTAATATAATGACTAGAAAGTAATGGAATAGTTGAACCTAAATACAACTAGGCCTTATTGAAATGTCTGTGCCATGGATTCCAGAGTGGTGGATGTAGTAGGAATCATCCTGAATCATCAGGTGAGACTGGCTAAGTACTTGGTGTTATCCATTAATTTTGAAATTCGTGGATTTTTCGGTGAGCCGCCAGAGTATTGAACAAGTACACTTGTACATGATCAGAATTTAGAAATCCACCAGCCTTTTCCTGGGAGTCTGTTTGAAATTTTTTGTAAATACATGTTCATACCCCCTTAGGGAAATTGTAAAAAATGTCCTAGCATTTAATTTTTTATAAAAGGCTCAGCTTCCTGGAATTAAGCATCAAGCCAACTAGCCCAGAGTGTTCTTTCCATTGGTTATTATTGGTTGTTGAACAAACGACTAATAATTTCCGAGTTTTTCACTCATACCTCCAAAGTTGGGGTAGTTGTCTTGGCGTTTCGGCCTTGGGAGGTTATTAGAGCGTTCGTGTCAGTGTTTTTCAACACGTTGAGCATTTTGATTGAGTCATATGAACATGTACTAGGTCTCCCTAGAGTTTTGTTTGATTCCGAGAAAAATATTTTTTTTCCATTTTTTTAGCCATTTTTTAATTGGTTTAAATGAAAAAATTCAAAATGTAATAAAAGTGTGATCCAGAGTCCGTTTTTGGCATGGTTGGGCTCATTTTCAAGCCTGGAGCAACATCTTTACCCTAGAGGCCACTTTCACTATGTTTTAGCCAGCTGAAGCATCCCGAAAGGAATCATTTGGCTAACAGAGCATCAGATTGGCATTTAAATGCTAAATTTGGACAAAATGCACTAAAGTCCAAATTTCAAAAAGTCAAAAATCAAATGTTTTTTAAATGGAGGGTGACATGGCATGTGGTCCATATTGACTTACGACCCTTTTCCACATGATGTGAGTTAGAACTTTGGTTTAAGTTTGAAGTTTGAATTATATGAAAGGAGGGTGATGTGAGGGTGAGGAAGGATTCACGCTTATGTGGAGAAATGGTGAGTGGGTGAGGATGGACCCCTCCCCACTTAAGAAACTTTATATTAATTTTTTAAACTTTGGTGTAGTATCATTCCAGTGCATGCGAGGAGGTGAATTCGAATTATTTAATAAAGGAGGATGACATATGGTGAAGGGGATGTGTGCGTAGGATTGGGTGGACCCCCTCCATTTAAAACATTATAAGTTAAACCATATAGTATTACATGCAAGTTGCAAGCAAATATGGTGGAGGTTTTGGGTGACGTCAATATAATGGAGCTCACGCTAATGTGTGGGTACGAGTGGGATTGTATGGGCCCCTCCCCATGTGTTGAGTATCTTTTGTTCAATGCTTTGGTTATATCAAAATTGGAGATATACTATGTTACGAACCTTCCATCAAATCTTCAAGTTATGCCTTCACATCAATTCCGTACGGTTCGCATGAGGAGATGAGACTTGCGCATGTGGAGTTTGGTGAGGAGATTGGATGACTCGCTTATTTGGTAGTGTTGTGTTGGCACTTGTTGGGTGAAGAGGGTCAGTTCCTCTTCACCTCAACTCTGTTTAACTCAATCTTCAATCCATTTCAACCTCAATCACACTCAGCGTGATCTCTGGTTCATTAATTCCCCCCTGAGGTTTGATCTCTGGTTCAACTCTGTTTAACTCAATCTTCAATCCATTTCAACCTCAATCACACTCAGCGTGATCTCTGGTTCATTAATTCCCCCCTAAGGTTTGATTTTTGTATAAGTAGAGGTGCTTTGCACTCTCTTCGATAGGGATGATTTTGTAGAGGACCTTTGCCCGTATAATTGTAATTTCCTATCTTTCTTATGAATAAAATTGAGTCTTTGGAGGACAATTTGATGGTGCAAGAACTTTCATGGTGAATATTCGGCTTATAACCGAGGTGATATCTGTGTAGCTATTTTATTATTTCTGCATGCTGCGTTATCTAGCTTAGAAGGTTATATTCTAATCCATAGAGTAGGCATTTGAAGTTTCAACTTGCTTGCTTATGTGTAGATATATAAGATCTTAGAGTTGCATTTTGTAGTCAGTTATACTTATGCGCTTTTGTTCTTGTTTAATTTACCATAATAGATCTAATCACTTGCTTGAAGGGTATTGTAGTTTTGCAGATCACCAAACATGAAGTAGAGATTGGAGCTCAGTTGCATCTTATCTCTCTTCACTCTTTTTTTCTAATGTTTCTTGTCCCACAGGTTCCCTCCATGCTCAAATTTATTCAAGCTTGGGCTTGAAGTCTTCCTTATCCATCCTCAAACTTCAAAAAATATTGCTTTCCGGTTACTTTTGTTTTGTTTCATAACAAGTAGATCTAAGTGTTAAATCTTATCCTTTCTATCTCTTGTTATATAGGTCTAAGAGTTTTTTCAAGTTTATCTTACCAAAAGCTTAGATCTAGGTTTGTTTTGTCTTAGTACTTGAAGTAGCATATTATTCCTATCAATTGCAAGAACTAGAGATTAAATTTTCAGGCATTTTGGGCTAACATGAAAGCTTTTCTTGAGTTTTGTGTTGGCTGGCTTTTGTACTCATCTTTCAGGAAAGAAGAGTTTTGGAGGCGCATGCAAAGACTTGAACCATAAAAAGGGCTCCTTCCAACCCCATCTCCCACTTCTTCTCTACCGATTCTTCAAATTTTTGGAAACTTTTTTGATCCTAACTCTTAAGGACAAAAAATATTCCTTAAAAGAAAAAGAATATTGTAAGCAAGTTAATAAAGAGCAAGTGGGATAAAGAGAAATCTTTCGAAAGTTGTTCCCTCACTAGAAGTAGGGAAGGTGTGGCCTTTGGGGCAAGCAATGAGCCAGGTACTGTCACCTAAATCCCAGCTCCTCCGTTTAGGCTAACTCCTAACGAAGCCAAGGGGGGTAGTCCCTAACAAAGAATTTTCTATGGCTCTATGTTTTTTAAGTGTTTTTGGTGTTGTGATGCGGATGGGTGTTTTTTAGGAGTTTTTTGAATGATTACAACTTTATAATGATGAAATAAAATAATCACAAGATAAAAGCAAGATTACAAGACTGAGGAAACAACCGCTTAATGATTTAAAGCAAGACAATCACGATAATATAAATGCTCCAAATAGATAAAAAATAAATGAAAATTGATGATAAGGACCAGTGCCTTATGGAGTCAAAGATAGTCTTAAGTGCTTGGGTTGCTTGATACAAGAGTTCAAAGTGGTAACATTTGTGAGATCATTTTGCAATTGTTCTTGATTTATTTTATTGTAAATTTTATGTAATATTGTTTTAGGTGTCTAGGAAACCTAACCGGAAATACTTTCAGTGGCTCCGTTCGAAGACATGACAGACCTGTCTGGAATCACAAGCTAGGTGTTCAGAGAATTTAACCAGGGAGTGTCCAAATTGGGTTGCCCGATGCCCACACTTGGAATTTGCCCACTACCTGAGTACTTATCAAGATAACGCCGGTGCGTTGGTTATGGGGTTGAAAGTTTTATTATGTTGAATCTTGTAAGATTAACAGTCCAATGTCGTTTCTGAGTACTCCAATTTTTTAGGTCGGTTAGAGCATACTCCAACAAGGAAACAACAAGATAAATTCGAATTTTATTAAAGGGAGTGATGAGTTACGAATTTTAATTAGAGCACACAGGTGAACCTCTTCGATAGAGAGTGCTCGACTTGTCTTCTGACAGAGGTTCAAGAGACTTTAAACTAATCTTTATGCTAAGATGCAGTAAAAATACAAAACTGATGCTCTCCGACAGAGAGTGCTCTTGACTTGTCTTATGACAAGTTCAAGAGTCTTGGTTCTTTTTAAAGACAAACATATTTTAAGCAAGAAACCAAATGATAGCTCAAATAAAGTAGAAACTAATCTAGCAATTAGTGTTCTAAGCAAAAATTAAACTAATCTAGGTACTTGAAGCAAATCTAAGCTAAGAACACACAAGACACTCTTCCCCAAATGGGGAAGAAACACAAACTATGGGAGGCTTTATCCCACTTAGCCTTATTTTATTAATCAAATACAACTTTTGAGGATTTTCAACCTTGGAATGAGAAATGAAGATGGTAGAAGTGACTTTTAAAAGGGCTCTTAAGAGCTTTACAAAAAAGGAGAGTGTTTAAGTCTTCATGGTTTTGATCCTGGTTTCAAATCTCCTCTTGGTTTTGCAATCTTCTTCTTCTCTTTCATGATCTCTTCTTCTTCTTATTCAAGTCCCCTTCTTGAGTTTTCTTTTGCTCAAACCTACAACACAATGCAAATCAAACTACAAGCACCATTTAGCATTAGTCAAATCAAATGAAAAGGAAACTAGATGCAACTAAGATCTAAGTATGAAATTAATTTTTTTTGTCTTTTTGAAGTAAGAAACACTAGGAAAAAGTACATGCAAAAAGAGTAAAAAGAAGGCTAAAAAAGGATGAGGAAACAGGGCAGCCAACAAAGGAGTTGGATGGCTGCAAAAAAGAGAAAAAGGGGCAGCCATGTATGAGAAAAGATGGCTGCAAAAAGAGGAAGAAAAAAGGCTCGAAGAAACACAAAAAGTGGTTGAAAAAGTGCCCAAAAGGGTTGAAAATTGAGGTGAAAGAGGGCAACCAACCAAGATAAAATTTGGCTGCAAAATAATGAGGAATAGGACAGCAACACAAAGGAAAGGATGGCTGCAAACAAGAAGGATAAACAGGGCAGCCAACAAGAAGACAGTTGCCTGCAAAAATTGAAAGAAGAGAGGCAAAATAGAAGAGCTACGGAGAAAGCAAAAAACGAAGGGGAGGAAACCAAAAAACGAAAGCAACAAAGGTGTTTTAGGGATTCCAAGTTTTAAAGTGGTTTGTAAGATGGAACTTGAAGTAAACCAAACCCTTAGTGCCTCCTTCTTGAAATAATTCAAGCTATGTAGATCCTGAAAAGAAAACCAATGTTAAACAAACAAGCTTGTGATCTTGAAGATGAGCTAGATGCAATTGAGCTCACACCCTTCTCCAAGATGGCAAATCCTGTCCAAAATCAGACCACTCAATCAACCCAGTGAGATCAATCAACTAGCATGCTAAGCATATAAAGATTCATCAACATTAATACAACTGAATATTTCTTGCTCATGAAATCTTGATACAATAGCATAATCAACCAAATTATCAACTGTAAATGGGAGATTTTACGTTCTATACATAGCAGAAAAAATCGTCAATTTTTTCTAGCTGCCGATTTTTCGGCCCGAAAAAATCACGATTTTTTCAAAAAATCGGACATTGCGAAAAATTGGCAAACATCGAGAAAAATCGGCAAACATCGGCAAACATCGGGAAAAAATTGGGGAAAATCGAAAAAAAAACGGGAAAGATCGAGAAAAATCAAGAAAAATCGGCAAATAGTGGAAAAAATTGGTAAGGAAATTTTGACCCTATTGAAGTACAAAATTTGCATTTTTTAATGCTTGTCGCGGTTTGCCGATTTTTGCCGATTTTTTCGCCGATGTTGCTGAGAAGATGTTTTCTGGACCCTTGCCGATTTTTTGCCGATGCCGAATTTTTCCACTATGGTTCTATATAATAGACTTCTAAAACCAATTGATTTGATCACACATAAGCAGTTGAATTAAAACATATGGAAAGCATTCACCTCACAAAGTTCATTCACCACTAGCACCAAGTCACATGGACCTCCAAAGTCTTGATCTTATTCCAAATAATGAGCATAAAGAAATTACAAAATTCTATAGAGTAAGTTTACAACAAAGGATCCATCATAAGAGAGCTCCAAGCACCTCTCTTTATACAAAAACCAAGCCCCGGGGGGGAATTTATGAACTGAAGATCAAGCCGGAGTTAAGTGAGCTTGAATTGAACCTGAACTAAGTTACAACCGGAGTTGAAGTGAAGAGGAACTAACCCTCTCCACCCAACATGTGCCAACACATCACCAAACTAACACACCAACTGAGCGATTCATCCCTTTCCTCGCCAAACTCCACATGGAAGGAAGGAAGGAAATATTTTAACGTCTGCGAGGCTAAGAATAGCCTTTGGGACAGACCAACTTGCATGCTGTTTTCTGCAATTCAATCATTTGTCTATTCAACTTGATGATGAGCGCCCCCAAATTTTCCACAGTCCCCTCGTTAAATAAATCATCCCAAGATTTATCCACCAAGACATTTGTGTACCTGTCCCTATTGTCCTTAAAGGCTTCACACTCTAAAATGAAGTGTTTTTCTATCTCCACCTTACCAGCGACGCAAAAAATACACACTCTTTCTGCCCAAGCTTCTTTTGGCCCTTTCCAGCGCTCGGTCTCACAATGGAGTTGATGAGAATTAGTTCTTAATTAAGCAATGAGAATTTTGGCTTTCCAAGGTATATTGGCCCCTATGTACGCCTTTTGATGTTGATTGTAGGTAGGGTTAAACTCTTCAATATAATACTTTCTCTTTCTCCCTAGCTCTTTATCCCAAGATCGCTTGTGAAACTTATTGATAACAAAATCCTTTATTTCTTTACTATTCGTAGGACACGTGCTCAAGCACATATCCCACTTGCTAAGCCAATTAATATTTTGCCGCATCCAAGTCTTCTTTCTTTGGCACAATATGTCATTGAAGACAACCTTAGGCCATCTACCTTCTTCCATTTGCTCAACTCTTTTTAGATATCTTATTAGTCTCACCATAGCGATTGCTTCAATAGAAGCCACTTCCATTTCACTTAACATGATTTCGTATGGCACTGAACTCTTAATTTTGAACTTGTTTGTGATCATGTGTTTTTTAATCTTTTCTATTTTCTTTCACTGTAAGTCATAAGTACTGTTGGCCCAAACTTCACAACCATAGAGAACAACCGGGATCACTAAGAACCCAAAAAGGGTTTGCATAGTTATCCAGTCCCATAACTTTGCCTCTTTGCACCTATTTTGGAAAGCATAAAATGCTTAACAACCTCCCAGAGTTCTTTTTTCCCTACAGCCTTCCCAACTCAAACTTTTGTTGAAGTCAATTCCGAGGTACTTGTAATCTTCCACTACTTCGAGGGTATTGTCTTCAAAGAAGAACTTATGTTGTTTATATTTTCTTTTGCTAGAGAAAACTACCACTTTCGTCTTGCTAGTATTTACTTGCATCCCAACTGTTCTACAAAAGTGCTCAAGGGAAATCAAGTGCTCTTGCAAGCCAAGAGCAAACTTAGCAATCAAAATAAGGTCATCTGCATACAAAAGAAGCCTTATCACATACTCGCCCATGAGGACGCCATCCCTGAACACTAGGTTTAACCACTCTTCAAGTTTGTCAATATATAAGCCAAAAAGGGTAGGGGATAATGGGCACCCTTGCTTGACCCCAATATCGCTTCTGAAACTTTCGGAGATACCATCTAATGTTCTGATTTTGACTTTGACCTCCTCATATAGCCTGTGAATAGGCGCTCTAAGATGTATAGGAACCCCAAGTTCCTTCATTCTGTGCCATAGTTTATCCCTAGGAACCGTGTCAAAAGCTTTTTTGAAATCGACAAAGCAACAAAAGGATTTCTTATACCCTTCAAGGGGTATTTTAGCATTTCATTGCTCTTGCCCTTTTTACATATGTTAAGAAACACAGTTTAGCATTTTCATTTTCCATGGGTGCATATATAACATTTCCAATACAGGTAGCACATGAGCTTTCAGTTTTAGCCAACAACATCTCAAGTGACCAGGGGGAGTTTTATATAGTGCCAAACATTGGGACAACCGACCAGAATGATTTAGGCATACAATCCAACTCACCAAAGGCAAGTTCTGTCACCAACTCAGAGCCGAGACACAATATAAACAAGGAGGCTTATCCAACAAAGGTTCTAGCGGGGAAAAAGGTCCTCCATGCCATAAGTCAAGAAGTCAGTCGGGTTGAAAACTAAACTGGAAGGTAATGGATGGGTGGAGATAGTAAATGATGAAGCCAACACTAGTAAGCCAAAACAATGGTGGGAATGACTACCTCTATTCTCCCTAAGGAGGGTAAAACCAATGAGTATGGATCAGGAACTTCCAAGTCTAAGTAGGGACATCAATACATAATACAAAATACATCCAAGTCCATATAATTATGACCGCCAGATCATGACACCACATGTTAATACATGTCACAAAAATGAGTATAAGAGAAATGATAACCATAACACAATATAAAAAGTTGAGTCATAATCATGCATATAATCCATCTGAAACATCATGTGTCCAATGAGAAAACACTGATATGAAACTGGGCATCAATAACTGCTTTGTAATGACTAAATGGCTACATCGGTCCTCAAATCTGAGTGTCCTAAGACTCAGTCATGACATGGGAGAGTACAATAGTCCACTAATACAATAATGATCCGTCAAAACTGCTCATCTCAGCATCTCATATGTAAGAGATCTGGCTGAAAAATGTACTGTATCTGAAAAATAGAATATGGTAGCCTGGCTACTGTATATGTGATAACAACGTGGCAGAAATATTCAAGCCACTGGATGCGACCTTGGGGGCAAGATTGAGCCAAGTGTTGTCTCTTGATACTCAACTCCTTCATCTAGGCCTACTCATAGTGAAGCCAAGGGGGTTGGACCCTAATGAAAATAAATCTAAGGTTGTTTCTAACTATGAAAGCAAGAAACACAGATCTTCTAGGAGTTTTAAAATGGAATGAAATTAGAGATTACCAATTACTTCAAATAAGATTTACTTTAGCAACCCTTAATTCAAATAGATACACAATATTCAAGACACATTGTGGAATTAAATTATGCAAAACATAACAGAATAGATCAGTGTCATAATGAAAAGAGTGCTTTGCAAATGTGGGTTGCTATTGTAGTCTCAGTGAAAGTATTGCAGTGCCTCGGTTGGTAAATTTTAGATTATTAGATAAATAATTAAGGGAGTTGGTAAATTTTTGGTTGGTTTTATTAATGTGGTAATTATCTGGATTATTAGCAGGGAGAAATTAAAGGTAGTGGAGTCGCCAGATTATCTGAGTAAGTTTATTGAACTACAACATTCATCAAACAAAGCCAAAAAAGCAAGAATGAAAACTCAAAAGTCGTATTCCAGGAATAGAAAGATTTATCCTCGACAATGACGCCAAAATGTTGTTGCCTAATATGCACTTCGGGTAACGTGGCAAAAATATTCAAGCCACTGGATGCAACCTTGGGGGAAAGATTGAGCCAAGTGTTGTCTCCTGATACTCAGCTCCTTTGTCTAGGCCAACTCCTAGCGAAGCTAAGGGGGTTGGACCCTAATGAAAATAAATCTAAGGTTGTTTCTAACTATGAAAGCAGGAAACACAGATCTTCTAGGAGTTTTAAAATGGAATGAAATTCGAGATTACCAATTACTGCAAATAAGATTTACTTTAGCAACCCTTAATTCAAATAGATACACAATATTCAAGACACATTGCGGAATTAACTTATGCAAAACATAACAGAATAGATTAGTGTCATAATGAAAAGAGTGCTTTGCAAATGTGGGTTTCTAGTGTAGTCTCAATGAAAGTATTGCAGTGTCTCAGTTGGTAAATTTTAGATTATTAGATGAATAATTAAGGGAGTTGGTAAATTCTTGGTTGGTTTTATTAATGTGGTAATTATCTGGATTATTAGCAGGGAGGGGGATTCCCGATATACCATGAAGGTACAGGGAATATGTATACACTCACAAAGTGTGGTAGCACACAAGGAAATGTGGGCTGAATGGAGTCATAGGGGGGTGTTCAACACTATACCAACAAGGATGTAGCCTGTTATCACCAACCTTGTAGTTTCCTGTGTGAGGTGGATCCAGGATGGATGGTAGAGGGGCAAGCAACTAAGGGGTGGAACCAAGACTGCCTAGACTCCCAAATGGATGGTTGTCATGCCAATCAAGGCAGCCTTCACTTTATGTTATCCAAGTCCAAGACAACAACAAGGGGACCCGAATCTGCTCTCGACAGGAGAGATCAGACCTAGACACCAGAACATAACAAATGGGGCTTTGAGGTACGTAAGGTGCAAGATAAATGGAAACCCTAGCTCTAGGGTTTAGGTACTAGCAACTGATGGAGATGACCACTGTCTTGGGAAACGTAGCTGTTAAAGGGTGAGCAAAGATATAGTTGGGACTGTCTAGTACCAAGGAGACAGACTCAGTGAAAGATAGGTAACTTGAGTTATCAATGAATGTTGGCAAAGAGAATGGGATTAAGGTCAATTTAGGGCTAGCGCTAGAAATAGGAGATCAGTGTCTTACGTGCATTGGGCAATGGAGTCATCATTAGCATAACATTTCAGTGAA
Organism: Pseudotsuga menziesii; assembly: GCA_001517045.1. NCBI lineage: Eukaryota > Viridiplantae > Streptophyta > Pinopsida > Pinales > Pinaceae > Pseudotsuga > Pseudotsuga menziesii. The sequence continues at coordinate 84,264 of LPNX010100407.1, read as the reverse complement.
CCCACCTGGGATATACCTTGATCTATGGATCCAAAAAAGGATTTGGCCTGGAAGATTCAGGTTACAGGAAAACCAACAGAAGGAGGGCTAGCGCTAGGGTTTGGAGAGGCAGATCTGCAGCTCTAGAGCCACCAGGAGACTATCAGCTCAGCGTTGGAGGGGAAATGAGATCAGGATGGCCCAATCTACAAACCCAAGTCAGAAATTTTCAATAAAGATCAGATCTGGAAAAGTCAAAATCTAATGAGGGGGGCTAGGAGGTTGAAAGTCAGTTTTTCAGATCTAGGGCAACCTGACAGGAACTAGCTCAGTGTTGGGGGTGTTCTGGAGTGCTCAAGCCCCGATCTTTCAGCCTAGCCTGTCAAATTTAAGAAAAAATAAACTCCGAAAAAGTCCAGTTTTCAATGAAGGCGCTAGGGTTGTTTCAGTCTAAAACTCAGATCTAGGTCAAACTGCCATGAATATGGATAGCATTGAGGGTGATTTGGACAATTTGGGACCCTATTTATTAGTCTATGAAGTCAGAAATCAGAAAAAGTCAAAACCGTAGCAGGTCAAATTTTCAGTGAGGGGTTATGCAATTTTCAGGCTAAAAATCAGATCTAGGCCAAACCAGCAGGAATTTGACTAGCGTTGCAGTAGATTCAGTGAAGGGGAGGCCCGATCTATGAAACCTAGCAATGGTTTGGCAAAAGATCAAACGGTTCCCAGTTTTAGTACTTTTTAGGGTTTTTAGTATTTTAGGAATTTTCAGAAAAATGGAAGGAAAAGCAGGTACAATGGATTCAAATTTGTTAAAGAGAAGAGAGTTACCTGTTGGATCGTACCTGGAAATTCTTTTAGAAGTCTTAACAGTGATGATCCTTGATATCCCGATCAATTTTGGAAGATCCAAGTGATTTCTATGATGGATGTAAGCCACAAGCCACCAATGCGCCCCCTACCTTGCATGAGCAAACATCAACAATATCAGATTTTCCAATACAAGATAAAGAAACCAAATGCTACAGCAAAGTAAAACGAAGTAATCATAGATCACAATGAAACTATTGAAAACCCCCTGATCCAAGACGAAGAAAACCGAACGAGTTGAGGTCCCCCTGCAAAAACGCTTAAGCCAAAACGCCCTCCTGTAGACAAAACAATGATCGCAGAAAAATATAGATCTCACAAAAATTTCCACAATGCTAGGAAGTAGAAGACTATCCAATTACCATTTGAGAACATCAGATGCAAAGCAAATCCAGAAAATATCCACAGAAAAATCTTTCTATTATTCAGATCCAAAAGCCAAAGACCCCTTACAAACGAGAAGCTCTCTCCTTTAAATAGAAATGAGAGAACCACAATCATAACCGAATCCTAACCACTTTCAAAATGAGTGGCTAAGAATAAAAGATAAAATGTTCTAATCAATGGTTGAGATGAGCTCAACAATACATGGATCAATATAACCATAAAGTACCAAAGTGGACTAAATCACCCATAAAGAGGGTACCCCACTCAACAAGAAATAAATGAAGCACATGGTGGGTCCAAGGAGTGTTGACTAACTCCCTCTGGGTGTCCCCATGGCACAATAAAATAATATAATATTCTAATTCTTTGACTTTGTACCTCGAGGAAATCGTGAGCCTCCCAAAAGCTCCGAAAATAATATAAAAATGACCAAAAATAGGTGTGGGCCCAATCAGGTGCTGCAACTGCTAGGGAAGGTGTGGAGGACATCATTCTCATCATTATGACTCATCCCATGTCATTTCCTTGCCTTAGTAGCCCAAATCAATTTTTTCAATAACCATTTAATCATTTTCTAATTTGCCTCGGGAAACGTGAACCTGCCAAAACAGCCTCCTAGGGTGCCTGCGTTGTAAAATTGAACCCACCAGGCTTTCTGGGATGGGGGTACTATGGTACAAACAAGTGGCTACACCCCCTATGCCCATACAACGCCCTAGGATATCCAATTGAAACATCTCTCTGCTCAGACATATCAACCTGTGAAGAAAAACTGCATCAGAGAGGCAGAATGAGCCTTATCATATCTGCAAGTGCCTGGAACTGGAGATAAACTGTCTCATTAGACTCAGAGAGTCCAAATCCATCTAAGGTGTTTACTCATACCCCTCACAGGTCTCTATCTGATCATCAACCATATCCAATAAACAATATAACCATCTGTAAATGATCAGACACCAATAATAACTCAGACTATCATCCATCTGCTGCAAGTGTTAAAAGGCTAATACATGCTCTACAACTCATTCAAGCAACAATCACAACAAGTAGCAGTCATTTCACTGGTGGTACATCAACCAATACATATATAAGGCTTTATTTATTATTACTCAGACTAGACTTTCAAGACTATACTCACTTCATAGTTGTAGCCAATTCGCTAGTGAAGGGTGATGGATGAAATTGACGAGGCTAAGGCAAAGGATGACTTCCTACTTAACATCATGACACTTTGGATATGGAAAGGGAATACTCACTATAATCAATGTCGGACAAACAACAACACATGGAGTGGCAGTGCCTCACAAATGGGTGAGTTGTTTAGAGAGTGCTTATTCAACTTAGGCATCATGACTACATCAAGCTTGATCCAGGTTTATTAGGACCATCAATTTTATTCCATGGCCTTTTTGGCCTATATGACCCTTTGGGACTTCACCAGTGCTTAAAAGCACAGCTAATCGCAGCTTTCATCCGAGACATATTTATTTTTATAAGGTCAGCAATATTTGGATATAGCATATTTTTAACCATTGCTTTTTGGACCTTTTCTTATACTCTTCAAGGAGTATTTTAGCATTTCATTGCTCTTGCCCTCTTTACATATGTTTAGAAACACAGTTTTATCATTTTCATTTTCCATGGGTGCATATTCAATATTTCCAATACATGTAGTACATGAGCTTTCAATTTTAGCCAACAAAATCTCAAGTGACCAGGGGGAGTTCTGCACAGTGCCAAACATCGGGACAACCGACCAAAATGATTTAAGCATACAATCCAACTTACCAAAGGCAAGTTTTGTCACCAACTCAAAGCCGAGACACAATATAAACAGGGAGGCTTGTCCAATAAAAGTTCTAGCAAGGAAAAAGATCCTCCATGCCATAAGTCAAGAAGTCAGTTGGGTTGAAAACTAAACTGGAAGGAAATGGATGGGTGAAGACAATGAATGATGGAGCCAACACTAGCAAGCCAAAACAATACTGGGAATGACTACCTCTATTCTCCCTAAGGAAGGTAAAACCAATGAGTATAGATCAGGAACTTCCAAGTCTAAGTAGGGACATCAATACTTAGTACAAAATACATCCAAGTCCATATAATTATGACCGCCAGATCATAATACCAAAAGTTGATACATGTCACAAAAATCAGTATAAGAGCAATGATAACCATAACACAATATAAAAAGCTGAGTCATAATCATGCAATATAATCCATCTGAAACATCATCTGTCCAATGAGAAAGCACTGATATAAAAGTGGGCATCAATAACTGCTCTGTAATGACTAAATGGCTACATCGATCCTCAAATCTGAGTGTCCTGAGACTTAGTCCTGACATGGGAGAGTACAATAGTCCACTAATACAATAATGATTCGTCAAAACTGCTCATCTCAGCATCTCATATGTAAGAGATCTAGCTGAAAAAATGTACTATGTCTGAAAAATACAATATGGTAGCCTGGCTACTATATATGTGATAACATAGCCTAATGGGGCCCCGCGGTCGCTTTTCAGTACTTCCCACTTCCTCTGTACAATTTCCCCACACGAAGCAAAACGCAACGCTGGATTTTCGTTGTTTGGGAGATTGATTAAAAGTGAAACTAATTACTAGTCACCTAAATCCTTTTCTGATACAATAAACTGATCAGACAAAATTGTAGTGGAAGTAGAGCATACAAGGATGAAAGCCTTGTTAGTTTTAAATATTTTTTATCAAGTTTTTTCTGATTAAAAAAAAAGTAAATCCCAAAAAACTCTTTCTAGGTTCAGTACTTGGGCAAGCCCTTATCCATGAACCGTACTCGGGAAAGCAAGGGGGTTTATTTTAAACTCAAAAGTGCAAAAATATAAAGTTTTCTAATTACTACACTGCTCAAATATTTTCCCTTTCGATACTTCGGTATAACGCAGTGGCTTAGTATTCATATTACTTTGCAAATAAAACTGGAATATAAATTGAAATATTGAAGGAAAGAACAAACTACACAACAACATCAAAACCATGAAAATGGACACCAACGCAAATCCCCCCAGGGGGGATGGGGAGTGGGCTCTGATCAACCTAATCAAGCCTTTATTACAACTTACAACATGAAATAGAAATGCACTTTAGTGCTTATACTTTGGATCCAAAGGCTTACAACTTATAAAATAAAATAAAATTATGCTAAGGGAAGCTTCGTTTGTCTTCTTTTTCCTTGATTTTGCGAAAATTTTCCTGAACTAGCCCTAAATTGACCTTATCGGATTTATCGGCGAAAATGTCGGCAAACATCGGCAATATATTACAAAAATATTAAAAAATACAAAAATACAAAAAATCACAATATATTTGAAAAAATCGGCAAGTATCGCCATAAAATCGGCAAATATTGCGAAAAATTGACAAATATCGCGAAAAAAACAGTAAATATCGTGAAAAAATCGAGAAAAAGCGCCAAAAAATCGGGGCGATACATGGACGATATATCGCCAGTCAGTTAACATCGGGATATATCGCGATGTTGCCGATATATCGACGATGTTTGTAACACTGTAAAAACTAGCTAAAAGAAATTAATTTAGGTCCAAAAAGAAATTATCGGATTTATCGGCGAAAATGTCGGCAAACATCGGCAAAATAAAAAATACAAAAAAATTAAAAAATACAAAAATACAAAAAATCACAATATATTTGAAAAAATCGGCAAGTATCGCCATAAAATCGGCAAATATCGTGAAAAATCGGCAAATATTGCAAAAAAACGGTAAATATCATGAAAAAATAGAGAAAAAGCGCCAAAAAATCAGGGAAAATATCGGGGTGATATATTGACAATATATCGCCAGTCAGTTAACATCGCGATATATCGCGATGTTGCCGATATATCAGCAATGTTTGTAACACTGTAAAAACTAGCTAAAAACTGACAGAGAAAGTGAGCTAAAAAGTTGCTTTCTCAGGTCCCTTGTTTGCCTCTTAAGGATAGAAAACAAGTAGGAGCACTAACTTGCTAGATATGAAAATAAATCAAGTGCTAACTTGTACATTAAGCCTTTTGTTTTTACTAGAAAAATGACTTAAAACAAGAAAGCTAGTATCCTAGATCTAAACTCTGAAAAGATGAAACTTTGCAAAAAACATAGTTAGATATACAAAACAAAAGCATTCAAGATTTATTATTGAATAATGAAGATATCTTCATATCTAGAATATCTTTTCTTTTAACAACGAAATCGAAATGATAAATGAGAAAATGGGAGAAGGAAACATGGAGAATGCTTGGAGAGAAGAGTGTCCTTGAAGCTTCAATGTGGTTTGCTGAAGAACTTCTTTTCTGCGAAAAATAATATTAGAAACAGGAAAAGATGATTGATCAAACAAGATCTTTCATATACCCCATCACGACAATCTGCAAATACACACTTATGCAAACATGATCAAATGTAAGAGCATATATATTTAATAAATCAAAGTAAAGGCATCCATAAACAAATGAAGCATTCACAAAAAAATTTCAAATATGTAATCTCAATAGTTTAGACCATTAAACAAAATAGCTAAACTACGTTACCAAATTTGAAACAAACATTTCCAGTAAACTACATATATTTCATTGCATGCATAAAGTTTTCAAATACAGAATACCTCCATACAACTGGAAGATAAAGCATTCACTCCACCAAGGCACAACACATTCTAGACCTCCAAAGCCTCTTTTATTTCTCAGATAAACAAATATTACAACAAGCGAGCTATTCCCAGTACATTCCAGCTAGTTTGAATGGGGAGAGAATGGATTTATTTATAGTTGGGGTAGGCCCAAGGGGGGGCAACCTATACTGGGTGTCAATCTGGAGAGAAGGAGAGTTAACCTGAGTTTGAACTGAGTGAGACTTAAGTGTAGGTGGGAGTGGTAGGCGCTACCTCTCATGAGATGTGCCACCTCTCCACCTACATACCACCAACTCACAACCTGATTGAGACTTAAGTGTAGGTGGGAGTGGTAGGCGCTACCTCTCATGAGATGTGCCACCTCTCCACCTACATACCACCAACTCACAACCTGATTGACACCTCAACTAACTCGTCAATCCCAGAGAGCGGCGCAATCCTCAAGCCATGAACAACTCGCAGATGCCTAGATCACCACTGAAGATGACGCTTTGATCAAGGAGATGACTTGCCTTAAATCAAGGAAGCCGATAGAAACTAATTTCAATCAAATTGGACAAGGATCCACTGATTTAGGAATTTGGATATTCTCTCCAATTTAATTAATTTTTAATTTTTTTAATTGATTTTTTTTTTTAGGATATTTTTTACTTAAGTGATAGATTAATCACTTAAAGCTTAGGAAAAGTGGGTTTAGGGGTACAATGGGTGCTCTAAGTTAGAAAACGAGCACCCCCATGGAAAAATCCGACCTCTAACCACACTTTTATTACATTAATAATTTTCCGAATTAAACTATTAAAAAATAGCCTAAGTTTGCGGGAAAAACTATTTTTCTCAAAACACGAAATAAAACCTAGGGGGACCTAACACATGTCCATATGACTCAATAATAATGTCTAACATGTTCATATACATTGATCCATGACCTAAGTCCTAACCATCAAGACGACCATTCCAGCTTTGGAGAAGCGATGAAAAACTTGAGAATTATAAGTCCTTTATTCAACAAAATATAATTACCAAGGAAAAAAAAACTTGGAATACCCAGATTGATGTTTAAGTCCTAGGAAGCCAAGTTCTTTACAAAAAATCCCATGCTAGCACACCTTTTACAACTTCCCCGCGGGGTATGAACATGTGGTAAAAAGAAAAAGGGGCCTTGTAAGGCCTGAATGGGCTTCTGAACTCTTGAATTTGAACAATGATTTGTTCATCTGTGGCGGATCGTTGAAAGTCCAACTAGATGCAACCTAGTCGGTACGTAACACTCATAAAAAAAACTACTATATATTTCCGGTTACCTTTATTTTGAAAAGGCTTAGCTCTAGCATCATTTTCTTAGTATTTGAAATACCAAAATTTTCCAAATTAATGCAAGTACTAAGTAGTGTAATTTTTTAGTGTATTTTTGCATCTAACCCACTAATTTGGCATTTTAAGCTTGCTGGTTTTTAACAGGTCTGTGAAAAAAGAGAGAAATATGTTGCCGATTTTTTAAGTATTAAACCATCCGGAGCACCCATACTCAATCCTACCTCCCCTCTCTTCATTCCTCTTCTTCGCGGCAACAGTTTTAAGCCCTTTTGACCCATTTTCAAGGGTCAAAAAGTGCCTTACTTTTCAAGAAGTTTGATTGTAACAAATAATAAAAGAGCAAATGGGATAACGACTCCCACACCCCTATACCCCCATTTTGGGAAAGTCTATATCATCTTTTGATGTGATTGGTTTTCTTTCCTTGTTTCGGTTAAAAGTTTTAGATTGGTTTTGTATTAGTTATCTAGCTAGATTCCATTTCAAAGGTTACTTTACAATCTTTAGTTTTTTTTATATGTATTTGTAGATCTAACCCAGTCTTGACCTCCCGAATAAGGCTTTGTCCTGAAAGAGATCCCTGACTATAGTTTCCTAATATGCAAAACTGAAGTACTGCTTAGAATAAATCACAAGCACACAATCCGTCCTTATAGCCCTGTATAGATTAGTACATTTGTTACTTGCTTTCACTAAATCAGAACAAACATTTGCCTATACCGTGTATGCTCTACCCCTCGCAGCTTAGTCTAGGACTTGGGGATATCAAAAGTGGTATTGTGCATTCATTAATTCCTCACATCTAATTAATCAAACTCACATTAATAAAATTCACAACCCTCAAGACATTACGGAAATCTGGCGTAACAAGCTTGACAAATAGTGGGCAAATTCTTCAGGGAAAGCGAGAACAACTAGAAAGCGACCGCGGGGTCCCATTAGGCTACATCCTTGTTGGTGTAGTATTAAACACCCCCCCACGACTCCAACTAGCCCACATTTTCTCGTGCAGAGCCACTCTTCTCAGAATCCGGACATATTCCTAGTACCTCACAGTATATCGAGAATCCCCTTTTCCCCATAACTTAATTCATCCTTAATAACTTTAAAACTGATCAAGACTCCACTTGCAATACATTTACAACTTTCAATAGCATTAGACTCCATTCGACACTAGCACTATCTTCAATTTCATATTTTGCTTTCAGATCGTTTATGTTATAATTGCCATATCTATTTTCATGTTGTTGTTATATTAAGTTTACTTGCAAGTAGCTTGTTTTAGTATTGATTTATCAAAACTCCTAACAAAAACAATTCATTCATAACTAATAAAAGTAAGATCCTTAACAACTCTTTCATAGGGATTACCCCCCTTGGCTCCGTCAAGAGTGGCCTAGATGGAGGAGTTAGGATCAGGTGACAGCACCTGACTCGAGACTTGCCCCCAAGGATGCACTTAGCAGCTTGAAGATTTTTGTTACGCTAATTCCCCCCAGGTGCGTGAAAGGTGGCAACATTTTTTGGCGTCATTGCTGGGGACAAATATTTTGATTCCTGGGTTAGGAATTTTTTTCTCTTTTGTTTTTGCTTTGTTTGACGAATGTTTAAATCAGTTCTTTATTTTTCATCTGGCCCTTTTGACCCATCTGGGGGTAGCGGGGTTCATAAAAAGTATGTAGAGTGGGTACTCGTTGGATGTTGAATTTAATTCTGCATCCAACGAGCTCTCTCAATCGAAATTTGAGTAAAAACACAGCGAGATATGTTGAAAATACGAACAAAAAAGGTAGTTTTTTTCTTTTCTTCTTCCAAAGTTAATAAATATTATTTTATTATTTAACTATTATTTTATTATTTTCCTTAGGAGGCCCATTTTGATTTGAAATTTCCTCTAATGATGGGGATATAAAAACGATTATGGCTATGCTTCCCATTGAAGAGCTTCATGGAATATCTTTGATTGAAGACATTATTGAAGACCCTCCCCATGTTACATTAACAAAAAATATGGAAGACATGGAGTGATGATGATCACATTTGTATTCTAGACCTACCTCAAAAAGAAACCATTACAGAGCCTTATAAAGAAACCTATGATAAAGTAAGTATGGTGTATGATCACACTCTACCGGATGGTGATGAAGGTTTGGAAATCTTTACTCCTTGTAATATATTTGAAACCAAAACTATCAAGGAGGATTGTTATGAGCATGAGGTGGACAGGTATAGCCAAGGACATGATGCAGTTAAAAAAGAATCTCTCAGATATGACATAGATGGGGATGATGACTATTGGACTTCTATTGAAAATCCAACATATGATACTCTTGAAAATATTTTTGAGAATCCTATATATGATATGTCCAACAAGAGGAGTGTCTATTCAGAGATTTGTGGAAGTCTGATCTATAATAAATCTAACAAGGGGAGTGTTTATTTTGAGACTTATGAAAGTTGTAAAGAACAGTCAGAGTTTTCATATGATCAGTCAAAGTTGTACTTGAGTATCTTTAATGAGGACTTGGAGAAGCAATGCAGTGAAGAATCAAATCGGGTGCAACTAGTTGAAGATATTTTTTCAGCCATCGTTTTCACATACAAATGTTCCTTATGATTTGGAGCAGTTTGGGGCTTACACATGGAGTTATCAGCAAATAAGCCCTTTTGATGAGTATGATGATCTGCCTCATCATACAGATTTGTACATCAGTCCTATCCAATATTGGATAGAGGAATCCTGCAAGAGGACTTGCCAGTTTGGGAAGCAGTTCCATGACCTTCTCCATGATGATAATCTCCCGTCCAGCCCTCCCATCTGGGAGTTTCATGCAGGTTTGCATTTTTCAAAAGTGTCTCCTTACTTTGGCTAGTAACCAAAGATAAGGAAAAAAATATTAAAGTTGATAAAATGCATAGATGGTTACATTGGATATTTGAATTTACTTAAAAGTTTATTTTGGCATGCTTAGAGTAGGAAAATAAGCTCCTTAAAGTGAGCATTTACTATATGCATTTCCTTTCAATACTTAAGAATAATACTCTCTTTCATTAATTAGTTTGATAAAGCAACTTATGGATCATTGACTCTTTTTCATAAAACTTGTGCTACTAAGGTTTTCTTCTCAAGTAGAGATGCTTTTACAGGATATATAAACCAGAGATTCTGGTGTTCTCGTATAATCTCCTTGCCTAAGAGACTAGATCGAGCACACGTCCTGCAGTTGGAGCCAGATGTTATCTACTAATTTGCACTTAGTCGATTTCAAGTGAGTCGCCGAAGTCATGAACAAGTTAGTTGTTCATTGTTGGTGCTCGAAAGGTTCCATGGTTACATCAGAACCAGTTGTGGTCCCTTTTTTTAATAAAATGCATGTTCATACCCCTTGGGGGAGCTATAATAAATGCTCTAACACGACAAACTTGTTGTAAAGGACTTGGATTCCTAGGACTTGGACATCAATCCGATCATTCCAAGGTGTTTTTTCCCTTGTCAATTATGCAATGCTGAATAAGCGACGTATAATTTTCAAGTTTTTCACCGCTCCTCTAAAGCTGGAACTTTTGTCTTTGTGGTTAGGCCTTAGGAGGTTATTAAAGGTCATGTGTCGATGTATATAAGCGTGTTAAGCATCAATATTGAGTTGTATGTACATGTACTAAGTCCCCATCGAGTTTTGTCTGATTCCGAGAAAAACAAAATTTTCTGCATTTTCAGGCCATTTTTTAATGGTTTAAATGAAAAAACTCAAAATGTAAAAAAAGTGTGATATGGAGTCTGTTTTTGGCATGGATGGGATCATTTTCAAGCTCAGAGAACCTCCTTTACCCTAGGACCCACTTTTCATATGCTCCAGGTGACTAAATTGTCCTGTATGGCATTATTTCCCTAAAGATGCTACAAAACATCACAAAAATGCTAAATTTTGACAAAATGCACCAAAGTCAAAAGTTTAAAAAAGTAAAAAAAAATCATTTTTTTAAGGTGTGAAGTGACATGGCGTGTGGGCCATATTGGTTAGCGCCCCTTCTCCAACATGATGGAAATTAAAATTTTGGGTAAAAGTGGAGGTTACGAATTGTTTTAAGAAGGGGATGACATCAACCATCATATGACTCACGCTAGCACCATGTGAAGATTGCATTGGGATGAGGGTGGATGCCTCTCCATCTTCTAATATTTTAAAACCTTTGGTATGTTATAAGTTGTGATATATTTCATTCATGTAAGTGAGTGGGTTGGGGGAAGAACTCACGTGTAAGGTAAAGGAGGAGGTTAATGCCAACCTCATCAAGCGAGTGGGTTGGTGAGTTGGTGGGTGTGTGAGGTGGCAGCCATCAAGTGGGTTGGTGGATTTAGTAGGAGACGTGCCATTTTCCTCTCTAGTTCCACTTCAGTTTAACTCAGATGAACTCCCACTCAGTCTTCAATGTAGGTAGCACCCCCTGGGGTCTCTTTTGGCTATTTAAGCAAGGCCTTCTTCCTCATTCTTGACGGATGGAAGGAACCTCTGCTCGTGTACGTACTATTGTTGTGTTGTTGATGAATAAAATTGAGACTTTGGAGGTCCAAGCTATGCAAGAACTTTCATGGATGTGATGTTGTGTATGTATTATCAAGGTGAAATCTAACTAGCTATAATTTTGTTTTCTTCAAATTGTAGATATTTTCTAGCATAGAAGGCTATTTATAGTCCATTAGGCAAGCATTTGAAGACCCAAGTTGCTTGTTTATGTTGTGTTATTTGAGATCGAGAGTAGTAGACTGTAGTCGAAAATACTCATACTCTTTTTATTTCTCCTAACATAACATACTAGATTAATCTCTTTTGTTGAGGGTGACTGTAGCTTGACATGTCATCTAGGTTGAAGGAGATCCTGAGCTCGGTTGCATCTTGCTCTCCTTCAATACATTTTTGTGGATCTAACTAATCTTGCAATTTTAGGCACTCCTTTTTTCTCAAAACAAAATGATTCAGTAGTTGGGGTTGAGGCCTTCCACCTCATAAAAAAAAACTACTATCTTTTTCCGGTTACCTTTATTTTGAAAAGTTGCAAGCATAGATCTAATCCTCAAAGTTAAATATTTTTTATTTCTAAAAAGCTTGTGCATGACATAGATCTAAAAGTCACTTATTTAGCATCAAAAGGATTAGATCTAGCATCATTTTCTTAGTATTTGAAATACCAAAATTTTCCAAATTTTTGCAAGTACTAAGTAGTGTAAATTTTTAGTGTATTTTTGCATCTAACCCGCTAATTTAGCATCTTAAGCTTGCTGCTTTTAGCAGGTCTGTGAAAAAAGAGAGAAATATGCTGACAAATTTTTAAGTATTAAGCCATCTGGAGCACCCATACTCAATCCTAACTCGCCCCTCTTCATTCCTCTTCTTCCCAGTAGTAGTTTTAAGCCCTTTTGACCCATTTTCAAGGGTCAAAAAGTGCCTTACTTTTCAAGAAGTTTGATTGTAACAAATAATAAAAATGCAAGTGGGATAACGACTCCCACACCCTTCTTCCCCCATTTTGGGGAAGTCTATATCATCCTTTGATGTGATTGGCTTTTTCTTTCCTTCTTTTGGTTAAAAGTTTTAGATTAGTTTTGCATCCGTTAACTAGCTAGATTCCATTTCAAAGGTTAATTTAGAATCTTTTATTTTTTTATATATATTTGTAGATCTAACCCAGTCTTGACCTCCCAAGTAAGGCTTTGTCCTGAAAGAGATCCCTGACTATAGTTTCCTTATATGCAAAACTGATGTATTGCTTAGAATAAATCACAAGCACACAATATGTCCTGAAGGGCTGTATAGATTAGTACAATTGTTACTTGCTTTCACTAAATCAAAACAAACATTTTCCTATACCGTGTATGCTCTACACCCCCCGCAGCTTAGTCTGAGACTTGGGGATACCAAAAGCGGTATTGTGCATTTATTAATTCCTCACATCTAATTAATCAAACTCACATTAATAAAATTCACAACCCTCAAAACATTACGGAAATCCGGCGTAACAAGCCTGAAAAATAGTGGGAAAATTCTTTAGGGAAAGCAAGAACAACTAGAAGGAAATCGTGGGGTCCCATTAGGATACATCCTTGTTGGTGTAGTGTTGAACAGCCCCCCACAACTCCATCTAGCTCACATTTTCCCGTGCAGAGCCACTCTTCTCAGAATCCGGACAGATTCCCATTACCTCACGGTATATCGGCAATCCCCTTTTCCCCATAACTTAATTCATCCTTAATAAATTTAAAACTAACCAAGACTCCACTTGTAATACATTTACAGCTTTCAACAGCATTTGACTCCATTCGACACTAGCACTATCTTCAATTTCATATTTTGTTTTCAGGTCATTTATGTTATAATTGTCATATCAANTTTTACTTGCAAGTAGCTTGTTTCAGTATTGATTTATCAAAACTCCTAACAAAAACAATTCATTCATAACTAATAAAAGTAAGAGCCTTAGCAACTCTTCATAGGGACTACCCCCTTGGCTCCGTTACGAGTAGCCTAAACAGAGGAGTCAGGATCAGGTGACATCACCTGACTCGAGACTTTCCCCCAAGGGCGCACTTAACAGCTTGAAGATTTCTCCTGTGCTAATTACCCTAGGTGCATGAAAGGCGACAACACCTAGTTTTGTATATCTCATAGATCTGGTGAGTTTTTGATGACGACCATCAAAACCCACTTGGAGATTGTTCAATAAACCCTAGATCTCGAATTTCACGTAAATCAGACTCCATTTGCCCCAGGATCTAGCACTAGTCTCTCTAGGTGGGGTACCCCCTTTGGGTGGGTGGTCGAATTTTCAAATCTATCAGTTGGGTATGCTTGAACCCACCTCAAAATCACAAATCTATCCTTCAAGCATCCTGATCTAGACATCCCTTGCCCCGGTCTGCCTTCTTGGGTCCACTTTGTTCACATTTGCATAAGCCCTAGGTGGGTCCCATTAGGATTTTCTTATTTTTAGCTAGATCTCTCTAGATCTACATTCCTAAACTATTTGTGGTATATTTCCTATCAAGTTGAGTCATTTTCCCTATTTTCTAAGCCTCCCCAACTTTTCCCTAACCACTATAACACATCCTGTCCATAGATCTAGATTTCCTCACTCATTATCTCTCCTCTTGAAATCTCTACATAACACTAGGAGTTGTCTTGAGTGGGTGCGCTAGCCCTCTTAGGCTAGTAGGTTCTCCCCCTTTATCATTCTCTGGATTGATCTAAAGCGACAAGAGCCCATCCGATGTGACAACTACCCTTCTTCCGTAGTGTACGAGGTCCTTCCTGTGTCACCGGTTAGCTACCCTACCTCTACCATCTTGGATGGGATACCTTTAGTGGGTAGTTACACATTGAGTGATAACAGGATACAATGAGGGGATCACAACTCTTAAATAGATCGAGAGTGTGTCCACATTCTAACCAATATCCATCCAACGGTTGAGATTAAAACATCATCAATGATGGAGATCTTTCAATTTTACATTACACGGATCAACTTAGACAAATACATCTGAAGGGGGCGAATTACCTCATAAATCTCATTTTTACAACATGGTAAATCATTATTTTTGCAAGTTTGACACTTAGGGAACATTGGGGGGTCATTAGGGGGTCCCCCCATACATATTTATAAAGATACAACTTGATTTACACACTTTTATTTGGCCATTTTAATCAATTTCGCCCTATGGGGCGTCCTCCCTAGGAGAGCCAAAATAATAATCCGAAGTATGAAAATGAATGAAACTGGTGCAGAGATGTCCGAAGACCCATAATAAATCATTTGGAAGCATTCCCTTGCAATTTCCTTGGCCACACAAGCCAAATCGATTTCTTTAGTGAATTCCATAGTTCATTTTTTAGTGGTACAACCTCTGAAAACAATAAAAATCATCATGATTCACAACTTTCTTCAGGATGAGAACTAGGGCAGACTTACTGCATAGAAGTATCCAGAGACATGGTAGAATGGTACTGGTGACTACTCATACCCACCGATCCACTGAAATGCCAAAAATATCACCATCTCATAATAAAAATAATGGCCAGAGTCAATAAAAAAAACTTTGGAACTCAATAATTGTGACCATCTGATGAAAACTAAGACTGCAGTATTGGTCATGGGCATGTCTGGAGAAAATCAATGTTGAATTTTGTCGTCACTGCCTTAGGAACCGTGTTTGACTTGATCAATTGGGTTGACCAGGGAAAAGTACGCAAACTCAAAGTGAGATAATGCAATAAGTTGATCATGCATGCATCCAAGGTAAGAACTGCTCCAATATGTATTAAGACCCAACTTAAATTATGCTAATCAAAATCATCGTGACAATAAATAATAATAATCAATAAAAATATACATGTGTCTTTGAGCAATCTTTGAATCTTCTGGAAGTCCCTTGTATATGCCATACTTACAAAGATCAATCAATTTGCTAATGTAGGGTGAAGGTGGAAAACAAGGCTAAGACAATAGGGTGATGACTTCTAGTTGACTTTGACCATATGATCTCTCTGAATAATAACAAATACACACAACCACAATGGCATATGCATGATAGATAACAATAGGGGATGGCGTCGTCTCACAATAGGATAAATTTATCTAAAAAAGAGTCCATTCAACTTTAACATGTCTACAGCTCACATCCAAGCTAATAATCAAGCTTCGTGAGGATCTTTTCTAGGACCATTGTGTTGAGTACACAAGAAACTGTAGTGAAGAGATCCTAAGGGACACTCATAATTAGTTGTCCCTTACTCCATCTCACATCTAAACCTGGAAGGTCCATGAGGAATTAATCATTACATTTCTAGATAAGATGGCCAACAGTCTTTATATTTAGCATTTATTTATCCACTATTCTATTTGGGCCTTTCACAATTTTATTTCATATCCCTTTTTGAGTTGTGTCTAATAACACAGTTTGGAACTTTTTTTGAGAGCTTGTGTTATCACCAACCTTGTAGTTGCCTATGTGAGATGGATCCAAGATGGATGGTAGAGGAACAAGCAAGTAAGGAGGTAGAACCAAGATTGCCTCGACTCCCAAATGGACGGTTGTCGCGTCAATCGAGGCAGTCTTCACTTGATGTTGTCTTAGCCCAAGACAACAATGGGGGAGACCCAGATATACTCTCAACAGGAGAGATCATACCTAGACACCAGATTAGATCAAATGGACTTGAGGTACGTAAGGTGTAAGGTGATGGAAACCCAAGATCTATGGATGACATCACTAGATGAACCAAGGCTCTGGATCAGGGTTTAGGAGATATGAAATTTGATCCAAGTTAGGACACAAGTGACCTATGAGGCAAATACTAGATCTGGGGTTAAGGTACTAGAAAAAGGTGAAGATATCCACTGCCTTGGGAAACCTATCCAATGCAGAGAAGGTAAGAACAGGTTTGGGGCTATCTAGCGCTGAGCGATAGACTCGAAAGAAGGTATGCCAGTGTCAAAGCACCCAAGCCACAAGAAAAGAGTCAAAATGGAAGAGGAAGAGGAAACAGGAGCAGAAGCGCTAGGGTTTGAAGATCAGTGCCTTGGGATCTGGGCCAATGGAGTCACTTTTAGCCCAACGTTGAAGAAGACCCACCTAGGGTTGGACCCGATCTACAAACCCAAAAGTAGTTTTTCTAGAATCAGATCATGAGAAAGGAAGGCAACATGGAAGCAAGCGTTAGGGTTTGAAGACTAGTATTTTTCATATCTAGGGCAACGGAGTCACTTTTAACTCAGTGTTGACGAAGACCCACTTAGGGTTGGACCCGATCTACAAAACCCAGAAATTGTTTGCCCCAAGATCAAGCGGTTTGATCTATAATATTTTTTTATTTATTTATTTAGGGTTTTAAGATAAAAATGGAGATGCAGGTGCCAATGGATTGAGATCTGGAAGAGAAACACTAACCTGTAGATATTACCTAGAAAACCTTGTAGATTCCTTGATAATGATGATCCCTGCTATCTCGATCAATTTGAAAAGATTTGAGTGAGTTCTATGCCCAACGTTTTGCCCCAAGAAGCCATTGCGCCCTCTCTCCTGCACAACAAACATCAACCATATCATATTTACTGCATCATGAGAAAAAAACAAATGCTACAGAAAAATAGCAATATGAAATCATAGATCGCATTGATGCTAATGAAAACCCCCTGATACAAAACGCATCCAAGCCAAGCGATTTGAGGAAACCTTGCAAAAACGCCCAAGTTGAAGTCGCCCTCCTGTAGACAAGACAATGTTTCCCGAAAAAATATATAGATCTCACAATAAATACCCAAATGCTAGGAAGCAAAATATTTTCCAATCACCATCTAAGAACACCAGATGCAAAGGAGATCCAAGAATTTCCACAAGAAAAGTTTTTCTATTATCCAGATCCAAGATCCAAAGACCCCTTACAAATGAAAATCTCTCTCCTTTAAATAGAAATGAGAGAACCAAATCCTAACCACTTTTCAAATGGGTGGCTAATATTAAAAGATAAAAATGTTATAATCAACGGTTGAGATGAGCTCAACATAGAGTACATGGATCAATACAATAATATAATCTAAAAATAGACCAAATCACCCTAGGAGAGGGGATCCCACTAAATAAAAATAAATGAAGCTCATGGTGGGTCCAGGGAATGTTAACTTTCTCCCCTAGGGTGTCCCCCTGGAACAATAAAAATAATATAATTTTTAACTACCAAATAGTGCCTCTCTGAGAAAATCGTGAGCCTCCAAAAGCTCCAGAAATTGATAAAATATGCCTGAAAAATAGATGTGGGCCCATCCAAGTGTTGCAACTGCTGGAGAAGAAGTGGAAGACATCACACTCGTCATCAGAACTCACCCCATGCCATTTCCTTGCCTCAGTAGCCCAAATCGAATTCTTCAGTAGCCATTTTAATTATTTTTTATCAGCCTCGAGAAACGTGATATGCCCAAAACTGCCTCCTAGGGTTCCTACATTATCCAACTGAGCCCACCAGGCTCTCTGGGAGGGGGTAATATGGTACAAACAAGTGGTTGGACCCCACCTTCCTCATACAGCGCCCTAGAAGATCCAACAAAATCATCTCCTTGCTCAAACAGGTCATCCAGTATAGCAAAACTGCACCAGAAAGGTACACTGAGCCAAATCATCTCTGCAACTACCCGAAACTGAAAGCAAGCTATCTCATTGGACTCAGGGAGTCCAAATCCATACTAGGTGCATACTCATACACCCTATAGGTCTCTGCATGATCTTCTACAATATCCAATATACCCAAATAGACAAAATAATAATCTGTAAATGACCATATAATATAACCCAGGCTGTCATCCATCTGCTGCAAGTGTTCAAAGGTTAAAACATGCTCTACAAATCATTCAAGTAATAATCATAACAAGTAGAAATTATTTCACTGGCGATCTATCAACCAAATATATAGGGTTTCCATTTATTAACTATAACTCAGTCCAGACTTTCAAAACCGTACTCATTTCATAGTTGTAATCAATTTGCTAGTGTGGGGTGAAGGTAAAAATTCAGAGGCTAGGTCAAAGGATGACTACCAACTTGACACGGTGACACTTCGGATGTGGGAATGGGATACTCACTCTAGCATATGCAAGACAAGCAATAACACAGGGGATGGCAGTGTCTCACAAATGGATAAGCTACTTCAAAGGTGCTTATTCACCTTAACAAATGCTCATAATCCAAATCAATACACGTAAGGCCAGCAATCTTTGGATATAACTTTTAAGAACCATTGCTTTTTTGGGCCTTTGATTTTCCATAGCCTTGGTCCATGTATTTATTACACAAATTTTTATTATTGAGGCTTCATGCATTCATGTATATTTAAAAACACTACTTTTCATTAATATTTTAAGATATTCATTTCATTATACTTCAAAGCCAATTTCATTAGGCTTGCCTTTCATTCATGTATGTTGAAAAACACTACTTTTCATGAATGGGCTTTTTCATAAGATATTCATTCATTTCCAAATACATTGTATTGATGGCAGCGCTACTTGTTTCAGGTTTAGCCAACACAACTTAGGTAACTCAGAGCCGAGACACAAATAAACAGGGAAGCTTGTCCAACAAAGAGGCTCTAGTGGGAGAAGGTCCTCCATGTCACAAGTCAAGTAGTAGGTCGGGTTGGAAACAATAACTGGAGGGTAATGGATGGATGAAGACAGTGAATAATGAAACCAGCACTAGCAAGCCAAAGTATGGTGGGCATGACTACCTCTATTCTCCCCAAGGACGGTAAAACCAATGAGTATAGATCAAGAACTTCCAGGTCTGAGTAGGGACATCAATACATAATATCAATACATCCAAGTCCACATATTTATATGACCGCCAGATCATGACACTAAATGCTAATACATGTACAAGAATTAGTATAAGAGCAATGATAACCATAACACAAGCTAATGTAAGCTGAGTCATAACATGCAAATGATCCATCTGAACCAATCATCTATCCAATGAGAAAACACTGATGCAACTTTGGGCACTATTAACTGCTGTGCAACTGACTAAATGGCTACATCAGTCCTCAAATCTGAGTGTCATGAGACTCAGTCATGGCATGGGAGAGTACTATAGTCCATCAATCAAATAATGATCCATCATAAATGCTCATCTCAGTATCTCATATGTAGGGGAACTGGCTGAAAAGTGTACTGGAATCTGAAAAATAGAATATGGTAGCCCAACCACTATATATGTGATAACAACTTGCATTTCAAAGTATATAGCATATAGCACATAATGCATGTAATGATGGTAGACATATTGCTTCAAGTTTTAGCTGACACTCTTAGGGAAACTAGGGGGGAATATCCGCAGTCAAGACCAAACATTGGGGGCAACCAACCAAAGAGGTCAAGGATTCAAAACCCAACTCACCTAAGCTCAAGAACCAACACCAGCGGGTTCTCCTGGCCCAGAAGGATCAAGGCGTCGGCAAGTTTTGTTGCACAGCTCAGAACCGAGACACAAAACAATATGGGATCCATCATGCATAGGGGTTAAAGCGGGGAAGACGATCTTCAATCTCATAGGTCTCAATCAATCATAAGTAATGGGAAATAGAAATTATGGATGAAACTGGATGGATGAGGACAAGTGATACATGGAACCAGCATATCACTAAAGTTTAAAAGCTGTGCAAAGAATGGCATAAGCAATAGTCTTCAACATCAGATTCTCTAATCATTCTTAGCACAAGTTAGTCATTAGTAGAACATATAATATAAGCATAGGTCACCATAATCATCATAGCATAACAAGTCAAATGTGTTAGTACACTTCAGAGAGCAAAATCCTACCAAGAAACAAGAATACCTTATCTCACCAAATAAATGACTCTATCTGCTATGCCCATCTGTGAACTATGTACCATATCTGTTGCTCTACTCGAATGAACTAAGTCATCACTGAAGTAAACATTGAAACATTGCTTCAAAGAGTAACAGGTTCAGAAATGATGTCCATGTTGGATGGTTTTTCTGGATATAACTAGGTGTTAATAAATAAAGAACATCAACATAAAACAACGTTCACCACACCTTGGGGCACCTACAAGTTTTTAAGGATGCCTTTTGGCTTATTAAATGCAGGCGCCACTTTCTAGAGAGCCATGGACTTTTCCTTCAAAGAACTCATAGGAAAAGTGATTGAAATCTATCAGGATGACTTAACTGTGTTTTCGAAAGAAAGATCTGACCACATAAGTCATCTTAAGCAGGTATTTATAAGATGTCGTAAATACGACATTTCCTTGAATCCTGCCAAGTCAATCTTTGGGGTTGACTAAGGCAAGTTGTTGGGACACATCATTTCCAAGGATGGGGTCTAGATTGATCCTGAATGAGTAGAGGCCATTAAGAAGGTCCCCTTGCCTCATAACCTAAAAGCTCTCCAGTCTTCCAATGGTCAGATAAATTCCATAAGGAGAATCATCCCAAATTTAGCAGAACTAATGAAACCTCTACAATAGTTATTGAAGATGCTAAATTTGTGTGGACAGGTGAAGAGAAGGATGCTTTCAGAAATATCAAAGATGCTATATCTAGATCACCTATCTTAATTAATCTGGATTACTCCAAAGAGTTTCAGATTTTCTCTTTTGCCTCGGAAAACACCATTGCTGGTGTTTTGCTTCAGAAAAATAGTGAAGGACAAGAGCAACCTATAGCCTTTATGAGTAGATCCTTGCAAAATTTAGAATTGAAGTATACTTCCATGGAGAAGCAATCTTATGCTCTTGTTAAGTCCCTTAAACATTTTAGAACTTATGTCGGATACTCTAAAATCGTTGGGTACGTACCCCATGCAACTGTCAAAGATATCATGTCTTAGCAGGATTTTCTAGGCATCAAGGGTAAATGGGTTTCAAAAATTAAGGATTATGACTTAAAAATAAAACCCACTAAGTTAATTAAGGGACAAGAGCTTGCAAAGATGTTGACTCAGGGGAATGAGAAAGCCTTAGGAATGATTTTCCAGAACAGTAATCCAGAATAAAGTGTATCAGATGAGCTTCAAATATTAGAGCAGTAGCCTTGGTATTCATATATCATCTTCTTCCTTCATAACCTTACATGCCCTGATCACCTACTTGGCCATAAACACAAAGCATTAAGATTAAAAGCAACTAAGTTTTGCTTAATGAATAATGGTCTGAGTTGGAGAAACCCGGATGTCTTAATACTTAGATGTGTGGATGAGCCTGAGTCCAAAAGACTCACAGTTGAGTTCCATGGAGGATTTTTGTGGTGGAAATTTTGCAGCAAGAACAACCACCCACAAAATCCTTAGAGCATGTTACTATTGGCCGAACCTTTTTTCAGATGTACATAAGTTTGTCAGAAGTTGTCGCTAGTGTCAGTTGTTCACTAGGAAGCAAAAAATGAAAGATTTTCCCTTAAATCCAATAGTGGTCCAAGCCCCTTTCCAGCAGTGGGGGATTGATTTCATCGGTAAGTTCAAAGACAACTCAAGCAATGGTTATTTTTGGATACTTACCACCACATATTATTTCACTTTGTGGGTAGAGGCAATACCCACCAAGAAGGCAACCGACAGGATTATCACAAGATTCGGTGTGCCAGTCGGAATTATCACAGATAATGGCCCATGCTTCAGTTCCTCAGAAATGTCATTCTTTTGCTTCAAATATGGCATTGTCTTATCACATTCATCCAACTATTATCTCAAGGAAATGGACTAGCTAAATCAAGTAATAAAAACTTAATGACCATAATCAAGAAAACAGTTAGTGATAACAAGAAAGCATGGGATAGCAAGATTAAGTATGCGTTATGGGCTGATAGAATTACTAAGAAGAGTTCAACCGGAAAGAGTCCTTTCAAGCTTGTCTATGGACTAGATGTTGCCTTACCAATCCATATAAAGCTTCCAGTGTATCAACTTCTCCAGAATTTTAGCTCAGATCAGGATGCCATTCAGAACATAGTTAATCAATTGATTGAGTTAGATGGAAACAGAAGGAAGTCCCTTGACCAGAGTAACAGAAATTCAGATAAAATCAAGAGGACTTTTGATAAATCTACTAGACCTGGATCTTTTCAAATAGGTGACACAGTGTTTCTATGGGGAAAACAGAGGGAAAAACCAAGCAAACATGGAAAGTTTGACAGCCTATGGATGGGACCTTATATCATTGATGAAGTAGCAGGCACTAATTCTTTTTATCTAAATGACCTTGAAGGAGAAAGATTAATCCTTCCAGTGAATGGCCTTCTGCTCAAGATGTTTTTCACCGAGATGGTGTGATGCCTTTACTGGCATTAGTGGTATCAGGGCCTATTTCTAAACTTATCCTTGCATGCATTTTATTCATGTATCATATTGTTGTATTATAGATGTTGTATCATAGTACTAACCTTGAAAGTTTTATTTTGTATTTTAGTGTTGTAAAATAGTTTTTTCTTTTTGTAGATTATATTTCATACTAACTTTTTGCAATAGCTTAGTTTCCCAGTTGGATTCCTTTTTATATATGTGTTATTGCTAGATTTTAGTTTTTGTGCAGGACTCAGAGAGTCTAGAGTTCTCACATCCTCTTTTTGATTAGAAGATCAGTCAGAGCACATGTCCCTAGATGGAGCCAGATATTACCTACTAGGTCATACCTAGTTGGTGGTATCAAGTGAGCCAAATGAGATTGACAAACACCATTGTTCATCTTTCAAAATTTAGAAGTCATTCAGGCTTCTTCTGGGAGCCTTTTTGTTAAGTTTTTGTAACACATGTTCATACCCCCTTGGGGAAATTGTAAAAAATTTCCTAGCGTTTAATTTTTTGTAAAAGGCTCGGCTTCCCAGACTTAAGCATCAAGTCAACTAGGCCAAAGTGTTTTTTCCCTTGGTTATTATTGGTTGTTGAACAAACGACTAATAATTTCTGAGTTTTTCACTCACACCTCCAAAGTTGGGGTAGTCGTCTTGGTGCTTCGGCCTTAGGAGGTTATTAGAGCCTTCGTGTCAGTGTTTTTCAACATGCTAGGAATTGAAATTGAGTCATATGGGCATGTGCTAGGTCCCCCTAGAGTTTCGTCCTTTTCTG
Organism: Pseudotsuga menziesii; assembly: GCA_001517045.1. Taxonomy (NCBI): domain Eukaryota; kingdom Viridiplantae; phylum Streptophyta; class Pinopsida; order Pinales; family Pinaceae; genus Pseudotsuga; species Pseudotsuga menziesii. Next base: position 60,420 of record LPNX010100407.1, on the reverse strand, counting down.
AGAAAAAATTATTTTTCCGCAAAATTAGGCCATTTTTTAATGGTTTAATTAAAAAATTTCAAAATGTACTAAAAAGTCAGATACAGAGTCTATTTCTGATGTGGGGACACTCGTTTTCACACTTAGAGTGTCCACCTTACCCCAGGGATCACTTTTCACATCAGTCAGGCGATCAGAACACCCCGTGGAGCATTATTCAGCTAAAGATGCGTTAGAATGGCATTTTAATGCTAAATTATGACGTTTTGGCACCATAGTCAAAGTTTGAAAAGTGAAAAATTAAAATATAATTGAATGGGGTGACATGGCATGAGTCCCAGATGAGGCATGAGACCCTCTTTTAGCATGAAGGTGAACCAAACTTTGGTTAATATTTTGGGTAGTGTGTATTTAATTATGAAGGTGACGTCAACTTCCATTTTGAACCACGCGACACCATTTACCAAACTAGCGAATGAGGGAAGGGGGTGGACCCCTCCCCACTTTGGAAGCTTCGTTTTATTTTGTATTAATTCAAAACCTTGGGAGATAGTGAGCATGGATATGGGTAACGTCAAGTGAGTATGGAGATGGGTAACATCAAACAACCTTTCACCAACCTTCATGGATCGCAGGTGCGGAGATTGATGCCAATTTTTGGTTGGTGGTTAACGCTTGTTGTGGTGGCAAGATGATTGTGAGTTAAGTGAGAGAGGTGTCAATCACCTCTGCAATTCCTATTCAGTTCAAGCTCAGATAACTCCGGGTTTATCTCCAGTGTTGGTAGCCCCCCAGGGATTTGTTCTGGCTATAAATAAAGCAACCTTTCTCTCTTACAAGCTAGTTCGAGTTGGATAGAGAATTGGTTTTGTTGTTGTAATACTGTAATTATTTTTGTCGCTTGGAATAAAAGAAAGATTTGGAGGCAAGAGGGTGTCGTGTTATTTTGTCTAGACGAGCATTGCCATGTTTCACTGAGGTAACCTATATCTATGTTCATAACTTGCTTATTTTTATATTGTGAATCCAGTGCTAAAAGATTGTTAATAAGTTTATTATGATCTTGGTAGGAAAGGAGTTCAGTTAATAAGTTTATTGGCTACTTCCTCTTCTTTTATGCATGCCTAGAGATCTAGATCTAACATGTTTTATAAGATTATATGCATGTTGTTTTAATCTTTTTGTTTATGTATTAACCGGATCTCACAAGCATCTTGGCAAGCCATTGGATAGCTGCAGATTCCTAGCTTGGAAAAGGAGTTGATCTAGTTTGCTTATTCACTTTCTCCAAACTTTCTCAAAGGCATAGTCCCTCGACATTCCATCGGAAAGCTCCATGGTTGATCATTCGGGCACCAAGCCACCTCTTTCACTCTTTCTCTTTTTTTATCAATACTTCCTTGGTTACTTGGCTCTTATATTTTAGATCTACTGTTTTAAAGCTAGTATCTTTTCTAGATCTAAATATATAGGAGTTGCATGCATAGATTTATTTTCATTTAAGAAAAGATCCAAGTCCTTTCTTTCTAAAAAACTAGATCTAGCAATAAAAAGTCTTTCATTTTTTATAAGTGGTTCTAATTCACATCTAAAGCTTGTTTAAAGTGAATGGTCTTGTTATGAGCCTATTCAGGACGAAAGGGGAAAGGAAACTAAAGTCGCGACCTATGATATCCAAGACCTCCGAAATAACTCAGATGTCACACCAGTCAAGGATACCGACACTTTAGACCTAGTGAAAACACAGAGCCCAAGGGGCGTCCCTATGGCCAAGAAACCCTAAAAAAAGGAAAATGAATAGATGACCAAGGAAAACTTGGTGGGATCTCTTAGTATAATGGTTAATTAGAGTTTAGTTCGATTACAAAGAGATTCCAAGTATCCAGGTGAAAAGGTCCAATTTTACCCTAGGTTTTATGCAGAAAATTGGGATCTAGGGAAAAATAGTGAAAATTTATGAACTTGGACACTCAAAATGATTGTTGGATGTAGGACTAAGAAAATTAAAGAAAAACCAAAAATACCCAGTTTACGGTTTTGGAGATACCCACTTCTCCCAAGGAGGGGTGTTTTTCGTAAGTAGCAGGTCAGTGCTTGGATGGGCAAATGGAGTCCAACTGTGATGAAAATTTAAACTTAGGGGTTTTATGTTTAATCCAAAGTGGGTTTTAAGTTTTATAGCTTGCCGCAAACCAGAACTTGCAGATCTAAGAAATGAGGGTTTTATAATTACAAAAGTGATGGGCAATGCATGTAGAAAATAAAAGAAGGAGAAATTACCTGTGAGACGTACCTGGATATTGTAGATGACTTCAAAAATGATGGAGAATGCAACTTTCCTATTCAAATGAGACTTTTCAGAGAATATCTTGATGTAGTTGAGCCACATCCAGTCACCCTAGCGCCTCCTTCAACCTGCCAGATCAGTGAGAAGCAAATGATAAGGAAATTGAATGAGATCTGCATAATAAAGAAAAGATAGGAAGTAATAAATCATTAATATAGATATACTCCCTGATCCAGCACCCTAGAGCCGGGCAGTGGTGAGTTCCCCACAAAAATGCCCTCTCTCTCTCTCTAGCATGCCTCCTTCAACCTGCAAATGAAACGGGAAAAGGAAAATATGCAAGATGGATCCCGAACAAAACTCAATGTAGAAGAGTAGCAGTGCCACTCGTCAGATCATCAAATCATTTACAAGATACACAAAAGAGTAATCCCATACAAAAATCTCTTTATTCAAATTCCAGTGCCAAAGCTCATCCATTACAATGGGGGGGGGTCNCATCAAATCATTTACAAGATACACAAAAGAGTAATCCCATACAAAAATCTCTTTATTCAAATTCCAGTGCCAAAGCTCATCCATTACAATGGGGGGGGGGTCACCTCCCTTAAATAGTTTTAGAGAGACATAAACCTTAAAACATCATCAACGATGGAGATCAACAATACATAAATAATCACATGGATCAAATGACTAAGTCAAAGGGGAGGCACACTTTGCTCAAGGACGCCTATCCAAAGTCAAAGTCACAATATAATATATGTTGTGACATGATAGTACATAGGAGGGGGTCACTAGGCGCTTAATTCACCCTAGGCCCCTTTTACAACTTCAAACCATATAATATAACAGTGAAATGCATCATTAGCCATGAGAGGGGGCGCCGCTTGGGGGGCTTTCCTCACTGACTGAGCCAGAGATAAAATAATTCGGACATCTTCTAACTAAAAACTGTCGGAGAATTGTCTGGTACTTTTAAACACATCATCTGTTGAAATTCCAAGCCATTTCGTTGACCTAGGAGGCCAAATCAATTTTTTCAGTGATTTTTCTAGTTCATTTTTGCTGGTACAATCTCTAGAAACTGATAAATATACCATAAATCTGTCCAGGGTGCAAACTAGGGAAAATTGATTGCTATGGATGATTTGGAGACATAGAAGAATGGTATAAGTGACTACTCATACCCCTTGGAACATTGCTCTGCTCTAGGAGAACTAATCATACTGCCATCTGGAATAAAATTTGATCATTTTGTCAATAATTAAGTGATAATAATCACGTTTCTGGAGAGTCGGGGCCAAACTCTCAAAATTAAAACCGTAGTATTGGTCATGGGCATGTCTGGAACAAATATAGACCATATTGTATTTTTGAGTCTTTGCCTTGGGAACCATGATTGACTTGGTCAACTAGGTTGACCAGGTCAAAGTACCCAAAATCAAAGTGAGATACTGTATCAATATGATCTTGCAGCCATCCAAGATAAGAAAAGCTCCAATGGTGTGTATCAAAACCAAACTTGAATCAGTTATTCATAATCATGGTGACTAATAATAATCATAATAGTAAGATGTACCTGTGGTGGTGTCTCACAGGTGGATGAGCTAATATGAAAAGTGTCCATTCAACCTTGTCAACATGTTTATGGCTCACATCCAAGCTAAGAATCAAGCTCCATGAGGATCTTTTCTAGGACCCTTGTGTTGAGTACACAAGAAACTGTAGTGAAGAGATCCTAGGGGACATTGTGAATTAGCGGTCCCTTGCTCCATCTCACATCAAAACCCGTAGGCTCCGTGGGGAATTAATCATTACATTGCCAATCAAATGGCCAACAGTCTTTAGATTTAGCATTTGTTTATCCACTGCTTTATTTGGGCCTTTGACAATTTCACTTTATAGCCTTTTTATTTGTGTCTAAAGACAGTTTGCAATTTCATTTGTAGGCTTGCATTTCATAACATATAACATATAGCTCATAATGCATGTAATGATGGTAGACATATAGCTTCAGGTTTTAGCTGACAACTTCTCAGGAAACTAGGGGGAATACCCACAGTCAAGACCAAACATCAGGCGAAACCGACCAAAGAGGTCAAGGCTTCAAAACCCAACTCGCCTAAGCTCAGGAACCAACACTAGCAGGTTCTCCTCGCCCAAACGGATCAAGGCTTCGGCAAGTTTTGTCACACAACTCAAATCCGAGACACAAAACAACATGGGATCCATCATGCATAGAGGTCAAAATGGGGAAAGGGTCTTCAATCTCACAAGTCTCAAACAGTTTAAGTCATAGGATAAGTTTACAATGGATGAAACTAGATGGATGGGGACAAATGATACATGGAACCAACCTAGCACTAAGGTCTAGTATTTGTACGAGCATGGCATGAGCAACAGTCTTCACATCAAGTCCCTTGATTAGTCATAGCACAGGTTAAAGCAACAATAGATATAAGAATAGGTCACCATAATCATCCTAACATGATAAACAGAGGTGTTTGATATACATCATAGAGAAAAAAACCAAACCAAGGATTTGTATACTTGATCTCACCAAATATACTCGTCTCCAACTAATAAGCCCCTTTATAACTGTGTGTACCAACTCTGATCTGCTGCTCTACTACAATGACCTAGATCATCACCAAAAGCATTTCAATGGACTTCTAAATCTTAGTCCTGGAAAGGAGAATCTGATGAACAAGGCTTTGGAAAGGCTGAAGTTGTAAAGATCCAATGTAATACCCCATGTCAAAAATAGCCCAGAATAGAATAAGAGACCAGTTTGTATGTTGCATCATGGTAGACGAGCTGCAAAATGTATATGTGATAACATGTATTTCATTTTTTAAAGATAAATCTTGCATCTAAGTGCACATTGCATTGGCTGCTCAATAGGCAAGCCAAGATCTCAAGGAAAGCTTGCTTTCGTTGAATATTGTTTTGCATATTTACATAGTTTTAACTTGGAAATCTTTATGAATTTTTTTGCGTTGTCCAAAAACACTTATAAAGTGTTTTGGGGCACTTTATACTAATTAAAGCTTGATGTTTTTTAGGTGGTCCATCCGAAAAGAGGAGGAGGTGTTGTCCAAAAAGCGATTTTTGGGCCATCCGAAGACCCCCAGGGGCTTCCCCTTCTTCCGTGTTAACTTTTGGACCTTTTTGTAAGCCTTTGGATTCGTCCTGTATAAGAACCATGTGGTATTTTCTATCAAGTTGTAATCAAGGTTAATAAAAACCAAATTTGAGTAGGCTCTTTCGAGTCCACTCCCCATCCCCCCTGGGGGGATCCACGTAGTTTTTTTCTCTTTTGCATTTTTTCTTTTTTTCTTTAGTATTAGTTTTATTCATTCATATGCAAGTAGTGTACTTTGTTTTATATTATAAAATTGTTTACACATTTCAATTTCTCAAAGTAAATTTACTACTTACCCCAGGATTTCCTGAGTGACCTGAAAGGGGAAAGAGATTCGTGGTAGGTGTTGCCCATCTATTTTGACTAGGTGGAAACCCCATGTACATTGAAGATGTACATTCTGTGTAGTTTGTACCATGGAAAATACTTGGGATTTTTCACTCAGCAGTGCATTTTTGCCCAAATTTTCACGAAATTTTCGCTCCCCTGCGTGGGATAATTAATGTAATGCTATGTACTAGTGTCGGTCATATGCTATGGATGCCACACCATGGACCTTATTATTAGGGAAGTCCCCTTCATCGATTGTTTTTTTCCCTTCTGATTAATCTTGTTCTTTAACGATTTTAATTGGTTGGGTTTTTTCACTCAAATCCTCCAAAGTGGTGAACGGGCGTTCTAATAATCAAGTCCATGGGATGGATAAGGGTTCAAAATGTTATTCATGACCATGCTAGACATCTCCTATAGTCTTGCAGAATTTCGTTAATTTTTTATATTTTTATTATTTTTTTCTAATTAATTAACTTCACCATTTGGTGGTTAATTAATTGGGTTTTGATGTAATAATGTAATCTCTTAAACCTTGGAATTTTGTAATAGGAGCTATGAAGGCAAATGAAAATGCTATGACACCCCCTGAGCCATTGGTTCAAGTCCCATGTCATTCTGACAAGGGGTTAGGAAGTTAGACCAATTTTGGTTAAGACAAGGTATTTTTTCCTAGGAAATTAATTTAATTTCCTAGGGTGAAAAATTAAATTATTTGATTTTGAAGGAAAAAATCAAATAAGGCCATGGTAATTAAGTTTGGGGGGTGGCTAAGCATAGTCAATTTTTATTTTTAAATAAACCCCCACCCCATGGTCAAAATAATTTTTTGAAGATCTCCTAAGTGGGGCGCCCCTCTTAATAAAAGATAAAAAAATAAAAGATAAAAGATAAAAGTCAAAAATCAAAAAATCAAAATTTGAGTCAAAGGAGGCCTCGGATAAAAAATAAAAAATAAAAATAAAATAAAAGATAAAAGATATAAAATAAAAAATAAAAAATAAAAATAAGTCAAAGAAACTACTCCCAAGGTGGGTGCCTAGTCATGGAAACCCTAGATCTAAGAGTTAAGCTTCATTGTGACATGGATCTATCTTTTTGACCATTGATTTGAAGAGGCGACCTTGCTTTTGATTGGTGGATGGCTTGCAAATTCAACAAACCTAGATCTAAGGGTGGAGGAAAGCTAGAGTTTAGAACTATGTTTTGGACCCTTGATTTAGGAGTGGGTTTGGGATCTTTTCAACTATAAAAGAATGTCTCCCCTCCTCACATTTTCTCATGATTCTTTGGAGCATGGTTATGCTGCCAAAATACTCTCTCTTCTCCCTCTCTTCTTTATTCTTCTCTCTCAAGTTTTCTTTGGCTATTGTAATGTTGTTGCCCTATTGGGGTTTATAATACATCAATCTTTGGAGGATATATTTGTTGGTGCACCCATTTTATGACTTGAAGAGTGAGGTAACTGTTTATGGTTGGTTATTGTTGCATTATTTATCATAGAAGCTCTCCACAAAGGTTTTTGGAGAGACTTGTAGATAGAAGTTTTTCTATTTGCACTTGTGATGAACATTGTAAGATTTTGCAAAGGTTTTTGCATGATTTATGGTGTTCTCATCTCTATGTGTGAGTTTTGCAGCTTTAGCTGAACTCTTTGCAGGGATCCAAGCTTGGAAAAGTTCTCCCTCCAAGGCCCTAATTTTCTAATCTTGTTTTCTATTTTAGGAACTAGTATTTTTGTTATTGTTCAGTAGCAAAATCTAGTTCTCTTTAATAGATCCATGTTATAATTTTATTATATATTTCAAATCTGATTTCTTACTATCCTTTAGGTGGCTGAAAATGCAATTTACAGCCCTCTAATATTCAATTTTCTGATATTTTTAAACCCAAATTTTTACTGTAAAATTACTGTATTTTTATACTAACATTTTCTAACTTCCTTTTGAATTTCCTGTCAGCTTGCTGGTTTTTAGCAGGTTTTACAGTTTACAAGGGGAGGTGTTATCACCAACCTTGTAGTTGCCTGTGTGAGGTGGATCCAGGATGGATGGTAGAGGGGCAAGCAACTAAAGGAGTGGAACCAAGACTGCCTAGACTCCCAAATGGATGGTTGTCACGCCAATCAAGGAAGCCTTCACTTTATGTTATCTAAGTCCAAGAAAACAACGGGGGAGAAGCAGATCTACTCCCGATAGGAGAGATCAGACCTAGACACCAGAACAGATCAAATGTGGCTTTGAGGTACGTAAGGTGTTAGGTAAATGGAAACCCTGGCTCTAGGGTTTAGGTACTAGCAACTGATGGACTTGACCACTGTCTTGGGAAACGTAACTGTGACAGGGTGAGCAAGGACAGAGTTGGAACTGTCTAGTACTAAGGAGACAAACTCAGTGAAAGATATTAAAGTATCAGGTAACTTGAGTTATCAAGGAATGTTGGCAAAGAGAACGGGAGTAAGGTCAATTTAGGGCTAGCGCTAGAGATAGGAGATCAGTGCCTTTCGTGCATTGGGCAATGGAGTCAGTATCAACACAATGTTTCAGTGAACCCACCTGGGATATACCCTGATCTATGGACCCAGAAAAGGATTTGGCCCAGAAGATTCAGGTTACAAGAAAATTAGCAGGAGGGCTAGCACTAGGGTTTGGAGAGGTAGATCTGCAGATCTAGAGCCACCAGGAGACTATCAGCTCATCGTTGGAGGGGAAATGCAATCAGGATGGCCCGATCTAAAAACCCAAGTAAGAAAACTGCACGAAAAATCAGATCTGGAAAAGTCAAAATCTGATGAGGGGGGCTAAGGGGCTGAAAGTCAGTTTTTCAGATCTAGGGCAACCTAGTAGGAACTAGCTCAGCGTTGCGGGTGTTCTGGAGTGCTCAAGCCCTGATCTATCAGCCTAGCCTGTCAGATTTTAGAAAAAGTAAACTCCAAAAAAGTCCAGTATTCAGTGAAGGCGTTAGGGTTGTTTTCAGTCTAAAACTCAGATCTAGGTCAAACTACCATGAATCTAGATAGCGTTGAGGGTGATTTGGAATGTGTGGGACCTGATCTATCAGTCTATGAAGTCAAAAATCAGAAAAAGTCAAAACCCTAGCAGGTCAAATTTTCAGTGGGGGCGCTATGTAGTTTTCAAGCTAAAATCAGATCTAAGTCAAACCAATAGGAATTTGACCAACATTGCAGTAGATTCAGTGAAGGGGAGGCCCAATTTATGAAACGTAGTAGTGGTTTCGCCAAATATTGGACGGTTCCCAGATTTAGTACTTTTTAGGGTTTTTTAGTATTTTAGGAATTTTCAGAAAAATGGAAGGAAAAGTAGGTACAATGGATTCAGATCTGTTACAGAGAAGAGAGTTACCTGCTGGAAATGCTTGTAGAAGTCTTAACAGTGATGATCCTTGCTATCTCAATCAATTCTGGAAGATCCAAGTGATTTCTATGATGGATATAAGCCCCAAACCACCAATGAGCCCCCTACCCTGCATGAGCAAATGTCAACAATATTAGATTTGCCAATACAAGATAAAGAAACCAAATGCTACAGGAAAGTAAAACGAAGTAATCATAGATCACAATGAAACTAATGAAAACCCCCTGATTCAAGATGAAGAAAACTGAACGAGGCGAGGTCCCCCTACAAAAACACTCCAGCCAAAACGCCCTCCTATAGACAATACAATGATAGCAGAAAAATATAGATCTCACATGAATTTCCACAATGCTAGGAAGCAAAAGACTATCCAATCACCATTTGAGAACATCAGATGCAAAGCAGATCCAGAAAATATCCATGGAAAAAATCTTTCTATTATTCAAATCCAAGAGCCAAAGACCCTTTACAAATGAGAAGCTCTCTCCTTTAAATAGAAATGAGAGAACCACAATCATAACCGAATCCTAACCACTTTCAAAATGAGTGGCTAAAATTAAAACATAAAATGTTCTAATCAATGGTTGAGATGAGCTCAACATACAATACATGGATCAATATAACCATAAAGTACCAAAGTGGACTAAATCACCCATAAAGAGGGTACCCCACTCAACAAGAAATAAATGAAGCACATGGTGGGTCCAAGGACTGTTGACTAACTGCCTCTGGGTGTCCCCATGGCACAATAAAATAATATAATATTTTAATTCTTTGACTTTGTGCCTCCTTGAGGAAATCGTGAGCCTCCCAAAAGCTCCAGAAAATAATATAAAAATGCCCAAAAATAAGTGTGGGCCCAATCAGGCATTGCAACTGCTAGAGAAGGTGTGGAGGACATCACTCTCATTATTATGACTCATCCCATGTCATTTCCTTGTCTTAGTAGCCCAAATAGATTTCTTCAATAGCAATTTAATCATTTTTTAATCTGCCTCGGGAAACGTGAACCTGCCAAAAAAGCCTCCTAGGGTGCCTGCGTTATCAAACTGAGCCCACCAGGCTTTCTGGGATGGGGGTACTATGGTACAAACAAGTGGCTGCACTCGCTATTCCCATACAACGCCGTAGGAGATCCAACTGAAACATCTCCCTGCTCAAACATATCAACTTGTGAAGAAAAACTGCATCAGAAAGGCAGAATGAGCCTGATCATATCTGCAAGTGCCCAGAACTGGAATAAACTGTCTCATTAGACTTAGAGAGTCCAAATCCATCTAAGGTGTATACTCATACCCCTCACAGATCTCTATCTGATCATCAACCATATCCAATAAACAATATAACCATCTGTAAATGATCAAACACCAATAATAACTTAGACTATCATCCATCTACTGCAAGTGTTAAAAGGCTAAGACATGCTCTACAACTCATTCAAGCAACAATCACAACAAGTAGCAGTCATTTCACTGGCGGTACATCAACCAATACATATATAAGGCTTTATTTATTATTACTCAGACTAGACTTTCAGGACTATACTCATTTCATAGTTGTAGCCAATTTGCTAGTGAAGGATGAAGGATGAAATTGACAAGGCTAAGGCAAATGATGACTTCCTACTTAACATCATGACACTTTGGATATGGAAAGGGAATACTCACTATAACCAATGCTGAACAAACAACAACACAAGGAATGGCAGTGCCTCACAAATGGTTGAGTTGTTTAGAGAGTGCTTATTCAACTTAGGCATCATGTCTACATTAAATTAGATCCAAGTTCATTAGGACCATCAATTTTATTTCCATGGCCTTTTTGGTCTATATGACCCTTTGGGACTTCACCAGTGCTTAAAAGCACAGCTAATCGCAACTTTCATTTGGGACATATTTATATTTATAAGGTCAGCAATATTTGGATACAGCATATTTTTAACCATTGCTTTTTTGGACCTTTTCTTATACCCTTCAAGGGGTATTTTGGCATTTCATTGTTCTTGCCTTTTTTCACATATGTTAAGAAACACAGTTTTAGCATTTCCATTTTCCATGGGCGCATATATAATATTTCCGATGCAGGTAGTACATGAGCTTTCAATTTTAGCCAACAACATCTCAAGTGACCAGGGGGAGTTCTGTGTTTAAATACTAAGAGGGGGGGTGAATCAGTATTTGTACTATTAAAACTTTAATCAAAAGCAGGTTGTTGATCACCAATCACAGCACATCATCAATGTGTATAAAAATAACAAGATGCACAATACACAATAGTTTTTAACGTAGAAACCCAAGTTCTGGGGGTAAAACCACGGAAACCTTTTTAAAAATAGTTTTCCAGAAATAACTGAAAGGAAGGAAAAAATCCCTTATTATATAGACTTCAATTTTCTAGCTTCAACTAGAAGGAGGCTACGACCTCCTGATTTACAGGCTACGACCTGAAGGAAGCTGCCACTCCCTAGTTTTCTGGTTTCAACCGGAAGGAGGCTACGACCTCCTTTCCTTGCCCCATCCTGCCACCCTGATAAAAAGAAGATTGTCGAACCTGTGGACCTGTCATACACCAAACTCTACTACTGATAACCTCTGCCCTCTGTTTACTGCCAAGTCAGCCTTATCACTACCACACACACTGCTCTATACACAATCATCAGACATGCATCATCATAGAGTTTGCATCAATATCATCAAGTATGAATCATCATCAATCAGTAAGTACTATAACCATCAAGTATGTGCACTCATCATCACCATGTAATATGTACACATCATAGTGCATAGAAGTATGTCATCACACCAAAGCAAGCATCATACCATGTAGCATCATATCATTGTCATCATAGAATGTAAGAGTGTATCATCACTTTACAGCATACATATCATCATACCAACATACCTTGGACTGTACTGTACTTATCACTGAGAATGTGTGAGCATCATCAAGCATATCTCAGGAGTCAAAACATATCACTGTATATATTGCTTAGCACTACACACTTGCATACTTACCGTACATGTAAATGTATGTACTTGTACTCTTTACTCAATCATTGAATTCACTGTATATCTATTTCTCTTGAACTGTGTGTATACTGTAGAAGAGTTGGTTGTATCATCACCCAAATACATGTATCATGCCTAAACATGCCTCATTGCATACTTCTCCAGCATATAGCTGCATGAACTTCTCTAGAGCATACGTATATTTCTAGGGCATACATAACTTGTAGGTTTTATACATACTGCCACATTATACTGTCGCTGTGTATACTAGCACATAATCATTTCACTGTATGTCAGTACATCAATGTCATCTCAGTGTATACTTACTGTGTATTTGCTGCCATGTTCATGTCATGCTTTGTCACTTTTTCTTCACTGAGTAACATCTTCAGATAATATCTTCTAGTTATACGGATTCTAATTTCTGAATGTAAAAGCCAACAAGCTAGATCATCATACCTTTCAAAATTTCTGTAGATTAAGTACTGTCGCAGAGTAAGATGTGTAGAGGTTACCATAACATGCAAATCATGTTCATTTTGAAGATTAACAATGTACCCCAATGATATTGACTCTCTCTGCTGCAAACTTATACTGCTGCAATTTCGAACTGTTCTTGCCTTGGAAAACTCGGGCTGTCACTAAACAATGGATACACCTCAGACTTCTGCAATTTCGGACTGTTCTTCTCTTGAAAAACTCAGACTGTGGGACTGCTGCTCCTTAGATCCGAGATAATTCAGTCCTCTGCTGTTAAAATTTCGGGTCTGTTGTTGCCTGAGGAAACTCGGGACTGTTATTTACTGCTGGAAAAAAACTTTACAAAAAAAAACTCTTGCTGCTCCAAAAAAAAACGTGACTGCTCCTGCAGTGAGTTTCCTCAGACACCTCAGTCAAACTCTTCAAAAAATAGCAGACTTTCACTTTAGGAAACACGGTTCTGCTGAGAAAGTTCTGTGGAGAAGACTTCAAGAATTTGGGTCTGTTCTTGCTTTTAAAAACCATAAAAAATTACTGTGGAAACTCGGATAAGGCTGCCTCTACTGCTGCTGGGTATACCCACGGAAAAAAAACTCAGTCAACTCCTTGCCTTCACCGTTGCATTGATTAATTTATGAAAGGGACAAAGGTTGTTTTATTTATATGCTAATTTTGACGTTGAGATAAGAGGTTAGGGCCGACTCTTTGGGGAGGGTAAAAATTTTAATTAAACTTTGATTTAATTCAAAATTTATTTTATGGAGCTGATTTGAAAAAAAAATTCCTTCAACGCTGAAGGTTAGGGATTTAAAAAAAAATGTTTTAGCACTTAATCATTTAAATGTTTTAATTATTGAGGGTTTTATTTTTTTCTTATTAAATATTTAGAATGCTTTAATAATTAATTGTCTTAAGGATTTAAGGAAATGGTAGAAGGTTTCAAAGAAGGGTCAACGTTGGATATATTATATAATATTTTTTTTGTTTTAAACACTTAATTTATAAAAGGTCTTTAGGGTTTTATGTTTTATTAAAGTTAATTTAATTAAATATTTTAATATTGCAGTAAAACATGTCTTAATCTTTTATTAATGTTTTAAGAATTGTTTTCACTTTAAAAATAGTTTAATGGTTCAACATTGGAGTAAAAGGTCAATATGGGTCACATTTTATTTATTTACTTTTTTTAAAGGAAATTAAGCACTTTAGATTAAGTATTTTTATTAATTAAAAATATTTTATTATTGAAACATTTTAATCTGTAAGTATTAAATATCATGCTTTAATTTAGGTTACTTAAAGGGTTGGATTAATTATTTTTGTTTTAAATTAATTATTACTTTAATTATATTTTAGTTCTTTAATGTAGGTGCTCATAAAGCCACTTCTTCATCCTTGGAGGAATAAGGTGACTTGTTACAAGTTTTTATTTGGGATTTATATGTTAGGGCATTACTAGTGATTTAAGGACAAGTTGGGTTATTGGGGTTACTACAGGTGAAGACATATAACCATTAGGGGGGGAGTGCCTAGGCTTTTCCTAGGGTACCATGACCTTTATCAAACACAAATGACTACTGAAAGGGTCATTTGGACTCTTACAACTTTTTCAATCCACCAAGGACACAATCTAAGGCAAAAGGGCATGGTTGTGGTACTAGGAAACCATAAGACAACTTAGGGGTACTTGAGCACACTACAAGGCTTTTGGCAATGTCCCAAGGGCTCCAAGGGCTTCAGACTTGGGCTTGGACAAAGTCAAAAGGTCTCCTTAGACAATGACACTTACTCAACCCTCAGAGGCTCCTCAAGGAGCACCAAGACACACTGACACACACCTGTTGGCATCAATGACAATTTAGTCAACAATCTCCCCCTTTGTCATTGATGACAACTCCAAAGCTCAACCTTTGAATCAGCTTCCTTTGACCACACAACTCCCCCTTAGATCATGCTTCTTTTACTTACCTTGTTCAACTTTTTCTCCCCCTTTGGCACCAATGGCAAAGGGTACTTCTGCCATGCTCCCCCTGTCATATTGTAGTGTTGTTGAAGATATATGAATTCAATTAGGAGATAGTATGACTCCCAATTTTTCTCTGAGGTACTCAAAATTCGCTTTTGGGAGAGACTTAGTAAAAACGTCTGCAACCTGTTCTTTTGTCCCGACATATTCCAACTTGATATTCTTTTATGTGACCTGTTCCCGAAGAAAGTGAAATTTGATTGGAATGTGCTTGGTCTTGGAATGCATAACTAGATTCTTGGAGATACTAATGGCACTCGTATTGTCACATATAATAGGAATCGGTTCATTGCATGTCACGTATATGTCTTGCAGGGTTTGCTTAATCCAAAGAATCTGAGTACAACAAGCTGCTACTACTATATATTCTGCTTCTGCGGTTGATAAGGACACTAAAGATTGCTTTTTGCTTGACCAAGATACCAGAGAACCGCCTAAAAAGAACGCTGTTCCACTAGTGCTTTTTCTATCATCAACACATCCTGCCCCATCTGCGTCTGAATATGCTATCAATGTCAGATCATTCCATTTTGGATACTAAAGTCCAAAATCCAAAGTTCCTTTGAGATACCTGAAGATCCTTTTAACTGCTATAATGTGAGTTTCCTTTGGGGCAGCTTGAAATCTTGCAACTTGTCCAACAGCTTGCATCACATTTGGTCTGGAGGTAGTTACATATAGTAGACTACCAATCATTGACCTATAGAGCCTTTGATCAACTTCCTTAGATTCATCATCTTTGCTTAGCTTACAACCGATGATCATAGGGGTACTCACAGGTTTACAGTCTTCCATCTGGAATTTCTTCAACATCTCCTTAATGTATTTTGTTTGGGTAATAAAAATTCCTTCTGTTCTTTGAGATATCTGGAGTCCCAAGAAGAAGTTCAATTCACCGAGTAATGACATTTCAAACTCTTTTTGCATGTCCTTAACAAATTGTTGACTCAGTGAATCATCATCCCTTCCAAATATGATCATCAACATAAAATTCAATGATGAGTATGCTGTCATTGTCTTGTTTGATGTACAAATTGCTATCTGCACTTCCCCTCTTAATTTTTTGTTGTAGTAAGTACCTGTCCAATCTAGAGTACCAAGCTCTTGGAGCTTGCTTTAGTCCATATAAGGCCCTTTTGAGTCTGCATACATAGTCCTCGTTTTTTGAAAGTTGAAATCCTTCGGGTTGTTCGATATAGACTTCTTCTTCCAATTCCCCATTTAGAAAGGTTGATTTTACGTCCATCTGATACACTTTGATGTCTTTGGAGCAAGCGTAGGCCAATATCATTCTGATAGCTTCCATTCTGAAATTGGTGCATATGTTTCTTCAAAGTCTATTCCTTCGATCTGAGCATAACCCTTACAAACTAATCGAGCCTTGTTTCTGATTAATCCTCTGTTTAAGATGTGTACTGCTGTATGAACTATGTGTCCCCAAAATTTGTCATTTAACTTGGATTCATTCAACATGGTTCGGGCCATCTCCATTACTGATCTATTCTTTCTTTCAGCAGCTCCATTTTGCTAAGGTGTTCTGGTTGCTGAAAATTGTCTCTTTATTCCATGCTCTTCACAGTACTTGTGAATTCATCAGAAGTGAATTCTCCACCATTGTCAGATCTAAGGCACTTGATTCGTGACCCTGTTTCATTCTCGACCAGTTTCTTGAACATTTTGAAACATCCAAATGCTTCTGATTTCCTGTTGAGAAGACATACCCATGTCATCCTGGTATAGTCGTCAATGAGTAGCACGAAGTATTTTTCACCATTCAATCCTTTGTTTTTGGTTGGTCCACATAGGTCAGTATGAACAAGCTCCAAAGGTTTTGTAGAAGAATGCTCTTTCGTCTTAAAATGCACTCTTGTTTGTTTTCCATGTTGACACTATTTAGATACAGAGTTAGTAGGTTTTGTGACTTCCGGCATATTTCGAACTGCTTGGTTTTTGTAGATTTTGCTTAAATTGTCAAAATGTATATGCCCCATTCTTCTGTGCCAAAGCCAGCTTTCATCTTCTTTTCCCAAGTGACATTTTTCGGACTCAATCTCATCTAACACGTATATGTTGTTTGGAGTCCTAGTGGCTGTGGCTACTAACTTCCTTGATCCTTGCTTTCTTATTTTACATCCTCTTGAGTTGAAGATGAGTTCATGTCCTTGATCACACATCTGACTGACACTTAGTCGATTATGTTTCATGTTATCTACAAGCAAGACATTTTCAGCCAAGGAGTTTTTACTTCCAAGCTTTACTGTGCCCTTTCCCAATACTTTTGCTGAATTGTTATTTCCAAACGATAGAGATCCTTTATCGTTTTCAATATTGACGAAAGCATCTTTGTCTCCTGTCATATGCTTGTAGCAACCGCTGTCAACATACCATTTTCCAGAGCCGTGATTCTGAGCTTGAAGAGCAATACCACATTCGTAGTTGTTGTTATTGTGTTTAATCCATACCTTGTTGGGGATGTCCTCATTTCTTACTGTTGGTGTCCTCATTCTGCAATTTCTAGCTATATGTCCAAAGTTGTTACACTTGTAACATTCTATTTCTGATCTCAAGGGATCAAATCTGTTGTTGTACTGTGGTCGTCTGAGGCTTGCAAGGTTATTCCTTGTCTCAAAGTTTCTTCTTTGAAAACAGTTTACAGCTTTGTGTCCAAATCTTCCACATGTAAAGCAATGCCCATAAAAGTAGTATCCATACCTAGGAATATATGGAGGAGGTGCTTTTCTGAGATCTGATCTTTCTACTGACCCTTTTTCTGATACAGGTTGTTCTAGCTAACGTTCGTTCTCTTCTTCATTCTTGTAGTCCTTGACAACTTCTGCATACCTTCTTGGCTTCTTTTCGTTATCTGTCAACATTGAGCTTGAGGCTTCATTTGTATTCTGCTTGTATCCTATGCTGGTCTTGTCGAAGAATGACTTTTGATTGCTGATGATTTGTTCTAGAACCTTGGAGCTGTTTTCATAATCCTTTGCGATATTTTTCATCTGCAGCTTGTTCTTCAGAGATACTATCTCAACCTCACGATTCTCCTTTTCTCTTATATTTGTCATTAGTTGTTCAGTGAGAGAGTCTTTAACTCATTTGGCTTCTTCTAGTTTGGTCTTCAAGTCAACAATGGTTTGTTCAAACCCTTGTTCCTCTTCCTTAAGCAATCTATTTTCCTTCCTGACTTTCTTCAGCTCTTTCAAGGCGCTTACAAGTTCTGCCTCAAGATCTACTTCTCCTTCATCTTCGGATTCTTCCTTACTATTATGATCCTTATCTGAGCTTATTGCCATAAAGAGTACCTTGTTTGGTTCATCATCATCATCAGAATCACTGTCACTATCGGAGTCACCACTGGATGAGCTATTGTCTCTTTTTGTGTAGAAACTTTTCTTCTTTGCAAACTTTCTTCTATTCTTATTCTTGTAATTATTGTACTTCTTGTAGGGTTTAAAACTGTCATCCTCTTCACCATCTGAGTTCTTTGCATATGGACATTTAGAAGCAAAATGACATCTTTCCACATGAAAAACATTTAAGAGGTAACTTACCTTTGTATTTTCCAGTGCCTCTTTTTAGTTTCCGAACAAAGTTGGCTATTTCTTCATCATAAGATTCATCACTTGCCAGTTTGTCTTTCGTTGATTTGTTCTTCCCAGCTTGTTTGGAGGAGACCTTGAATGTTGCTTCCTTTCTTGATGTATCTTCATCTTCAATTCTCATTTCATAAGCTACTAAGGTCCCATGCAGTTGGTCCACTGTCATAGTATCTAGATCTGTTCTTTCTTCTAAAGCAAAGATCTTGGGGTTGAACCTTTTGGGAAGAGTTCTTAGAATTTTCCGAACAACTATAGTCTCCTCAACCTTTTCTCCCAAACCTATGATGGTATTCACGAGCTGATCAACCCGAAGAATATAGGCTGCTATGTCTTCGTCTTCATTCATTCTTAGCTGTTCGAATTGTCCCCTGTAAGTCTGAAGTTTGGCTTCTTTGACTTTGTTGTCTCCTTCATATGTGGTTTGGAGTTTGTCCCACATTTCCTTTGCAGAGGGACAGTTCATTACTTTGTTGAATACAGATTCGTCTATAGCACTTAGAAGATGATTTCTGGCCCTTGAGTTGTTGTTGTATTGAACCAGCTCACCTGCATCAATTGGCACGGTCTTTGGTACTTTGTACCCATTCTCGATACTCTACCATATTTCGATTCCTTGAGTTTCTATGAAGGCTCTCATTCTTATACTCCAGAATGTATAGTTGCTCCCATCAAACAAGGGTGTTCTAGATTTGCTTTGTTTAGCAAATTTTCCCATGATTACCTTCCAGCAGTTAGTCTATTCTGAAGGAACCTGCTCTGATACCAATTGTTGAAATACTGAGAGGGGGGGGGGGGAATCAGTATTTGTACTATTAAAACTTTAATCAAAAGAAGGTTGCTGATCACCGATCACAACACATCATCAATGTGTATAAACATAACAAGATGCACAGTACACAATAGTTTTTAACGTGGAAACCCAAGTTCTGGGGGTAAAACCATGGAAGCCTTTTTAAAAATAGTTTTCCAGAAATAACTGGAAGGAAGGAAAAACTCCCTTATTATATAGACTTCAATTTTCTAGCTTCAACTAGAAGGAGGCTACAACCTCCTGATTTACAGGCTACGACCTGAAGGAAGTTGCCACTCCCTAGTTTTCCGGTTTCAACCGGAAGGAGGCTACGACCTCCTTTCTTTGCCCCGTCCTGCTGTTAGCACTCGGAATGTACCCAGGTTGTAGGAAGCACACCCTGAGGTAACAGCAAAACCACTTTAGGAAGATATTAATATTTCTCTCCCAGAGAGGGATCTCTCAACACAAATCTCACAAAATCAAATGATAAACAATATTTAAGCATTCATTCATTTGGCTGAACCATTCACATATCCATTGGGCATGGAGTCATATACAAGTAAAAGATTATAAAGATACATACACGAGAACTATCAAAGGCAAGATAATCACATCATTACAGTCATCAAATTCGATCTGGGTGAAATGGAAGAGATGAGAAAACAGTCCATCAATACAGAGCGTCTGAAACGAATTCCATATCGACTTTAGCAGAAAAATCATATAATATCTGAAACAATGAATAGAGCATAAACATATGAATTCTACTCATTCAACACTGCATTCCAGATACGAAGGAAAAA